>JANAVB010010400.1:4810413-4875413 GCA_029216955.1 Iris pallida
TTTGTATCACATTATACCATATATGGACATGTAAATTTGTCTTTAGTTAATTATTACTTTGTATCACATTATCCTTCATTTATATTATACTTGTGACTTCAGTTAGAAATGCAGAGTTACCTTCATTATCTGGTAACACTTTTATGTTCATCCTTTTTGTGTTAAAGTGGATGGTTAGTTAGTTAATTATCACATTATCCTTCATTTCCTGGTAACACTTTTATGTGCAGAGTTACCTTCATTATCTGGTAACACTTTTATGTGCAGAGTTACCTTCATTATGTGGTAACACTTTTATGATAATTATCACATTATCCTTCATTTACATTATTTGTGAAACACTTTTATGTTCAGCATTTTTGTGCTAGAGTGGATAGTTAGTTAGAAATGTAGAGTTCCTGCAAGGCAATCTAAAATTTGGGACATCCACCTTAGAAATCCAGGTTGTTCCTATTAGAAATGAGTTAGTCAATAATAACACAAAATGGAATTGGGACTATTTCCGTAGGTTGTAGTTCTGCCACTATTGCTATTTCGCCACTATGAATTCTAGTTTATATATCAACTTGTATAGAGGCTTGAAATGTGCATAGACACTCTAGTTAGTACAGTTCTTAAAACAAACATGTCTTACGAAAAGTGCAAAATCCTCAATTTCTAAAATTTCTTCATGCTACTAGAATATGGCACCAAATGTATACAAGTAGCCATTCCCTTCATGAACAGAGTAACTGGTTCCAATTCTTTTGTGCTCTCTGAACCTATACTATACTTCCAACCATGCACAAATCTGGAGACAAAGAATCTAATGATACTTGGTACCTTTAGGAATGGAAATGGAAAAAAAAAAACTCGCATTTGAAACTTGATAGGCTATTCCATTGACAATGAAAGAAAATTCCAAGAAGCTTGGATTAACCGCTCCTGGCAGTGCTGGACAAGTTGGTGACCAAGGAGAATGGAGACTTGGTGTAGTGTATGTAGGTAGATTCATCCACGGCATTGTAGGCATCAACGCAAGGAACGCGTTTGATCGTCCCATTTCGGACCATTGAGAGACGTTAACTTTAAAAAACTTACAAATAACTGTGTCTTATGAATTCAACTTGAATATTGTGCTCTTGCTTGTTTATACTTCAATGCATTCTGTTTTTTTACTAGGTTTTTTATTGATTTTCATTCTGAATCCTGAAATTACAAGAAGATAATTTACTTTTCATTGTCTTAGGATCCACTAGTGCTCCTAAGCTCAAACATGGCCCATCGCGTGGACTTGCTTTAGCGAAGGTGATTGAGATTGGGAAGGGGCCTGTGCCGGTCGTTTGGACAGAAGCGGCAAACACACCTGTTGGGCCTGGCTCTAGCTTATGGAGTGGGGGAGTGGGTAAACTCCAACTTCAGGTCGCGCCTAAGACTGCAGCAAGTACTTGAAGGGAAATAATTGAGGTCGATAAGATGCATATGCGCTCACTCGTGTGGTAAAATATTTGTTTGATACTATGTTTTTGTCCCATATTGTTGATTCTAGGTTGAAGAGATTTTTAGAATAAATTATGTTTTGTAGGATAAGTTTAAACTTTATACCAATGGTCAAGAAATTTTCAAGTGCTCAGGATGCCCACACCCATAAAAAAAATCTCGGTTTGAGATACCAGCTTGATCCCCACTTTGAAGCATTTATTTTCTCGTGTTGTTCATTGTTTCGTTTTTCGATATGATATAGAAACTGCAGTAATAGTAAGGAAGACCTGGAAACAAATCTAATTGGTATTACTTGATATCAATTTTTTCACCTTTAAGCCACTGCTAGTAGATATTAGCTCTGATACTTTGATAGTAACTATAGCTAGTAGATATTAGCTCTGATACTTCTACTTCACCAATCTCTAAAGCTAACAATGTATTTTAATTGGATACAGGGATTTGATGAATGATGGTTTGTGAAGCTGTGGGCTTCGATTTCGGGTATCTTGTGTTTGTGAAGCTACGGGATTCGATTTCGGGTATCTTATGTTTGTGAAGCGGCGAACTTCGGTTAATGGTATTTTGTTGTATTTTGTTAATGTGAAATGTGTTATAAGTTATTTGATGTTTCTGAAAGTTTTTGAATTTATATTATGTGTTTCTCTGTAATTTATATTATGCGTGTATCTGGTGACGTAAATGGGAACCAGCGGGAACTGGCAACGTAAATGGGAATTGATAAACATGGTCTCTTGATGGCTAAAAAATGTCAAAAAAATAACCTATGTTGACGGTCATTAACCGTCAGCTAGGCCACAGTCAGGAAAAGTATGCACCTGTATTGACGGTCGAAAAATTTAGTTGACGGCTAAAATCCATCAACTAAAGTCACTCCGGCAACCGTCAACTAAAGTGGGAACTTTTGCTAACACTGGCCTAGCTGACGGAAGGGAAACCGTTAACTAAATCCTTTGGTGACGGAAAAAAACCGTCACCAAAAGTCATTTTTCTGCTAGTGATAGAGAGAGAGAGACAACCACCTTCATCGACACCACTGCCAGCAGAGACATCGCAGCCACCACCACCATCATTATCAACCACAAATACCATCGTCTCCACCACAGACACCGTAGTTTGAGCGAAGGTTAAAAGAGCATGGAGCATCGACAACTATCTCATGAGATGGCTAGAACATCTCGTAAATGTGGAGATTGATATGATTTGGCTCGTGTTCACTACGGGACGACGAGCGCCATTATAGGAGTCAAAAAAGCTTGGAAGGAGTTATATGGCGTATTAGGTTGTTTTCAATTAAAATAATACTAGGCCGGCAAGCAGCATATTGCCGATATTCTTGAAAGTGCAAAAATTATCCAGCAAGTTATGAGCATTTTTTGTGTTCCTCTAAGCCTACCAAAGGTATGTCAAGGTATACCGAAGGCATAACTTCATGTACTACTTCAAATTTGTCCACACTCAGATTTAAAGATGTTATTTCGACTTGCTCCTAACTTAGCTTAAAGATAAAAGGTCTAATTAGGCTCCCAAAGACAAGTTATCTTGAGTGCTTGAGAGAAGGGAATTTTTTTTTTATTATATAGAGGTCATTAATGAAGTCTCAAGAGAGAAAATGAGAGGTCTCTCTAAGAAGAGGGTTGCACATTATAATTTGAGATTGTAACTCTTTATAAAGTTTCTTGATTGACTTAATAAAGTTTCTCTCTTTCTCCCATGGAGTCGGTTGTGTTTGACCGAACCTTGTGTATATATCTTGTATACTTGTGCTATTAACTCAGTTAATTTGTGCCTTGCTATTTTCTGTCATCATAAGATTAAATTTATTGTTTTGTGATCGCTTTCGCGTGGTGCACAACATGAATCCCCCTAAAACATTTATTCAGTGCTTGAACATCTTGACGTCAAACTTATTACAATCTTCACTGTGAAAAAGATTGTCTCAAATTTAAGAAGCAACCTAGGGGATCGTTAAACATAATAACTCATGGTACATAGTACAAGGGGTTTGGTAGTTTGAAGGATCGAGTCGCCACCGGTGAGCCCAACAAGTCACTCCATTGATCGCCGGAGCTCCCGTGAATTTTGTATCCTTCAGCTACCAACTCCGCTCGTTTCTCCGATTTATAGACTGTGGCAGTCTTGTCAACATCAGATTCTCCCCTGTCATATACGATGAGTTAACTAGAATTAGAAACTGCAGAGTCGAAAAATTAGTTATGACATTAATCCATCTCTTAAATGAGTAAATTTGGGTTGCGCCCATATCTTGGATTGTCTTTGAAGAACAATATATATGTAACGATTTTTTGTTATATGTAAGCTTGTACAAGTTGGAACTTAAAAATACATCATATATACATAATCGTGCTCGCGCAACTTTGTTATAAATAGTTATCATACCTCAAGATTAGCCTATCCCATGAACTATAACCAGCAAATAGTAGATTGGCTTCTGTCATCTCTCTCTGAGACTCGACCCTGCCAGTTAGGAGCACTATCTTAAATCCGCGATCTAGAAGCAAATTGTATAGCCATAGACTTGCTGGTAATGGTGGTGAAAGTGGTTGCTCTTTGGTCGCCGCTGGTCTACAAAATCATGAAATGCATGAGAGTGAATATATATATATATATACTAAACTATGAAATGTGTTCAAGTTCAATCTTGGTGTTATGTCATACCTTCGTCCGTGGAGTGTGAAGTAAGCAGCATTGGAGATCAATGTCTCGTCGATATCAAAGATCCAAGCGTCCTTACCATCTCCGGCAATCTCAACAGTATTTGCAAATCTAAGAGACTCGTAAGCGATAACTTTAGAGTCGAAGTAGTACTTGTCCCCTTCTATATAGCACTTTACGAACGGCACACAGATCTCTGGTATTTTCTCCCACGGCCCTGCGTTGTTCGTCTCTACAGACAATCTCCAGCTGTCGCATAATTCGTCGTTATCGGGAAAGATGGAAGCTCGGTCGGGTTCTTGGACGGAGGTCCGAAGGAGGGTTTCGGAACATGCGGAGAAGACGAACAGGAAGAAGATGAGGGTTCTCATTACTGAAAGCATTTTTGAAAGTGAGGTGGTGGTGGTGGAGAATTGGAGAGCCCTGAGCTCTTTATATAGTAGAGAGAAGTCGTGAAACACATGTAAATTATATCGATATAAAATGCCCAGCAGGAGACGAAGGAAAGATTCCCACATTTAGAAATGGGAGCAGTAATTACTACACATATCCCAAACTCTCAGAAATTCATACGTGTTAGTAACGTTTGCGAAAATCTATGTTAGAAAATTTTCGCTTTCGAAGCCTTCGCGTTCGAGTAACTTAATTCGACTCGATTGTTTGTTTCTTGTACATCTAATTAGTACTTTACACTGTCAGTGTCGACCTCCAGCAGAAAGGACAATCTCCAGCTGTCCCTCGTTCACAAAAGTCGAGTAAGATATTTTAGGTATGGGTTTGAGAGGATTGAATCGTGAAACACATTGCTGCGTGGTTCAATCTTTCGGAATTCGGGATAAGGGTGGCCAAGATTACACGATGAATGATTCCACAATTATACTAAGAAAAGGTTAAATTTTGTTGACTTTGAAGGATTATCTCAAGCTTTAAGTGGGACGGGCCAACCCGGATCCATATGTTACCTGCTTTGACTGGGTCTGGCTCGGGCTGGACTAGCCCGGCCTTGATGTAACGTCCCAATCCCAAAATACGTAGGACTAAGAACGTAGACATGCCAGCTGTATACATACGAAGTACATAGGCTTCGTATGGATACATAAGCTGTAAATGTAGTAGATAGAACCATAACTAATCTAATACACACAAATAAAAGAATAGAAGATCTCATATAATCAACTATGAAATTGTCATTTGGTACATGTAGTTCGGCGGAGACAAATCCACTACCAACTATGAAAAGAATACATAAGAAAAGATATGAATTTGGCGAGCGAAGCGAAGACGATCCAAATGCAATCATCCTCGAAGAAATAGCAATAATCACGGCTAGAGCTAGAACACCTGCGAAAGACAATAGCACACACCTGGAGAGATAACCAGGTCCTCGGAGGGACGTAACAAGACATATAATATCATGCCATATAAACTGAATAAGTATTGCTCAAATAAATAAGTAAATCGAATTATAACATGGTCCAATACGCACCTACTGAACGAGCGTACCATCCCCCCAACCAAACAAGGACAGGAGATGGTAAACTAATTCACGGTAACGTATCTTTCCATGCTATGAATCCAATATGGTATCCGGACCCCAACAAGGTTCAATACCTTCTCATCGAAGTAGTAAGTCACACGTACAACCAAATAAGGACAAGATGTGACAAACTAGTCCGCGACAAGTTATTGTTCCAAGTCACGGTCAGATACAAGTACCCAAACCAAAAGTACTCGTACCTTACGGATAAAGGTAGCCTACCGTTCTAAGTAAAATGTAGTTAAGAACAATCCTTCCTACGCATGGGCCCTGGCTAAATATGATCGGCGTAGTCCCCTCTTGGGCACCAGAGGCCCCATCAGTAATCATGGGTCATCAACCCCGTATCTCCAACGGAGAGTCCGGGTCACAAGGGAAGTGCATCGAAGCCCATACGCTAAAAAATTGTCCTTCCCGCCCAATGCCTACGGTGTTGTATCCACAACACAAACCACTATAACCGCTAAGTCAAACCAGTATGCAACCTCTATTAGCGGTTATTCCTATCGCGCGGCTTGTACGTACTGGTAGCCAGCCAATCACGCACTTCCGTATTCTACATGCGACACACAACTTCGTGTTACAATGTGTCAAGGCCAATGAATGCAACAAACAATGTGGTCCCTTAAATCTAGGTTTAATGTGAGAAAATAATACATAGCAGGAAAAATAAATGAACAGTAAGTTCTAACAGTTATGCCATGTATCACAATTTTTGCATAAAGAAAAAATAATGCATGAAATATGAGCTAAAAATAAGTAAACAGCAAATGACAAGGTGTCTTGCCTGGTAGAGAGTCTGGTGTGCTGCGATAATCATGGTGGCATGAACTGCGACTTTGGTGCAACAACTAAGCAAGGTGACCTCTGATGGTGGCATGGACAGTTCCATTGGGTCCAGAAGGGTCGAATTGGTTAGGGCGGACATAAGGTAGTACGAAATTGGTGAGAGGATAGAGAGAATAGGACTGGTCACGGACAGGGAGAATAATCGAAGAAATTAGATAAAAATATCTATACGATTTTAGAAAACTATTCCTAATATTGGCAACTATATTTTATTAGTAAAAATACTTTTAGGTTGACCAACAAATTATTTTATGCAAAAAAAACTCCAATCATGTGAAATAGGAGTTTCTAAGTAGAAACTAAATTTTATTAGTCCCAAAAATATTTACATGAAATCTAGGAAAATATTTTAGACCAATGAGTTGTCAAACATAGTTTTGAAAAATGATAACTATCTAACTGTTTAATAAAAAAACAGAATAATATCATAATAGTAATATTAATACTAGTACTTACAATAATATACATACTGTATACTCTAATTATTATACTGTATACAAAATTCATAATAATAATAATTGTAATATAATAATAATAATAATAATCACAAAAATCTTAAAAATAGTACAGCATTTTTTTCCTTTTAAAATAATAATAATAATATGATAATAAAAATCTTAAAACAGTACAGCTACTTTTCCCTTTTAAATAAGGATAATAAAATATAATGTAATAATAATAGAGAACAGAAGAAACAAAACACCAAAAGCAAAAGTCAAATAAAATAAAAAAAAACTAAAATAATATACTTCAAAGCACAGTTCTCCTCAGAGGAGAACATCTGTCCAAAAAAAATAAAAAAAAAAGCAATGGAGAAGGAGAGAGAGGAAGTCTAGAGAGAGGGAGAGAGCGGCGACGGGAGGAAGTTGATCGGAGGGGGGACGCGCGGCCGCTGGTCGCGGGCGGCGCCGGAGTGGTACACGCGGAGGATGAGCGCGGGAGGTCTCCTGCGACTGCGGGGTCAACGGACGGCCGACGGAGGGTTTCCGGGATCTCGTCGACGGATACGGGGGAGTCAGCGGCGGTAGGCGGAAGAGATTGTGGGCCGTCGGTGGAGGCACGGCTAAGGGGGGAAAAGGGGGTGCGGCGGCGGCCTCGCGGAGGAGCGGAGGCCAGGTGAGGAGCTGGAGAGGGTTTGAGGACAGCGGGAAGAGGAGGTCGGGCAGGTTCCGCCGGCGGGCGGCGTTCGCGGCTCGGGTGTGACCGTGGCGGCCTAGGCGCGGAGATCGGAGCGGGTCCGACTTGGTGGGCGACGACGGGGTGACGGCGAGGGGAAATGGTCGTAGGCTATCGCCGGAGGTCGGCGATGCGGGGGTTGGCGATGGCTCGGTCAGGTTAGGGATCTCTCCTCCCTTTACTTTCCTAGTTGATGGTGGTGTGGTATTTTCCGGTGGTGGTGGTTGCACTCGGCCAAGGTGGCCGGAGTGAGTGCGGTGGCGGGGATGGTGACAGTGGGTTGTGGTGATGGGGATGGTCTGGAGGTTGGGCTTGGTCGGGAGAGGTCGGGGGTGGCGAGTGGCTTGGTCGGGGAGTTCGGCCGGGGATCTGTGGTGGAGTTGGGAGTAACGACGGGTGGTTTGGTCGGGTTGGTCTGGTAGCTACGGCGAGGAGGGGTTTTCGAAGGAGGGCTGGCTCGGGTGTGGGTTGACAGGGTGGTTGCCGTATGTTGGGTTGGCCGTGGACAGGTGGTCGATGGGGGTTAGGATAGGGATAGGTTTAGGGATTTGGTGTCGGGGTGTCGACACAAAAGATAATTGTATTTGTAAAATATTGGAATAAGATTTATGGATGAACACGGACACGATGCACGTAGATTTATGGAGGAAATTTGTGGGAGATGATAATGTGGAGGAGTACCTGCCTATTTATAGGATGTGGGAATTCCCAATTAGATAGGATTATGATATATTTTAAACCCAAATTAGATAATACAATCTATTTAATTTAAAACCAATCAAATCAAATCCAAATCCAAATCCAATTAAATCAAATTAAATTCTCGTAGTTTAAAAATCAAATCAATAAATCAAATTTCAATTATTTACTATTTAAATAAATACATAAATTCAAATCAAGATTTAAATGGCCACAATAACTTCCAAATATATTTTTCAAAATACCAATAATAATAATTTCGAAAATAATAACTATTTTTAAATATCTTTTTGAACAATAAAATATTAATATTATAAATCTCGAAAATTATACTTTTATTTAAAATAGACCAATAAATAATTACGAAATATATGTATGCAAAATATTCTTTACATAATTAGGCTTTTCTAGTATACAAAAATATTATTTATTATTAATAATTTTTAGAAACAAAAGGCTTTTTATAGCAAGAATATTTATATATATTAGAAAGTATATAATAAAATAGTGAAAAAGTGTTTTTCTAAAATATGTACGCTCGCACATATTCGCACTCGACGAGCAACTACGAAAATAAAATTTCGTGCGCGACGTATAATACGACTATGCGACGTACAATTCAAAATTTTAAATCGGTACTAAATTTAGTAAAAAATATAGTAGAAATTTAGGAGTTTTACATCCTACCCAACTTAAAAGAATTTCGTCCTCGAAATTAAAATTCGTAGGGGGTGAGAGGACATAAGGGGGTATCAATGGGGATCCAATGATGACAATATTTTCATAAAATCATGCCGTAGGAAATCGTGATCTAATTCGTAGAATTTAACACGGGTATAGTTATGAGGGTCGCGAGTTAAGGCACGATTAGAAGGTTAAGGATTTAAAGTTTAGATCATGAGGATTATGCAATAGAATGATATGGTATCAAGAGAATAAGTTAGAGATCTAGTAGGTTGGACACGATTAAGAGAACAAATTAGATTCACCAATTAGGAGGTCGTGATAAAATATAGGGCCAAGGAAAAGAACGAGCAGTTTAGATGAAGATATAGCAACATCGAGTGAGAATGAGCATAGTTGATAGGAAGGCTAAAAGAAGTTCTAGTATGACGCTTTCGTCCTCCTAAAATATGTGAGGGCGAAGTAATATAGAGTTCGAATGAGGCGTTATCGAATACGAATACGTGATTCAAGGACGACCAAAAAATTTCAAAAGGAGCTGCCAAGGCAGTCGCGGATGGGACTCTAGAGGACAAGTTTAGCTATGTCCCCATCCACGTAGAACGATAAAAAAGCGAACCAAAGTGCACTCGGTTGATCAGACCATTATGCACCGGTTCTGATAGACAATATGTTAGTGGGGTACCTCCATTAACATATATGTCACGAACAAGCTTGGTAAAAGGCTAAGCTTGCAAAAACTAGGCTACATTAGCATCATTAGTCTAGATAGTAAAAATGTAGGCACGATAATAGATGAATAAAATAAATATGAATAGTCTAAGAGTCATAAGAATCTAAGTCTTGTTTATTCCTATACCATCATTCTACGGTTTTATTGACCAAGGCTTGGTTGACCAAATGGGTTAACTTCCTCTAGTCTCTATGGTCTAGATATATGGTATTACCTTAATGGTCAAGGGTGTGTTAGGTCGTAGGGTATTCTACCCAACTTAAAGAATTAAGCTAAGGGTGTTTGGGACATCTAACTAGTAGGGTCAATCTCTAGCAAGCACGAAAGGAAGATAAGGATAATAATAGAAAGAATCAAGCAAGATGCAATCGATGAGTCGGTTGAATATGGAATCGAGGAAAGAGGTCAAGTATATGGATAAGATCCTAGACTTCTAATCCTATTCGCAGGCTTGCTTGGCACGGTAAAGTAACCAAACAATTTATGTTGACCTGCATGGGCCACCACAAAAACATGTAACGCCCCAATCCCAAAATTCGTAGGACTAAGAACGTAGACATGCCAGCTGTATACATACGAAGTACATAGGCTTCGTATAGATACATAAGCTGTAAAATGCAGTAGAACCATAACTAATCTCATTCACACAAATAAAAGAATAGAAGATCTCATATAATCAACTATAAAATTGTCATTTGGTACATGTAGTTGGGCGGAGACAAATCTACTACCAACTATGAAAAGAATACATAAGAAAAGATATGAATTTGGCGAGCGAAGCGAAGACGATCCAAATGCAATCATCCTCGAAGAAATAGCAATAATCACGGCTAGAGCTAGAACACCTGCAAAAGACAATAGCACACACCTGGAGAGATAACCAGGTCCTCAGAGGGACGTAACAAGACACATAATATCATGCCATATAAACTGAATAAATATTGCTCAAATAAATAAGTAAATCGAATTATAACATGGTCCAATACGTACCTACTGAACGAGCGTACCATCACCCCAACCAAACAAGGACAGGAGATGGTAAACTAATTCACGGTAACGTATCTTTCCATGCTACGAATCCAATATGGTATCCGGACCCCAACAAGGTTTAATACCTTCTCATCGAAGTAGTAAGTCACACCTACAACCAAACAAGGACAAGATGTGACAAACTAGTCCGCGACAAGTTATTGTTCTAAGTCACGGTCAGATACAAGTACCCAAACCAAAAGTACTCGTACCTAACGGATAAAGGTAGCCTACCGTTTTAAGTAAAATGTAGTTAAGAACAATCCTTCCTACGCATGGGCCCTGGCTAAATAGGATCGACGTAGTCCCCTCTTGGGCACCAGAGGCCCCATCAGTAATCATGGGTCATCAACCCCGTATCTCCAGCGGAGAGTCCGGGTCACAAGGGAAGTGCATCGAAGCCCATACGCTAAGGAATTGTCCTTCCCGCCCAATGCCTACGGTGTTGTATCCACAACACAAACCACTATAACCGCTAAGTCAAACTAGCATGCAACCTCTATTAGCGGTTATTCCTATCGCGCGGCTTGTACGTACTGGTAGCCAGCCAATCACGCACTTCCGTGTTCTACATGCGACACACAACTTCGTGTTACAACGTGTCAAGGCCAATGAATGCAACACACAAGGTGGTCCCTTAAATCTAGGTTTAATGTGAGAAAATAATACATAGCAGGAAAATAAATGAATAGTAAGTTCTAACAGTTATGCCATGTATCACAGTTTTTGCAAAGAAAATAAATAATGCATGAAATATGAGCTAAAAATAAGCAAACAGCAAATGACAAGGTGTCTTGCCTGGTAGAGCGCCTGGTGTGCTGCGATAATCATGGTGGCATGAACTGCGACTTTGGTGCAACAACTAAGCAAGGTGACCTCTGATGGTGGCATGGACAGTTCCATTGGGTCCAGAAGGGTCGAATTTGTTAGGGCGGACATAAGGTAGTACGAAATTGGTGAGGGGATAGAGAGAATAGGACTGGTCACGGACAGGGAGAATAATCGAAGAAATTAGATAAAAATATCTATACGATTTTAGAAAACTATTCCTAATATTGGCAACTATATTTTATTAGTAAAAAAACTTTTAGGTTGACCAACAAATTATTTTATGCAAAAAAACTCATGTGAAATAGGAGTTTCTAAGTAGAAACTAAATTTTATTAGTCCCAAAAATATTTACATAAATCTAGGAAAATATTTTAGACCAATGAGTTGTCAAACATAGTTTTGAAAAATGATAACTATCTAACTGTTTAATAAAAAAACAGAATAATATCATAATAGTAATATTAATACTAGTACTTACAATAATATACATACTGTATACCCAAATTATTATACTGTATACAAAATTCATAATAATAATAACAATAATATAATAATAATAATAATAATATAATAATAATAATAATAATAATCACAAAAATCTTAAAAAAATACAGCTTTTTTCCTTTTAAAATAATAATAATAATATGATAATAAAAATCTTAAAACAGTACAGCTACTTTTCCCTTTTAAATAAGGATAATAATAATATAATAAATAGAGAACAGAAGAAACAAAACACCAAAAGCAAAAGTCAAATAAAATAAAAAAACAAAAATAATATACTTCAAAGCACAGTTCTCCTCAAAGGAGAACATCTGTCCAAAAAAAAAGCAATGGAGAAGGAGAGAGAAGTCTAGAGAGAGGGAGAGAGCGGCGACGGAAGAAAGTTGACCGGAGGGGGGGGCGCGGTCGCTGGTCGCGGGCGGCGCCGGAGTGGTGCACGCGGAGGATGAGCGCGGGAGGTCTCCTGCGACTGCGGGGTCAACGGACGCCGACGGAGGGTTTCGGGGATCTCGTCGGCGGATGCGGGGGAGTCAGCGGCGGTAGACGGAAGAGATTGTGGGCGGTCGGTGGAGGCACGGCTAAGGGGAAAAAGGGGGCGCGGCGGCGGCCTCGCGGAGGAGCGGAGGCCAGGTGAGGAGCTGGAGAGGGTTTGAGGACAGCGGGAAGAGGAGGTCGGGCAGGTTCCGTCGGCTGGCGGCGTTCGCCGCTCGGGTGTGACCGTGGCGGCCTGGGCGTGGAGATCGGAGTGGGTCCGGCTTGGTGGACGGCGACGGGGTGACGGCGAGGGGAAATGGTCGTAGGCTATCGCCGGAGGTCGGCGATGCGGGGGTTGGCGATGGCTCGGTCAGGTTAGGGATCTCTCCTCCCTTTACTTTCCTAGTTGATGGTGGTATGGTGTTTTCCGGTGGTGGTGGTTGCACTCGGCCAAGGTGGCCGGAGTGACGGTGGCAGGGATGGTGACAATGGGTTGTGGTGATGGGGATGGTCTGGAGGCTGGGCTTGGTCGGGAGAGGTCGGGGTGGCGAGTGGCTTGGTCGGGGAGTTCGGCCGAGGATCTGTGGTGGAGTTGGGAGTGACGACGGGTGGTTTGGTCGGGTTGGTCTGGTAGCTACGGCGAGGAGGGGTTTTCGAAGGAGGGCTGGCTCGGGTGTGGGTCGACAGGGTGGTTGCCGTATGTTGGGTTGGCCGTGGACAGGTGGTCGATGGGGGTTAGGATAGGGATAGGTTTAGGGATTTGGTGTCAGGGTATCGACACGAAAGATAATTGTATTTGTAAATATTGGAATAAGATTTATGGATGAACACGGACACGATGCACGTAAATTTATGGAGGAAATTTGTGGGAGATGAATAATGTGGAGGAGTACCTGCCTATTTATAGGATGTGGGAATTCCCAATTAGATAGGATTAGGATATAGTTTAAACCCAAATTAGATAATGCAATCTATTTAATTTAAAACCAATCAAATCAAATCCAAATCCAAATCCAATTAAATCTAATTAAATCAAATTAAATTCTCGTAGTTTAAAAATCAAATCAATAAATCAAATTTCAATTATTTACTATTTAAATAAATACATAAATTCAAATCAAGATTTAAATGGCCACAATAACTTCCAAATATATTTTTCAAAATACTAATAATAATTTCGAAAATAATAACTATTTTTAAATATCTTTTTGAACAATAAAATATTAATATTAATAAATCTCGAAAATTATACTTTTATTTAAAATAGACCAATAAATAATTACGAAATATATATATGCAAAATATTCTTTACATAATTAGGCTTTTCTAGTATACAAAATATTAATTATTAATAATTTTTAGAAACAAAAGGCTTTTTATAGCAAGAATATTTTATAATATTTAGAAAGTATATAATAAAATAGAGAAAAAGTGTTTTTCTAAAATATGTACGCTCGCACATATTCGCACTCGACGAGCAACTATGAAAATAAAATTTCGTGCGCGACATATAATACGACTATGCGACGTACAATTCAAAATTTTAAATCGGTACTAAATTTAAAAAAAATATAGTAGAAATTTAGGGGTTTTACACTTGAGCAGCGGGGTTCAGGGCTGAGTAAACTAAAAATCCAAATCCAATCCGACACAAATCCAGTCTGAAACGGTCCGGGCTAGACCAGGCTGGTTTTAGTTTGGATGCAGGTATGTTCCGGCCGGGACCGACTTAATTATAAAAAAGTTGGTTTTGGGCTTGGACTTTGGACCTTTGACTACTTAAAAAAAATAGTAGAAGAAATGAAAAAACAATTAATGAAACTAATGTTGTGATTTGGATAGACCCAAATATGGATGCCCTTTATCCATACACACAACAAACTCTATCCCATTCTTTCTGGCTACCCAAATATGGATAGACCCAAATATGTTATCAATAAGAAAACCTACGTACATTCTTGTTGGTGCTTTCTTTACATTGAGAGAGCTTGCTCTCAACATGCCTTGTAAAAGTTTAGTCCCACATCCAACGAAATGCACCATGAGTTATCTCAACATATATACTTGATTGTGTTGTTGAGAGATGCACATGGGGTGGTGACCCTAAGGAGGGAACCATGTGGGTGATTTTACTAGGAGATAAGAATAAGGCTCCAAGGATTAAGCATTAATGCTTTAGTCATTCTCTTGGATTAATTCCATTTGGAGCTAAGCCCCAAAGGGGCTTAGCGACTCAGACTCGGGTTCATGGGCTCATGAGGCGTAATGTAGCATTTTGTTGGCGCACTTAGTACGTCAGCAAACATAAGCTCATATGCGACCATGCGGTCTTATGCGGCATGCGGCTCATATGCGACCTACGGTCTCATGCGGCTCATGCGATTTAAATTAATTTCGTTGCTATCTTTGTGGGATTTGATTCAATCTTTTATAACTGAAGAGGTGGCTAGAGTTTCTACTCTCTCTCTATATACTCTCTTCTAGCCTCCTTTGTGAAGGACTACGAATTTTATAAGTCAGAAAAGAGAGAGAGGGGGAGAGGGAGCTGCTGCCGCCATTGCAAGTCCATCCGAGGAGTCAGGACAGAGGTGACTTCGAGCGTTCCACAAGTTCTTCAACTTGCTGGTTCCTGGAAGCAATTCGTGTGGGGGCGAATCTTGCTTTGAGCAACGGTATTTTGATACCCCAGCAACTTTTCTTTATCTCATCTTCCTCTAGATTATTGTAACTCGTTCAGTCAACACGTTTGCAAGGAAGAACGAAAGATCTTCTCTTCTCTATTTCCCTCCTTCATATTGTAATCTGGCTATTTGGCTTTTTGTATCATCGTAGATCTTGAGTTTGATCACTATAAAGTTTTTTGTGTGACTCTCAGATCTCGATTGCATCAGTTTTTCCATCTTTGGTCAAACCCCAGGAATAACAATCTCAAAGCAAGATCCTTGTAGATGGAAAACATTAATGCTTCGCTCGTCCAATCGGACTACTGCAAGTTGGAAAAGTTCGATGAAAAGCATTATCAAGTCTGGAAGAGGAAGGTTTATCTAACTCTTCAACTCAAAGATGTTGATCATGTACTGTTGGAGGAAGAACCTTCTGTTCCAGACACTGGGTCTACTGTCGCGATCAATGCGGCTACCAAACTCCAGGCCAAATAGAGAAGGGAAAATAGCATCTGCATGCTTCTCATCCTAAATGCTATGGAGGATTCCCTGGCAGAATCCTACTCGAAGAAGGAATTTGCCAGAGACATAGGAGTCTGTAGAAAAACTGTATGAAGAAGACAGGAACAGGAGCAAGATGTTTGTGGTTGAAAAATCTCACAAATTGCTCTTTGAGGACGAGAAGTCCATGTTGCCACAGGTGAAGGAATTTCTGAAGCTGCGTCAGAAACTGGAAGACGAAGAGATGCCCCTTCCCGACAAGTTTGTCGTTGGAGGGATCATCTCAAAACTTCCTGCTGGATGGAGTACCTTCTATGCAAGGATGCTCAGAAAGAAGCTAGACATTAGCTTGGGAGATCTACTTCAAGAGATCCATGTTGAGGACGAGATGAGTTCCCAACAGAAGATGGATACTCTGTCCAAACAGTTGGCTAAGGCCAATCTAGTGCAGACGAGAGATCCCAAGGAGAAGCAGGGGCTTCTCATCACAAGAAGAAGGACTTCACTAATCTAAAAGTGAAGGGTCATTCATTCAAGCAACAGAAGTCCAAGTCCCGTGACTTGTTTCAATTGTGGCAAGAAAGGCCACTACAAGAGTGAATCACTACAAGAAAACATGGTTTCTGTGACATGTAAAGTTGTCACAAAATTATGAAAGTCGTCACAATACATCTTCTGTGACGAGTACAGTGACGACTTATTTTCGTAGCCTATACCTCCGTAGCTAAAAGTATAGGTGACGACCAAAAGTCGTTGTCACAAAAAGTTCTCTACTGTGAAGAATATGTTGTCAGTGATAGTAAACTTTCCGTGACAACAAAATTCATCACTAAAAATATTATAAGTGGCGCACAATATTGTCACAAAATAGCTTTTTATTGTAACTAAAAATAAATAATAAAAAATTTGACAAAAATAAAAATTATTTTCGTGACGACATTTGCTATCACAAAACAACTTTAGTAACACTTTATTGTTGTCACAATAAACGTATATGTTTAGTGACAAGTACATGTCATCATTGTAAACACTTGCAGTAACACATTTATTATTGTCACCATAGTGTACACTTTATATGTTTGATGGAAATCAATTGTCACGAGTATTTTTTTTGTCATTGTCATTATACATTAAAACACAAGAACACAATGTAATATCACACAATTCTTATAGAAGAGGGTATGCATGATTGTGCTCATCTTCCAAGAACCCCCATCGACTTTCCAATATAAACCAAAACTAACCTTCACAAATTCTAAAAAGCCTTTATATAGGCGACTAACTCTAAAGTAATTATAGACGACAACATGAAAAGTAATTATAACAATTCTCAAAAAGTAATTATATTGCTCCACAAAATTCAATACATATAACATGAAGAGAAGTAATATTGGTACTTATGAAATAAGAGTATCCAAAGTAGCTGGTACACAAAACCTAGAGTAATCTATAAATATAAACTGGTGATCAATTGCATATGCAGCTCCTGTCTTGGTGATGATCAATCTTTAATGACCTGTATAAATTAATAAAGAGATTGTTTAGAATATTGCGTAAGCATATACGTATAAGAAAAAAATTGTCAAAAATTTCTACAATAGAAGCAATGAGAATAGAGAAAATGACACAAATGTTTGCAGTTTAGTTCAAAAGCTAGAAGTAATGTGTCTTTACATTTACTTGATAAATGGAATCATGTATCTTGTTTTCGAACACTATTGCTTGAATCCACTTAAGAAACCATGCTCAACACGAATGTCCATACCTTCTCTCTGCTGCATCCTCACTTTCAAATCGCATTTTAAACCTCATTCCTACAAAAAAGGAATAACTGAAGCTCTTCGTAAACTTCCAATGTGGTATTATGAACTCAGATGGACTTGCCCTGCAAGATATGACTTGAAACTTAGATATCATCTAAATGGGAGATTGAATGCTAAGCATTATGTTTCCTAATATTCAAAGGCTGGTTAAGTCATATTTGAAACATTCGTGAAGCCACTTAAACCAATCAAACAAGGTTTGAAAAACTAAAGTGAAAATTGAAACGGAATAATGCTAACATGACTATAAACATAGTAAGAATGTCCTACAGATTCTGCTGAAAGACAGCCTCCAATATGCTCGACAGTTCGAAGAACCTAATATCCAAAGCTACAATTTCCTACTTTCCAAATCAATTCTAGCTCACAATTAGCCAACAGTCCATAATAATCTGGCACCCTATAAATATAGGAAGATGAATTGAGCAAAAATTCCTATCAACTTTCACAAACCGAAATGAACTGATGCTTCCTGGAAATATACTAATATAAATCAAAAGTTCAACATGCAGAGGGCAAACATTCAATCCAAAGGTAAATATACTAAGAAGTACCGTTCACTAGGAATTTATATTGTCTCGTCGATCTATTTTCCATCTCAAGAAAGATAATAACCACATAATATTTAAAGAACCGAGGTAGATTCCTAAATGTAAAAGCAGTACTGATATGTGCACAAAACCACATTGAGATGATACATAACTAATATTATTATAGCCAAAAAATGTGTTAATGTGGTCATAATTCCAAAGTTTCAACTGGTTTTCTGGTTCCGGTAAATGCTATCAAGTTAGCAGGCGCACTTAGACCAACTATCGGACAGTATCGGGTATCGGTCGGTATCGGATCAGGACATGCCAAACTGTATTGATATCGGCCGTATCGGATCGGTATCAGCCGATACGGCAAACCATAGTTAGCACCCATATGTGGCAAAACCAATCAAACACGTAAAGCAAGATTCAACAATTGAGCTCAACTTTTCAGTTAGACTCATGGCCATACCCCAAGGTTTGCCATCTCAAGTTTGGTTCACCTCTCAAAGATGATTTAAGTAGTTCAACAACTTTTCCATACCCCACTTGATTAAGTATGTACAACCCCTCCCCTCTCAGGAATCCAAAAAGTAGGTGGGACAGAATGGTAGGAGAGAATGAAAGCATCTTTCCTGAAGAAGAAGCAACGGCAGCACGATAAGAAGCAACGGCAACACGATAACCGGGCAGCATCAGGAAACTCCTTTTCCTTGCACATTCCCTCCTCTTTTTCTGGACAATTATCACCAGCCAA
This sequence comes from Iris pallida, assembly GCA_029216955.1. Taxonomy (NCBI): domain Eukaryota; kingdom Viridiplantae; phylum Streptophyta; class Magnoliopsida; order Asparagales; family Iridaceae; genus Iris; species Iris pallida. The sequence goes on from JANAVB010010400.1 coordinate 4,829,365, forward strand.
TATTAACAACTTGCTGAAACCATGTAGAAAAATGATTCCAAGAGAAAGAAGGTTGATGCCTAGTTTTCCAGTGGCATCCATCTGTTTGAAGATGAAGGTGCTTGAAAATTTGAGTCGAGATCCTAACTTCATCTGGTGTAAACACGAGTACCAGACTATGTCGAACAAGATTCAACTCAAAATATTGTTACTTTCTTATGCTCCAAAGTGGTTACAGGAAATCAACCCTTTCAATTATCAACATACCAGTCATTTCATTTCATTGCTGCATAAAATTCAACATTTTTGCAGTTTGACTTTGTTCGTGTACATCCTACATGGTAAGATCATGAAACAGTCACCTATAGCTCCAAAAATCGTCAGAACTTACAAAAGGATTTCCTAGAGAAAACCTAGAGGATACATCTCTTCACATTTTAATGAGTGAAGCACCTATTTACATCAATTGAAAGTGCAAGAAAAAGCTGGATACAAGCTTATAGAGGTCCAATAAAATCATTCTCATATATGTTGTGCCTCTGCTTCAAATGGAAGACCATTAAAATAGGGCCAAAGTAGAACTTTTAATTGACATTGGAATGATAGGGACAGTCATACAAGGTAAAAAGGATTATGTCATCCCAGTTTCACTAAGTCTTGCTATTATGTTCACGTTTTAATGACTGATGCACCAATTTATGTCTATTGAAAGGGCAAGAAAATGCTGGACACGAAGTTATAGATGTCCGATAAAATCAACTTCTCATATGTAGTTGTGCCTCTGTGCTTCAACTGGAAGACCATTAAAATAGGGCCAAAGTAGAACTTTTACTTGGCATTGGAATGATAGGGACAGTCATACAAGGTAAAAAGGACTGCCATCACCAGTTTCACTAAGTCATGCTATTATGTTCACATTTTAATGACTGATGCACCAATTTACGTCTATTGAAAGGGCAAGAAAATGCTGGACACAAACTTATAAATGTCCAATAAAATCAACTTCTCATATGTAGTTGTGCCTCTGTGCTTCAACTGGAAGACCATTAAAATAGGGCCTAAGTTGAACTTTTACTTAGCATTGTAATGATAGGGACAGTCATACCAGGTAGAAACTAGAAAGGAGTATGTCATCACCATTTTCAGTAAGTCATGCTACTATGGTCAAACAACACCAACAAATGAACAGTACAATCAAAACTGCTAAGAAGCATTGTTGTCAATTAATTTGAAATATATAGCATGAACAGACGATACACCCATACCTCGGGTTATAAAAGATTTGAAACACACTTTTAGTCGCCACAACATCAGCAACAGCAGTCAGTGTACCAGGACTTGTCTGGGTACAGACTGCATAATAAGGTATACTGCTCTTGAGTTGAGCTGCTCTCCTGATTCCCAATCTGAGATCTCCATTACCCCTATTAAAAGCCCAAAAAACGACAACTTGAATAACTTTTCTTAGTTTTTCATATACCTAACATTCTTATGCCTACCTAAGAAACAGCACAGCATCCCCTGAGACAAGCTTCTTCTTGTTGACAAATGCACTCCATCCAGTAGTAAGAAGATGTCTGCGAGGTTGACCTGTTAAGCAACCAAGTCAACAATAAATGTTAAAACATATACAACCAAATTAACAGTTAATCCCCCCTTTTATTTTTTGTAGATCTGTTGGTTTGGGGCATTCATCTCGTGTCTGATTTATGTCCAACAAGACAATTGAAAACAGAAAAAAATTAGTACTAGTTCAAAATTCTGAAGACTTACATCTATCAACAGAATAACCGAGTGAGATTTTGTGCATAAAATTTGTACTTTATACCATTCCCATTGCAAATTAAGCCAATCTGGACTAGAATTATTCCTCAAACCCAAAGTTGTGTCATTCGGTCGTGATAAAACAGTTAGGGTGAAAGATACTGGAAAGTTACATCTTGAGCTGATGTTTTAATATTCTGTAGTAAAGTAATCAAAATATCAATATACCAAGTTTGAGTTACAAAATCTAGCTACTCAAATAGAAGATCAATTTAAGATTCAGAAATAGAGGTGAAGAAATCAAAGCATACAGTATCCCAGGGTCGTAAAGCTCTGGCTGGTTCATTGTTTCTTTGTGAAAGTGCTCTGCATGCAATAAAACCTCCCAAGCCTACAATTGCATGTCCAAGCTCAGAAGTCAGAATCACATCTCACAAATCAATAAAGTATTTATTTAACTAACTTCAATTAGATAGAATTAAACAAGGAAGATTACCAATAGGTATGATGCATGCATCAGAGCCACCAGAAAGCATCACATCCTGCAAAAATAAGCCTTTTAAATGATTAAGTGCTGACGTATAGTTGTTGAAGAAATTTACATAGTAAGTCTCGACTTACAGCTTCACCTCTTATAATATGGTTAGCTGCATTTAGAATGCAATAGTTGCTCGTGGCACAAGCAGTCGAAATTGAATAATTTGGGCCCATCCAACCCTAAGATTCACGAAGAAGACAATATATGCACATAAATACTTACCTATATATCTTCCTCAAAACAACACACTAAATTGCATAGGATTATTTTTGCCTACCAGATCCATTGCAAGCATTGCAGAACCCATGTTTGTGGTTGCAAACGGTACACAAAAGGGGTTCATCTTCCTGTATGAAACCATTAAAGCTTCAACTGAATCACTAAAAACCTATTCACAAAATTATCAATTCCTTAATGTACTGAATATAATACATGGTATCTATTAATGCATCACCGAGATTTATGCACATGTTGGTTTGGTGTACTTTATCCTGCAGCAGAATAACTTTCAGAGTGAGATTTTGAATATAATACTTGTGTCATGTCCATAAAATTTGTGTCGTGTTCATGCCACAACGTGTCAAACATGTATCCGACACAACACATATACTCCAAACACATTAAGGAATGCCACAGCTATTTTGTCCTTGTCGCAGTGTCCATTTCTTAGTGATTTCCAATCACCAAAGTCATTTAACTAAATATAACAAATTGGACCAATATACTGAACACCAATTCACCAAATCTAAAATGACTAAAACCTGTCATGAAGAACACATAGCTAGAACTAAGATATTCTGATAGCTCAATTAAAGGTTTTGACTATGAAATCAATGGAACTCGATTTCCTTGGTCGACTTTCCCAACGATAATTTCCACATCAAGAAGCTTCCTTTAATAATTCAATCAAAAAAAAATGACTCAGAAATTTTAAGAAATAAAGGAAACTTTTTCTTACCTACGGTTCTGTAGGGTGCTATCGATGTACTCCAGCAGCTATACGTTGGAAACCTTCTTGAGTCGACCCCCATTAACGAACCCATTGAGCTGGGACACGAGCAAACATACTGGGTCTCTAATACATCGGAGACCAGGATCCATAACCGATCCGACCCGACCGGGCTCACGTCCACCACCTGGATCACCTAGAGTCATAAAGTTCTATAGAGATGCAATGGGTAAGCAAAAGCCTCATATATAACTACAGAGGCATTTGACAAACACTGTCAATACAAAAAACCTCAAGCTAATAAATAGAACACAATAGAGAGTAAGCTTTTGTTAGCATGGAGTGGATGGGCTTCCTTCTCCAATGCTTATGAGAAGAAGAAGAAGAATGTTTTATGTGACAGGAAAGATTGACTCAAGCGTTCTTTAGGTGTAAGAAGAAGAAGTAACAAAGTTCCTCTTTTTCTCGAAAAAAATCCTAATTTCTAATTCACCAACTCATAGTTATCTACCGGTACCAGAAGAAGGAGAAGCCTCCTCCTCGACCTCAACTTCCTCCTTTCTTCAAAATCCATAAATGATTGGCTAAAAGCGGAAAGAAAACAACCAAACAAACCCTAATTTCTTACACTCACGAAGATGAAGAAGAGGTCGGGTCCTTGGAGTCCCAGTCGAGGGCAAGCCAGCGGTCATTTCTGGCGATCACCTCCCCAGGGCCTTCCTCCAAGCCGAACGACAGAGAGAAATGGGACGCGGAGGAGATCAACATGAAGAAGAGAAGAATGAGAGAATATAAGTTTTTCTAAACAAGGAGAGGGACATTAAAAGGGGGAAAGAAATTTTCTGAAGGGAAGTGGGACAACAGAGGATTATGATATAACTAGTATTATGATATTTGATATAAATATTTTGGTACGGTCAATTCGGTTATAATTTAAATATTAATGTCAAATACTATCATAATCATAATATTTTGTTTATTTAACTTTTTTAAAAATTACTTTAAGTTTTTTGTTACAAGAAATAAATTTTTTTTTGTGACTAATACTTTATTGTGACGACGAATTATTTGGTAACTAAAAGCAACTTTTAAGTGACAAGAATAAAATTTTAATCTTGTGGCTAATACTTTTATGTGACAATAATATTTTCTTGTAACTAAAAAAATATTTTAAGTGACAAGTATTTTCCTTATCACACATAAATTGTCTCTAAAATCTAAATTTTATTTCAGTGATAACATTAATTGACGACCAATAAAAACATGGTCACTAAATGATTTAACTATGTGACGGAAAACAACTGTCGTCACAGAATCAAATTATGAGTGACAACAAAAATTATTCGTCACAAAAATATCCCTTTCAGTGACAAATTGTACACTTGTCACAGATTACTTGCCACGGAAACCCGGATTTCTTGTAGTAAATGCAGATCCAAGCCTAAACAATCAGAGAAAGGTGAGCCTAGTAAGGTTTCATTGGTTTCTAACATTGTTGCTATGATCGCACAGGTCACAACTGTGGCGGTTGACTCTGACTGGTGGATAGACACTGGTGCAACTTGCAATGTCTGTTCTGGCAAGGAATGGTTCGTACCAGTCGATATCTGAGAAGGTTGTCATGGCAAACCAGGCCCAAGCTGAAGTTTTGGGGATCGGGACTGTGGAGCTGAAACTCACTTCTGGGAACACTCTGACGCTTCAAGGTGTGAAGCATGTTCGGTGATTGCCAAGAACCTGATCTCTGGAAGCCTGCTCTGCAATGCAGGCTTGAGGATGGACATTAATGCTGGTCAGATGGTGATGTCCAAGAAAGGAACATACTTCGGAAAGGCTTATCAAATCGAAGGAATGTTTAAAATTCAGATTGTCAACCAGTTTAATGATATTAATGCAGTTGCATTTTCTGATTATTCTCTTGAGTTGTGGCATAATAGACTAGGACATGTTCATTATAAAAGAATTAACAAAATATTTAGTCTAGGACTTATCCCCAAATGTGGGGGTAAGGTGGAGAAGTGTGAAGTGTGTGCTTAGACGAAGATCACAAGGAAACCCTTTTATCGGGTCAATCGAAGCACAGATCTTCTGGAGTTGGTATACTACGATATCTGTGACTTCAAACATTTCTCCACGAAGGCCGGGATAAAGTATTTCATAACCTTCATCGACGATTTCTCAAAATACGCGTTCGTACTTGCTCAAGAGGTTGAGAAGTGATCGAAGAGGGGAGTACGGGTCTCATGACTTCGTATCGTTCTGCAAAGAACATGGAATCATATGCGAGATTACTGCTCCATATTCTTTTCAATCCAACGGAGTAGCAGAGAGGGAGAACCGAACATTAACAGAAATGATGAATTTAATGCTGCTTTGCAGGTCTTCCAAAATGCTACTGGGGAGAAGCTGCATTAACGGCCACTTTCATTCTGAATAGAGTGCCATATGCAACTTCGGACATAACTCCTCATGAACTCTGGTTCAAAGTCAGACCAAACTTGAATGTCATTCGAGTGTGGGGGTGTCTGTCGTATGTGAAGCTCCCAGATCTAAAGATTCAGAAGCTGGGGACAAGGACTATGAAGGCGATCTTCTTGGGGTATGCCGAGAAGAGTGATGCTCGGAGATTTCTTGATATTGAGTCAAATCATATCATCGAATCTCGCGATGCTGAATACTTTGAGGACAAGTTTGTAAAAGACAAAAACATTGTTCTTTCGGACATTCCGAAAAATGATGTAGGTGCAAATAAGACTGAAATCTCATATGGACCAGTAGTCCAAGAAGAAGCTGTTGTTGATGAAACAACTCTTGTACCAGAACTCACAGAGCCGTCAGCAAAGCGAGCGAGGAGACCTAAAGACTTCGGAGATGACTTTGTCACCTATCATGTGGAAGTAGATCCGCTTACCTATGATGAGGCGATGAAGACAAGAGATGCTATCTTCTGGAAGGAGGCAGTGAATGACGAGTTTGACTCTATCACCTCCAATAACACATGGGTGTTGGTAGATCTACCTGAAGGAGAAAAGCCCATCGAATGTAAATGGATCTTCAAGAAGAAGATGAAGGCAGATGGAACTATTGACAAGCTCAAGGCCAGGCTGGTAGCCAAAGGATTTTCTCAGAAACAGGGGATAGACTACTTTGACACGTATGCTCCAGTAGCTCGGATGACCACCATCAGAATGTTAATCGCTCTAGCTGCTATACATAAGTTGGTGATACATCAGATGGATTTAAAGACAGCATTCCTGAATGGAGAGCTGACCGAAGAGATTTACATGCAACAGCCACATGGATTTGTCGTCAAAGGTCTTGAAGACAAAGTCTGCAAGTTGGTAAAATCATTGTATGGTTTGAAGCAAGCTCCCAAGATATGGCATGAAAAGTTTGACAAAGTTATTAAGGCAAACGGCTACAGAGTCAGCGAGACGGATAAATGTGTTTACAAGAAGTTTGCTGATGGAAGAGGAGTCATCGTTTGTCTGTACGTGGACGACATGCTAATCCTAGGGACGGATATAGGCTGTGTCACGGAGACAAAGAAGTTCCTCTCAACCAAGTTCATTATGAAGGACTTGGGGATGCAGATGTCATCTTGGGCATAAAGATCATCTGGACAGACACTGGAGTAGCGCTGTCACAATCTCACTACATTAAGAAGATGCTCACATGCTATAGGTATAAGGATCTTCCAGGGATCGATACGCCATACAGGGGTGATCAGAAGCTGAAGCCTAACTCGAGGAAAAGCGTCAGACATGGAGTATTCTAGCATTATCGGAAGTTTGATGTACGCAACAACTACCACAAGGCCTGACATAGCTTTCGTCGGGTGAATGCTGAGTCGGTTCACAAGCAACCCAGGGATTGAGCACTGGAAAGCTGTGAAGCGGGTGATGAGATATCTCAAGAAGACTCAGACATATGCACTGTACTACAACGGGTATCCGACAGTAGTAGAAGGCTTCAGTGATGCTAGATGGTGTTCAAAAGTGGAAAGTGAGAGATCCATAGGAGGATATGTCTTTTCCTTGGGTGGAGCTGCTATATCGTGGAAGTCGAAGAAGCAGACTATACTCTCTCATTCCTCCATGGAATCTGAATTCTATGCACTTAAAACTGCAGCAGATGAAGCAAAATGGCTTCGGGAGCTCATGTATGATCTTCCAGTGGTTGGGGCTCAGATACTGGCGATACCGATATACTGTGACAACCAAGCGACTGTGGCGGTAGCATCAAATGACCTCTTCAATGGGAAGAAGTGGACTGTGCGGTTGAAGCACAGGGCAGTATATAATCTTATCAAAAGAGATATAATTGTAGCGATTGATGTTCGGAGTCAGGAGAACCTGGCAGATCCGTTCAAAAAGGGCCTCAAGCGCTAGTTGGTCGATGACACAGCTTGTAAAATAGGCTTGAAGGCATTCTGATAGTGTGTCTTTGTAATCCTACCCTAAAGTTTTATGCTATTAGTTCAAAGAGAAATCTACTAGGCATCTAACTTTTGGTTCAAAGGAGAATCACTGACTGGGAAACTATCAGGTAACAGTGGGTACTTGTTTTCTGGAATATGGAAGGGATACGGGCCCATAACCACTTTTGTCTACTATGTATTTTCTGCAGAAAAAACAGATCCCGTGGAAGGTTGGCTTAAACGCCTTAATGAGTTCTCAGGCAGAGTGAATGCCTGGTGTGCTTTACAAAAGCACGGTAGAGCAGTACTACAAGGAGTGAAACTCCTGCTACAGTGGGGTGACTCCACCATGAGGTTCCCAGGTCTGGGGTAATGCCTCGGCTTTACAAGCCAAGTCATAGCGGCGTAGCACCGCAAATAGACAGGTAGCCTAATATTGTATGACGTAATTAAAGAGTTGTAGACAGCACTACAAAGGGGAGGATGGCCCCATGTTACAGTGGCACGACACCACGATGAGGTACCCAGGTAGGGATAAAGCCTTGGCCTTGTAAGCCATGTCGTTGCGGCGTAACATCGCAAGGAAGCCTTAGGCTTCATACTGAGTAGATTGGCACTACAAAGAGGCTGAGATTATGCTACAGTAGTATGACACTACGATGAGGTTCCCAGGTAAGGGTAATGTCTCGGCTTTAGGCCATATCATAGCGGCGTAGCACCGCAAGGAAGCACAAGGCTTCATGCCATGTCTCTTTAATAAAGAACTCATCTATAGTGTATGGAAAGAGATATCAGGCCTTCTTTTGAAAGTAAACTTGTAGACGTCCAAAATTATATACTGAAACCAGGCTGGCACAGGACCTTCAATGTGCAGCCAGAAGCACACGTAATTATACTTTGTGAGTGGAAAGAATTACAATTGTGGTGCAGAATTCAAGACGTAGTCCATTCTTGCATCACATTGTTATTTAACCCATGCGGGAAGATTCAAGTCGTCAGCGACATCTATCCTAATGCAAAATGGACAGTTACTGTGGGGAACGCTCAACCCTGGACATATATATGTTGTGATATATGGGGGATTGTTGGTGCTTTCTTTACATGGAGAGAGCTTGCTCTCAACATGCCTTGTAAAAGTTTAGTCCCACATCGGAAATGCACCATGAGTTATCTCAACATATATACTTGGTTGTGTTATTGAGAGATACACATGGGGTGGTGACCCTAAGGAGGGAACCATGTGGGTGATTTTACTAGGAGGTAAGAATAAGGCTCCAAGGATTAAGCATTAATGCTTTTGTCATTCTCTTGGATTAATTCCATTTGGCGCTAATCCCCAAAGGGGCTTAGCGACTCGGACCCGGGCTCGGGCTCATGGGCTCATGAGACGTAATATGGCATTTTCTACCGCATGGAGGGCTCCGCTGACTGTGCAGGCTACAAGTCAGTTATGGAAAGACTGATTCAATACGATTAATTCAGATCCACTTTTTGTGGAATTTGAATTAATTTCGTTGCTATCTTTGTGGAATTTGATTCAATCTTTCCATAACTGAAGAGGCGGCTAGGGTTTCCACCCTCTCTCAATATACTCTCTTCTGGCCTCCTTTGTGAAGGACTACAAATTTTATAAGTCAGAAAAGAGAGAGAGAGAGAGGGGGCTGCTGTCGCCATTGCAAGTCCATCCGAGTAGTCAGAACAGAGGTGACTTCGAGCGTTCCATAAGTTCTTCAACTTGCTAGTTCCTGAAAGCAATTTGTGTGGGGCGAATCTTGCTTTGAGCAACGGTGTTTTGATACCCCAGCAATTTTCTTCATCTCTTTCTCTAGATTATTGTAACTCGTTCTGTCCTAATTGTAACACATTTGCAAGGAAGAACGAGAGATCTTCTCTTCTCTATTTCCCTCCTTCATATTGTAATCTGGCTATTTGGCTTTTTGTATCATCGTAGATCTTGAGTTTGATCACTGTAAAGTTTTTTGTGTGACTCTCAGATCTCGATTGCATCAGTTTTTCCATCTTTGGTCAAGCCCCGGGAATAACAATTCTTTCTGGCTACCCATTTATTCTCTTTCTCTCTCATTTTCACAACACGTTATCAGCACCAGACTCTAACCCAAAAAAAAACTGAAAGGAGTCCGACGAAAGATGCTCCAAGTCAACATGGAGAGTAATGTTGTTGCCACCGAATCAAAGATCAGAAAATTGGATTACAATCCAACCAGATTCATAAATTATTATTTTTTTTGATAAAAAGTTTGTGCTATGATAAAAAAACCCAAAACTAATTTTAGAAATCATATCTTCATTGTTCTCTGGTATGCATGTATAAGATGTCTTGTATAGAATTCTCATGCATATCCACAAGCATATTCACAAGCATCGTCCTATGCCATAGTTTAATTTTAATAGAAATTATTTCATAATTAAGTGTAATGTGAGAAATATTCGCTATAAACATATTTTATCTATAACTGCTATCTTTAGCTTTTTGTTATACATGACGACATCATGACCTTCAGTATTATGTATTATGTGAGATTTCATTATTCATTATATTGATTTCTTAGACGATATAGCGGACTAGTAATGTTGGTTAATGTTTCCTTGATATAGATTAATATTCTCATTCTCTTCTGCATAATAAACTTATGGAAAGATTTTAAACTAAAACAAATATTTTATGATACATGTCACTAATTTAAACCTCAAGTTATGATTCTGAATCAATTTTATACTTTTGTTTTTGGAGTTTTTGGTTTCCTACCCACTCGTCTAAGTATAAGAATTATGAGTGCCTCTAGACATATTTTTACTATACAGCCTGTGATAGAGAAGGTGCATGTGTTATTTTTGTGTGTGTAATCTTACAACAATTAAGCCTGAAGGTTTTTGGCTCTCAACTGTAGGAATTAATGCATGTTGATTCATGAGATGAGGAACAAAAATAAATACGAAAACGTATCTGAATCCATTAATTGGCTTGATGGACGTCTCTTTATAGGGTTCGATCTTCCAACTCGCTACGATCCTTAATAACAAAGATGAAATCTTTGTTTCTCTCTCTGTTGATAGAGATGCATAAGAGAATAGAGAAAACCCTCTCTTTGGTAGCCATATGAGTTGGGGACTATAATCCTAATAAATACATATATATTTATATGTTTTGATATTTCTAATTTGGCCCCTCATCAAATTAGATTTATATCCGGTATCTACACATTATTTCTATGACAATTATACCCTTAAGCCAATTTTTTAAATAGACCATTTTAATTTGGTTTAATTATTTTGATAGCCCAACACAATTAATTTTACATGTGTGGCCCCTAATTACTGAATAATTTCAACAATCTTCCAATGGGCCACATATGTAATCTTATAATTGTGTTAACCTTAGTGAGCTCATAAATTGCTATCTTAATCCTTATGGTATATCCGAACAATCTCGTCCATTAACCATATCAACATAGGATCAAAGCAGCCTTCGTCACATATAGCATAACTAAACCATCATGGTCACATATACCGATGTAGCTAAACGACATAGATCAATCATGGATGCATAGCATGAAAATTACACGCAATGTGATCAATATATGTCCATTTTCAACTGGTCCTCCTAAACTTTAGTGAGATCAATACTTTAACATAATGAAAACATAATGAATTAAATTTTCCATATCTGATCAGATAAATATCTAAAATACTTTAATACATAAATGTGTCCAAAACCAAATAGCACCAAAATACATAAAATACAAACTCCCACCATATTGTCATATTCTTAATTAAAATAACACTTATATGAGCAGTATGCTCATGAAAGACCTTGGGTGATAATACTTTTGTGAGCGGATCTGCTAACATGGAGTTTGTCCTAATGTGCTATATGGACACTTTAACAATTCTGAATTCTTTCGTTCACAACTAGAAACTTTATGTCAATATCCCTTGACTTATACAAGTTCTTGTTGTTATTGGAATACAGTACTGCTAATTTATTGGCACACAGTAATTTGAGTGGTCTCTCAACACCCTCATGTAGGCGCAGCCTTTGTGACAAATTTTTGCAACTGAATTACCTAAATGGATGTCTCACAACATGCTATAAACCTTGTTGCCATGGTGGAAGAAGTTATGAGTGTGTTTGAAACTCATCCAAAATATCTCCACCAGCCAACAGGTAAACATAACCTGATGTGGATCTCCTGCTGTGTTGGCATGCAACAAATTTGGAGTCGGAATACCTTATGATCTCTCCAGAATTATCCGATCTCCTACAAAGAGCATATAATTTCTTGTTCTCTATTAATAACTTAAGAAGTTTGTCTGCTACATAATGATCCATCCCATATTTACTTAAATATTTGCCTAATATTCCAACTATATGTGCAATATTCGGATGCGTACATACTTGCGCATATTTAGACTCCTTACAACTGATGAACAGAGAATCTATTGCATTTCTTTAGTAATAAGGCTAGTCTTAGGGCACTTGATTGAGACTGAATTTGTCTCCTTTGGCGACATGTGTCACATGGTTTGCATTAAATACTTTAATCGATATACAAAATCAGAAAAATATTCTTACTCCCACTGAACTTGTGATACACACAATCTTCAACAGTGTTTATCTCAAAACCAAACGAGATAATCACTTGGTGAAATTTTAAGTACCTATGACGAGAAGCCTCCTTGAGTCCATAAATTTTGTCAGTTTGTAAACCACATTCTTTGGGTCTTTCAACACAAAGTTTTCTGGTTGCACTATATAAATTATTTCATTAATGTTACCATTGAGAAATACTGTTTTGACATCTATTTGATGTAACTCAAGATAAAAATATGCAACAAGTGCTATGATTGGTTTAAAAGATTCTTTCAAAGAAACTGAAAAGAAACATCTTTGAAATCGATCCCTAACTTTTAACTAAAGTCACCAGCTACAAGACGTACTTTATACCTCTCCACATTACCCTCTGAATCCTTTTTTGTTTCAAATACCCATTTGCAACCAATAGACTTCATACATTTTGGTAATGGGACAAGTTTCTAAACTTATTTCTTACATAGACTTATACTCCTCATTCATTGCCTCAATCCACTTTTGAGAATTGAAACTTTCCATGGCCTGATGGAAGTTGATTGGATCATCTTCCAATATTTTACAGTCTTCCTCTTGTTTCTGGAGAAATATGAAAGAGGCATCCGAAATTATATTTCTCCTTTCTCTGGTGGACCATCTTAACATTATCGGTTCTTGAGTTTATTGAGTTTGTTCCTCAGGAATAACTACCTTATCTTGAATGGGGGTGCCGCTATGTTATCTTGTTAAGTTATCTCAACAACGACTTGCAAAGGTAATTTGACATTGTCTTATTGAGGTTCCGAATTCACTTCATGATCAATGACAAGTATAAAATCCGGCAAATCGTCAAAAGTGATAGTAGGAATCGAAATTGATTCCTCCTCAAAAATAATATCCCTAACTTTTTCTCTCCCAAACTCAACATCCTCAAAAAATATTATAGTTCTCGTCTCAAAAAAAAATTCTTTGTGTAGGATCGTATAATTATTAACCCCTTGATCTGTCAGCATAACCAATAAAGTAGATGCTTACAATTTAACTTTTGTCTATCTTCCCTTTACACATTCAATATAGACATGAAGTTTATAAAGTCAATGGAATCCAAATTTCATCAGACACAAGTCGTTCAACTCTATTTCTAGAGATGTGACATAATCGCTTATGTCATATCACTACAACAAATACGGCCTACAATAGCATGCGTCGAACGCTATAGAAAGCCTTCTATAGCATATTTTGTTCGCTATAATTGCCCCCGCTATAGTTTGTGAACGCTATAACATTATAGCGTTCTTGAATACTGTAGATGGATTATAGCATTCGTGAATGTTGTGGATGGTTTATAACGTTCGTGAATGATGTAGATGGATTATAGCGTTCATGAATGCTGTGGATGGTCTATAGTATTCTTGAATGTGGTTGATGAATAATAGCGTTCATGAATGTTGTAGATAGTACATAGTATTCTTTAATAAAGTTGATTTACTATAGCTTTCATGAATGCTGTAGAATTTAATAGTTCAAAGTACAATGTGTCACGCCCTGCTCCCGTAGGAGCGATCGTCCTCGCTAAGGCGTGATGCCGCACGAGCCTAGATTGCGCTCGTGCAAGGCGGGTTCCATAATGGCCGATTTCAGCGGCTGCAACGGAGTCGTCGCACAGAAGTCATACAGAGACATTGAAGAATAGAAGCGGAAATTAGAACAAAACACAAGTTATGCAAAAGAAGCACTTTAGTGATATTGAAACATAGATTACAATGGGGCGCAAGGCCAAGATTACAAGTCTCTCAAGCTCACTCATCTCACATTACAAGTCACTCAGCTCTCTCTCATCTCTCAAATACAAGTGCTTGAACCAGCGGAAGATTCGGAAGGCGATGTCCATACATTATTTCCCGTATAAGTCTTTTCTTCATGCGGCCGCACGCTTCGAATCGCCAAGGAACTCCGTGCCTCGACGCATCCAAGCGAGCTCTGCGCCACGAGCTTCTACCTGTGCCTGCACATGTAAACTATGTGGGTGTCAGTACTCAACTGTACTGGTGGAATGAGCTCCTCGCCTACCCATACAAAACCAACACGTTTACTTTGTGCAATATAGTCCCCTTTTTTATTGTCTTTCTACTCTTGCCTTAAGATCAGTTTTAGGACCGAGGCCTTGGCCTATTCTGTGTCTCTAGACCATCCTGTGCTTGCAACAACAATGTCGACTCAACAACATTAACTTATCAAGTCGTGCTTGCCTTTCGGCTAAAATTAGAGATGCAACTACGCGATGAGGCTCCATTCCCGTGTGACCGTGCTACAAATCCTTTGTGCCATGCCTCGCAACTACACGCGACTCAACCATATCGCCGCCTCGTGGCCCTTTGCTACTAAATCATCAACTGACTCAATCAAGACTTGTGGGTTAAGTGTCACTTGACCAACTTTTGCCTTGCGGCGTTTCCTGACTTAGACTCAGGACAACTCATATCCAAACTATGCAACTTATATGCTGACAACATTAGACTCGACGCCACATCTCATGCCGAAGCACGTCGCCTATGTTGATGCCACATCTTAGGACCAAACATTGTATTCCAACTGTACACACATTCAACAACTCAACTCAATCCAAAGGCACAAACGCGGTTTGCCGCCATGCCGACTCATCTATATGATTTGGTCACTGACTTCCAGAGCCATCATGGACTCCTTTAGCTTGTTAGGCAGCCGCCCTTTCCTGCGTGGGTAGCTAGCCCCACTGGCAAGCCTCTGTGCTAACTTGTGCGGTCATCCAGCACGTGCTAATGGCTTCTCAAGAACCGGTCCCCTTCCGTCGGGCTACCGTTCGAGGAAACTCTACCTTGTCGACAAGTTATCCATGACCATACAATAGACTCAACTGACGTCTCACACAACCATTCTACCTCTAGTGTTATCATCTCTTTCAGGGCCAAGTTCAATACGTCTCACCTCTGAGATCTTGTCTCGACGACCCGTAGTCGCGAGCATTCTTCTTTCTTGCCCTATCATTTTACTCAACTCAAGAACAAATATTCATAACACTTTCCAAACTTAATGAATCAACCGTGGCCCGTGCCTGAAAATACTAAGTTCGTGACATCGTGCCTTAAACCAACTTGAACTCTACGCGACGCCACCGTCCAAGACTTACTCTATATGATGGGCTTGAAACCGTAAGACTAAGTTGTCATACCCGTCGTAGAACTCGTAGGACCGTGCTTGGAATGACTTAGGTCGACCACCATCACTTTGCCTAACTTCACCAAGCCTACAACTTAACTCAAGGGACGAGCAAAGGCTATGCCAAGCCTTGCATCATGGAAGCGTGCATGTTTTATCGAGCATTTACGTGGGCGACGCCTATGACTTAGGCTACGTTCATAACTTTGCCTACTCAACTTACATTCCTTCTCCCAAGCCACGGGATGAAGGATCGAGTGTCATTTTCAAAGCACGCCGTGCACCAACTCTAAGCCAACCATTGGACCTTTCCATATTCTAACTCAATTCGACCATCGGGATTATTCCCTTTAGCTATGTGGATTCGTCACTTTTATTATCAAGCGTACTTGTGCAAGTTGAAAACATACGATTTATTATGTGAAGGCTAAGATGAGGCAAGTTCACCGAAACTACCCCACCTGAGCGAGTGGTCGCCTCGACCGAGCAATATCTTCGAGCAGCCGTTGTAAGGCTAAGTCCGAATGCCGTCGATGTTCCTATTCCTTCGATTGACTGAGCGGGACGGGACACTACATCATACACAACTCAGAAAAAGTTTCGTCCTCGAAACTAACTGAGTACACTTACTTATTGACTTATCACTCGAATGTTCCTAGATTCTCGCACACACTTCTCCTAGGCGTTTTCTCAAATCCGAGCCACGCTCGTGCTACCCTCAATCCTTTCTTCAAAACTTATGATCTCAAAATCCACGATACTTCCTCGTTCCTCAAATCTCACTTGAATTCAACGTATCACTTAGTATGGATCGTACACATATCTTAGGCGTCCCCAAAATACATGCATTTCAACCAAGCCTCGTGATAGCGAATCCCGCTATCACCACTCGAGTCAGATCGTGCACGTCCTGAATATACATGCATGTCAACGGATACTCGCGAGTGGTGCCTCCACAAATCCTACCACTTCGCACTCGGATGTCTGCCTAACTACTAGGCTATGTCTTTCCGTCAGTATTGGAATCATAGTTCTCAACAACAATATCAATACTGACCCCATCCTAAGGTCAAACCAAGTTGATAGTACGGGGTTTTTCTACCCAAGCTCGTATCACTCCAATTTTTAAACATCGAGCATCGATTCCCTACGTACATCCCAACATTCGTCGGACGGGGTTCGAGTCATTCAGCAAAGCCATCCTACATCACTCACGTTCAACCAATTTCACGACGTATCTAAATTGCTCATTCAGTAAGTCATCTTGTATAGTCTATCCCTTCAAACACGTTCGACATAATCCGCCTATCAATCCTTCCAAGTCAAGCACGCTATGCCGTAATTCGTCGCTAACTAAAATTTCACATTCCCTATTTCCTAAGTCATCTATTCCAATTCACGTAATTGATCATAAGGTCGTCTGACTTAACAATACGTTACGCCCCTATCTCACGCGAGTCAGATTTTTTACGGTGGACATGAATCACCATGCACGCTCCGCGGGATAATCATCCTCATCGGGACGTAACTCTTATTTTGTGTCTAGACTAATTCATTCTCGATGCGCAGATTGGACCTACTCAATCCTCAAGTTT
This sequence comes from Iris pallida, assembly GCA_029216955.1. Lineage (NCBI taxonomy): Eukaryota > Viridiplantae > Streptophyta > Magnoliopsida > Asparagales > Iridaceae > Iris > Iris pallida. The sequence goes on from JANAVB010010400.1 coordinate 4,846,393, forward strand.
ATTTCATTCATCAATCATAAGTCCTAACATCTTTACATTTTTCTTCGCATCAAACCGACAAGTCGAGACAATCAAAGTTGTCGCATCCTGATTTTCCGAGTTCGATCATTCCTGCGACATGAATCACCATGTCAGCGCTCACGCGGAACAATCGTCCCAAATCCGACGTAACGCATGTACGAGGATGGAGTTACGCTCGTGCAAGACAAGATCGTCGACGTTGTGGCTATCAATGTAACCATCAAGACACGATCATTTTCATCCAACATTCATCTCGATCAAAATCCTAAGTATCGCATCCAACCGAACAATAACACTTGCACGATCGTCATTCGTCGAGTCAGAGTACCCCGAGTTATCGTATATCGATCTTTGATACGCCTCAATACCATCGACGATATGTGTAACCTGACGATCTTCCTTTGCGACAAGTTCTGAGTCGTGCGAATGAGGCTAGTCCGATTGGATAATCTCTCGACATTCAAATTCAAATTCAATATACCCCTCGAATCATTCACAACATCAATTTTCTCAATCAATCGATTCGACATCCCTGAGGCTATCACATACACCACTCAGGGATGAAGTCATTCAACAAATCCTCAACTTATCATTCGAATCAAAATCTACTCTTCAATTTTTTCGTTTGAACCATTCCTCAATTTCCAAGCATGCTCATCTATATCGCACCGAAGATATCGCCGTTCGATAGCACCCCTATCGATAGCGATCTCACTTTACTCAATCGAGTTCAACTCATTCTCGTCCGACACAATTCAATTTCCGCACTCGACTTTTCTAAGGTCGACGCAACTTTGGTGTATATGTCCAGCCCGACTTAGCCAACCGTGCTTACACAAACCATCTTTTATTTCTTATCAAAAACTGTTCCCCTATGTTTGCAAAATAGTTAGACTTATTGTACGGACATCCCGTGGGATAATTGAGAGAGAGCACACCAACGATATCAACTTGCGGGAGCAACAGAGTCTGCGGAAACAACGAGTTAAAAAATTCAATCGATAGTCCAAGGACGTAAAGTCGTGCTCTGATACCATTATGTCATGCCCTCTCCCGTAGGAGCGATCGTCCTCGCTAAGGCGTGATGCCGCACGAGCCTAGATTGCGCTCGTGCAAGGCGGGTTCCATAACGGCCGATTTCAGCGGCTGCGACGGAGTCGTCGTACAGAAGTCCCATGCAGAGACATTGAAGAATAGCAGCGAAAAGAGAACAAAACACAAGTTATGCAAAAGAAGCTTTATTGACATTGAAACATAGATTACAATGGGGCACAAGGCCAAGATTACAAGTCTCTCAAGCTCACTCAAGCTCACTCAAGCTCACTCATCTCACATTACAAGTCACTCAGCTCTCTCTCATCTCTCAAATATAAGTGCTTGAACCAGCGGAAGATTCGGAAGGCGATGTCCATACATTATGTCCCATATAAGTCTTTTCTCCATGCGGCCGCACGCTTCGAATCGCCAAGGAACTCCGTGCCTCGACGCATCCAAGCGAGCTCCGTGCCACGAGCTTCTACCTGTGCCTTCACATGTAAACTATGTGGGTGTCAGTACTCAACTGTACTGGTGGAATGAGCTCCTCGCCCACCCATACAAAACCAACACGTTACTTACTTTGTGCAACATAGTCCCCTTTTTGATTGTCTTTCTACTCTTGCCTTAAGATCAGTTTTAGGACCGACGCTTTGTCCCATTCTATGTCTCTAGACTATCGTGCTTGCAACAACAATGTCGACTCAACAACGTTAACCTATCAAGTCGTGCTTGCCTTTCGGCCAAAATCAGAGATGCAACTACGCGATGAGGCTCCATTCCCGTGTGACCGTGCTACAAATCCTTTGTGTCGTGCCTCGCAACTACACGCGACTCAACCATATTGCCGCCTCGCGGCCCTTTGCTACTAAATCATCAACTGACCCAATCAAGACTTGTGGGTTAAGTGTCACTTGACCAAATTTTGCCTTGCGGCATTTCCTGACTTAGACTCAGGAAACTCATATCCAAACTATGCAACTTATATGCTGACAATATTAGACTCGACGCCACATCTCGTGCCGAAGTACGTCGCCTATGTTGATGCCACATCTTAGGACCAAACATTGTATTCCAACTGTACACACATTCAACAACTCAACTCAATCCAAAGACACACGCGGTTTGTCGCCATGTCGACTCATCTATATGATTTGGTCACTGATCCAGAGCCATCCTGGACTCCTTTAGCTTGTTAGGCGGCCGTCCTTGCCTGCGTGGATAGCTAGCCCCACTGGCAAGCCTCTGCGCTAACTTGTACGGTCATCCAGCACGTGCTAATGCTGCTTCTTAAGAACCGGTCCCCTTCTGTCGGGCTGCCGTTCGAGAAAACTATACCTTGTCGACAAGTTGTCCATGACCATGCAAGACTCGACTCAACTAACGTCTCACACAGTCATTCTACCTCTAGTGTTATCATCTCTTTCAGGGCCAAGTTCAAAACGTCTTACCTCTGAGATCTTGCCTCGACGACCCGTAGTCGCGAGCATTCTTCTTTCTTGCCCTATCATTTTACTCAACTCAAGAACAAATATTCAAACACTTTCCAAACTCAATAAATCAACCGTGGCCCGTGCCTGAAAACACTAAGTCCGTGACATCGTGCCTTAAACCAACTTGAACTCTACGCGACGTCACCGCCCAAGACTTACTCTATATGACGGGCTTGAAACCGTAAGACTAAGTTGTCATACCCAGCCGTAGAACTCGTAGGACCATGATTGGAATGACTTAGGTCGACCACCATCACTTTGCCTAACTTCACCAAGCCTACAACTTAACTCAAGGGACGAGCAAAGGCTATGCCAAGCCTTGCATCATGGAAGCGTGCATGCTTTATCGAGCATTTACGCGGGCGAGGCCTATGACTTAGGCTACGTTCATAACTTTGCTACTCAACAACTTTTCTTCTCCCAAGCCATGGGACGAAGGATCGCGTGTCATCTTCAAAGCACGCCGTGCACCAACTCTAAACCGACCATTGGACCTTTCCATATTCTAACTCAATTCGACCGTCGGGATTATTCCCTTTAGCTATGTGGATTCGTCACTTTATTATCAAGCCTACTTGTGCAAGTTAAAAATATACGATTTATTATGTGAAGGCTAAGACGAGGCAAGTTTACCGAAACTACCACACCTGAGCGAGTGGTCGCCTCGACCGAGCAATGTCTCGCAGCCGTTGTAAGGCTAAGTCCGAATGTCGTCGGCGTTCCTATTCCTCCGATTGACTGAGCGGGACGGGGCACTACACAATGCACCAATAGCATTTTGGAACGCTATTACATTTTGACGCTACAAATTGTTACACAATTTCAATCTGAATAACCTGTTCTGTATCACGTACAATTAACCATATAAAAATTTATGCTGAATCGCAATTTTGATTTCAACAATTTCAATCGCAACTTCCATTTCGATCAATCAAGATAAAGAAAAGGTTTGCCAAAATAATAAATTCATACATTTTTCATTAAAACATTCAAGATGTACAAAAAGTTGTTGTACGCCTAAAGTGATCAAAATAGTAGTCCAAAATAAATTTTTTATGTAAAGGGAATCCAGGATGTACAAAATATTTGTAACGTAACGCTAGTCCAAAATTCAAGTAAACCATTACATTTTCATACAAAATGTTTGTAGTCCAAAATGCAGCTCGATCGACTCTTTCCTTCTAGCTTATATCCACAACCATCAAAAATTTACATGCCAACCTACATAAAATTGAGAAGAAAAACACATTAGCACTCCAGATGAAACTCAAGAATTTCCAACCTTTAAAATCAGTTAGAATGGTCAATAAATTTAAAGCAATAGGACTAGTAATTATATAATAAAATGTTTTAAGTTATGCAAAATGCAACATAAACATTATATGGCCATACCGAAAACTAATTTGAGCTTGCCATGCCCTTTGACAACCATATCAGTTGCTCTATACTGATCACCAAATGCATGCCTTCCAAAGCATATAGGTTTAGTCCATCCTAAAATCATCAAAGAAACAATATAAAGGAAAGCAATATTATTGCAACATACTAAGAATAATACCAATTATTTAATACTTGGAACAAGGCATGGACTTGAAAACAGAGAATAGTTGTTTAAAACCTGATGTGCTTTTTCAGGAGACTAAACTTTACACAATTACTACCATGAGTAGAGAAAATGTTGCAAACTGTCTAGTAACAACTAATTGTCTGCCAAAATTTTGAACCATTTTCCTTTTTCTAGTTTCTACAACTTATGTCTAGGCCTGTCAATGGATAGTCGAAAATTTGAATCCGATTAGATTCCGTATCCGAACTTTTAAATATTAACCAAAATTTCAGATATCGGATTCGGATATCCGAATAATTTTTGGATATTATCTTTTTTCGGATACGAATTCGGATATTAAGGTATTCGAATCCGTTAATATCCGATCCGATTTTAAATTATAAATTTCGGATATATATATAATATAGTCAGATGTGGGCTTGGATCCCGAGTGTTGGAGCGTCCCCGCTCCTCGAGGCCCCTCCCAGCTGGGCTTCGGCCGGTGATCGTCCGCCCTCGGTCACCCCCTCCTAGCTGGATCCTCCCTTCTTCCCCGGCCCCTCCTGCCTGCTCAGCGGCCGGGATCCCTCCGGGCGCCCTTCTCGCGAGGCGACATTTGCCCAACGTGCGGGGGACCTCCTTCCTTCCTTCCCCTCCTCGGTGCAGCCGGTCCTCGCGTCGGAGGCGTCGTCGCGATCGGTCTTGCGGCCACCCCCGGCTCCGTCCATCCTTGGCCTGCCGCCAGTTCCCATCGGCGTCCTGTGCTCTGCGCGGCCTGCTGACGGTCCGCAGCGCCCCCGCGCTTCCCTTCCATCGTGCCGCCGCCCCTGGGCTGCGGCTCCCCCCCGCCTCCGCCGCCCTGAGTCGTCCCTCCGGTTCCCCGGCTGCACTCGGCTCGGTGCCCCCTCCCTCCCCTTCGTCCCCGTCCGATCCTCCATCAGATCCGGATCCGGCGGCCCTCCGGTGGCAATACTCCCCGCACGCCAGTCGCCTTCCTCCCGCCGCCCCTGGCCCTCTCCCGCCCGGCTGCTGGCTTCCCCATAGCCCTGGTCCACCTCCTCCCGCTTCGGGCCTGCCGGCGCCACCCCCTAATCCGGTTCCCTCCCGCCCGCCCTTCCCGCAGCACTTCCCTCCCAGGCGGACCCCCTCGCCCCTCCTCCCGCTCCTCTCCCTGCCTCCGCCTCAACTCTGTCTCCTCTTCCTCGGACGGCGCATACTGGCAAGATCCTGCCACCGGCCGTTGGTATTGGGTCTTCGCCATCCCCAGGCGGCGACGGCCCTCCTCGCTGGGAGCGAGACGCTACCCTTAGCGCTCCCGTCGGTGGCGCTCCCGCCGCGGCGCCCCATCCTCCCGGAGATCCCTCCTCAGGCGGCCCCTTTCATCCGTCTCAGCGGCCCCTCGGCCTCGCGCGTGGACCATCCTCCATCGGGAGCCGTGCACGTCCGCCACGTGCCTCCTCCCCCGGGCCCCGTGCTCGATGGCCTCGCCTTCTCCTCGGTGGACCCCTCTCCTCCCGCGGCTTTGTCGTCGCGCCGCTCCCCGCTCCCCCGGAGATCCGCCTCCGCAGCCCTGCCTCCGGCGTCGCCCGGAGCCCTCTCCCTCGTCTCTTCTTCGGCCTCGTGGCCCCTTCCCGGCGGTGTCCTTCCACGGCGGAGTGCTTCTGGCCAGTGCTCGCACCCTCGGCCCGAGCCTCCTCGGGCCCCCGGTCCGTTCGAGTTCCGCGCCACCCTCTCGGGTCTCGCGCATGCAACTGGCTCCCTCGGGGCGCGCGTAGGGGCGCCACGTGCCCCTCCTCTCGGGGAACGAACGCCCGTTCGTTTTTTTGAATTTCGTATTGGTGTTTTGTCTATGTGGGCACGGCCCGGTCTGTGTGTGCCCGGCCCGGCTCTGGCTTGTTATGTTGTGTGGCTCGTTTACTTTCAATAAAATTGTCTTGAAATATATTTATATATATATATATATATATAATATATATATATATATATATATATATATAATGCTGGCCTTAACTTCCCAATTCCCAAAATTCCTAGGCATTATGTATATAGTAATTAGAAAAGCTGGCCTATATATATATATATATATATATATATTAATATATTATATTTATATATATATATTATATATATATATATTATATATATATAATGCTGGCCTTTACACTTCCAATTCCCAGGCATTAAGTATATACAAGTAACTAGTAATATATATAATATATATATATATATATAGATATTTATATATATTTATATTTTATATATTTTTATATATATATATATATATTATATATATATATATATATAATGCTGGCCTTTACACTTCCAATTCCCAGGCATTAAGTATATACAAGTAACTAGTTAATATATAATATATATATATATTATATATATATATATATATTATATATATATATATATATATATATATTTTCTGGTATATGCTTCTACAACTTAAATTTTTGGATATTGTTCACATTATGAGATTCTGACGGAATAGTTGCATGGACACAAATATGACACGATACAGTCACAACATTAATCTTAGCATGCCTAGTGTATTTTGGATGTATGAAGGCAATCAATATATTTGAAGTTGCTGGTTTTATTGAAAAAAAATTATATAGTAATTAGTAAATATATTACCATTCCACTTCCCAATTCCCAGGCATTAAGTATATACAAGTAACAATTAATATATATATATATATATATATATATATATATATATATATATATATATATAAATTCGTGTTTACAAAAAAGATGAAAGGCCATTTTACTTCCCAAGACATTAATTATTATTACAAAGAAGATAGATATGGCCACCAACTCTAAATCTTCTACACCTGCTATCTACTATGCTGGACCGGTGGGACTGGGCTATTACATCTTTAATCTCCAATACTACATCACCTCTCTCCACTTTACCTAAAGAGTATGATACTTTATATTACAATAATTCTAAGTTCAAAGTCTCCATCTATGGAGTTCAGTCTTTTAGACTTCTTCCTATCTTCTCCTCTAGGAATCTCTATTCCGGTTGGAAGTAATAGCTTACTCTTCATCTTCTCCTATAGCAATCTCCATTCCAGGTGGAGATTATTTTGTGTTTTTTGGGTGGCCGGTTGCTAACTGAATCCAAGCTTGAAGCTACAAATGCAATATATATCATTTTGTGTAGTTGGTTGATCGATTGTTGATTGGTTATTTCTTTGATTTCTGTAGATTGAATTTTTATTTTGTTACCTCCATTTTCATGAACATTTATGTTATGGATTGTAAAGATTATCACTTTATTTATCTAATTTTGAATATTTTAGATTTCGGATATTCTGATAATAACTAGTTTTTTATATTTCGAATTTCGGATATTCGGATAATAACAAGATTCAAAAAAAATAGCTTATCAGATTTCGGATATTCGGATAATAAACAAAAAATTAGGTAGCTTCTAATTTCTTTTATCTTATCGGATCGAATCAGATTTTATCCGATATCCGTTAAACTAAACGGATACGAATTCGAATTGTCAAAAGAAATATCCGTTCGGATATCGGATCGAATTCGGATATTACATAAAAAACCGGATACGGATACTGATATTGTCCTATCTATATCGATAAGCATCCGTTGACATGCCTACTTATGTCTTCCCATAAATGTGGCTAAAACTGAAGCCATTGGAAGTTCTATGCATTAAAATATTGGATTGCTGATTGCTTTGTACACGAATTTACTTCATGAGTCGCTAGTTCTTTGCTACTAGAAACTCTGATTCTTGTCGTAGTTATAGGATTGTTTCACATACTACAACAAAAAAAGTTGAACTACAGAGAAAACAACCACTCCCACGTTGGTGTCATATGGTACCCGTGGCACAAATGTCGTTAAACCAATATACTCCCATTGCACTAATTCACTGATAATATCACCAGGCACTTTTGTAACTACATATGCACCAACAAAACACAATCACTGGACATTGGTTTCATATCACTACAGAAAATTGGGATTTTAGCAGGGAAATTTTTTACAAGGGACCTTCAAGATTAGATATCTTACCTCAAACTCAAAGACAAGCACTGACACTGTAAATTTATAAGAGAACAACAGGCCTTTGATGGATTATTGAAACGGTTTACTAGTTTTTGCCTTTTACCAATGGATGTTGTTCCATCAAGCCTTACGTATGGGTACCTTCTCTTACGACAAAGTTGAGCAAAAAGGTCCAATGTCTGATACAACTGAAAACAAGATTAATTACCCTGACATATTAAACTAGTATAGTAAGTCCATCTTTTATTAAGAACAAAAGGACAACCATGTAATAGAAACATAGATTCCTCAGTAGAAACATAATTGTGAAGACAAAACATCGAGTTATCTAATACTAAAATTCCTATAGTAATCATGACTACTTTAGGATTAACTAGTACAATGGTACACACACAAGCTTTTATCAGTGTCCAAAGCTTCCATCAGCATTGTTTAAGTTAGAATTCACTAGGAGAACCATATAGAAGATAGTCCATATAATCTGGAAGAAGTTTGCCAAACTGATGCTCATAACTGTATGCAAAATGTTTACCAGCATAGGTACACTTTTGGTGCATTGAGAATCCTGTTTTGAGTTTCAATACAAAGGTGCATTTATGAAGGTAGCAGATAGACAATAAGGGTTAGCTCTATCAAAATTTTGATTTCATATGAATATACAAGTATGATTCTTGTAAGAACATGAATGATGTATATATAGGGATTATTTTTTCTATACAAGGAAAAGAATTTCAAAAAAGTTTAGAGGTAGTATGATGCTTAATTGTTCACAAGCCATAACATGGCAACAATCATTTAGTCCTGAATATCTGACTCTTTAACAAATACTGGTCAGACCCTCATTCTTCCTTCTCATTTGTTAATCTCTTTATTTCTTTTAGATATAATCTTAGAAGTAGTTCAAAAATATCAAATTGTAGGAGAAAGGTTTGTCAAGCGAACCCTTTTCTTCAATAGGTTAGAAGGTGAAACTTTCCAATACTCACACTAAATCAACTTAGGACCACATTACTAGTCCTTAGTGGCCTAAAACCCACATATTAGCAATCACAAGTTTATATAGTGAATAATAGCAAACAAATTTAGACCCATGGACCATGGTGATAAGGTACTTCAATTGCTCTAATCATTGGTGCAAGGGAACTGAATACACATGATTCTGACTCAATGTTACACAATTGGGGGATAAAAAAGTTGAGTAAGTCAAGATCTAAAAAAAGGAGAATCTTGGTTCACAATAGGGATTTTTATTAGGACAAGGACATCAAGATGAACAGAATGACCATAAAACATGGAGGGATTGTCATCTTGGAAGCAGAGTAAGTACTTTATATTATGGTGGCAGTGGGATCATGGAAGAGAGAATAACATGTTTTCCTAGATAAATGTGGAAAAGTTCTCAATATGGGAAAGACACTACTATGTTAGTAGATTAAGAAATGCACTTTGAAAATCCTAATTACAAGATGATCAGGTTTCTTATAATGCTTTTTATATAATATAGAGAAAATTCTAAGTCATATTTAACTTTTTCTTGGTGCTTATGTAACACCCAGTTTTCCAGATAAGGGTAATTTTGAAATTTATAATTATAATTATTATTTAATGATATTTATTTCATATTATAATTTTTAGTAATTTTTAAATTATTTTAAACTATTTAAATTCATGACTTGTGGTTTTGACGTTTTGCTAGTGAAACCCTAGAGACTGTTTGACCTAGAGCCTAACCATATGATTATGATATTTTAATGTCATTTTTGGCCTAAGGATATTTTTGCATTTGACCTCTTTGAATTATTTTGATATCATTTTATTATTTATGATATTGTTTTGGGGTTATTTGAGTCGGGTTCGAATTTCTACTCAATCCGACTTGAAACGGGGACCCGGGGGTAGTTTGACTCTAGTGGGACCCACACACTAGTTAGGCATGGCCCACATGATATTAATTTTAGTCCACATGATAGAAATATTTTAGTTAGAGGTTAGACTAATTATTATGGATAAGGTTAGTGTGATTAGAGACTTTAGAATGACTAATTTAGCCCCAACCAATTAGCCCTTTTCTAATACTCATAGAATAGGTTAGTAGGGGCTTTTGGACTTTTTTAATAGGACAAAACCACCTTTATGGCCAGCCACAATAAGGATAGGGTTGAGCCTCCCATTTGTCATTATCTATCTATTTTTCTCTCTCTTGTTCTTCCCCAAATTCCTAGAGAGCAATCCCTAGCAATTTCTCCACCAAATCTTCTATTTCACCACCAAATCTTCTTCTTTCCTTCTCCATTCAAGCCAAGGAGGAAGCTACCCAAGTTTGGGAGGATTCGGAGCTTGTTCGTGTCCTTTTGGAATCTCTACATGTCGGTGTCGCTCCGGAAAGGTTTTTTTTCGATTCGATCTACCGGGAGGTATAAATCCCTTCTCCTTTTCATTTCCTCATACATATAGGTCTATTTTGAACCCATAGGAATGACCCCCATGGTTGTATCTCCATTTGTGTCCATTTTGTGTCCATTTGGAGGTCATAGGAGTGTCCTTTGTGTTGTGGTTGTATTCATGTTACATATATAGACTTATATATATATATATATATATATATATATATATATATATATATATATATATATATATATATATATATATATATATTGTAATGAGAGTGTATCTATATTTATATATGTAATAAATGGTTCATGATGATTATATAATCAAGTTTGTGAGTGTGGTTCCTCATATTATTATTGCTATTATTGTTGTGGATAATTAGGATATATATTGTGTATTCTTTTGGCTCAAACTATCTAAATCCGTCATGATTTTTATCCACGTTTTTAATTTCAGTCCTAACTTAGAAATGTCATAACTTCTAGCTCAAAGCTCGGTTTAATCTCTCGTTTTTTTTAAAAGAAGCGTATTGAAGTTAGGTTTCCAAAAACATGTATTAATAGGCCTAATTCTTTCTGTAACTTTCTGGAGAATTATTTGAGTGTCAGCTGTACGAAAGATAAACACGTTCTCGGTGTTTTCGCGATTCCGGGAGTTCCCGGAAACGAAAACGTGATCCGTTTGAAGTTTCGGAAAGCTAACACATATATCTATAACATACTTTAATTCTAGATTTTAGTTCATGCTGAGATAGTACAGTATTGATTATTAGTAGGAGTTACTATTCGGCATATGCATTTTGTGCACCCTTGTGTGTAATATAATGTTCTATTTGATTTTAACCCATGTTAATGTATATACATTATGTAATTAAATAGAGAATGCAAGCATGAGTAAATATTTAAATAAATGATGTATGAGGTGTAAGTATCCTATCTAATGTAAGCATGTATAAGTATGGCTTGTAATGAATATGTAGGTTCCATAGTATGTAATGTATGGTGCATATAGTGGTGCAAGAGAATAAATGAATGATGAATGAATGCAAGCATGAATATAATGTAATAATAGATGTAATATATGTAGCCTTGTTAGGAATAAAACTGGAATTTAGTTTTGTTTCACTAAATAAGAGATACATGAGAACTCATATATGTGAATGTTAACTTCCTATTGACACTTTGCTACACAACTGTCATGCCTCACTATCACTCCACACACAATGCACACTACACTATATAACCCTCACACCCTCACTCATTGACACTCTCACTCACACATTACCTAACACTCATTCCATGATAACACACACATGTTCTTGTGCACTTTCATGACACACACACCCCCCATGAACACATACACATGCTCTTCTCTCTCTCTCTATATATATATATATATATACACTATACATGGCTAAATGTGTTAATATGGTAAATAGAGTTTTCCTATAGTTATATATACATATATGTGATATAGGGCCTAGTGTTGAATTCTCTTTTCATGTACACCTCCATGTTCACACACACACATAGCTTTACATGTTAGCTTCCTTTATCTTATGTATAATGTTTGGCTTGTATAGCCTTGTGATTGGTGTGTGATTGCTAGACTAGGCTTGGTTAGGCCAAGTAAGACTTATTAGACTTGTTGGGCTAGGATTTGACCTAGTTGACCTAGTTTGACTAGTCTAGTTGACTGGAGTTGACCAAGTGTTGACTTTAGTCTAGTTTGACCTAGACAGCATGCAGATGCATTGTAGATTATATTTATTATTTCCTGTGTACATCTTGACTTGTGTTGCTCTAACTAGGAGTCAGGTACCATCATCTCGGACAGTACATTTACTTCAGACATTCAGATACCAGGCGAGTACATTCTCTGACCGTTTCATACTTGTCTGGATTTACATTCTTGCTCTAGATTACTGTACTTGATGCTGACACGATTGTTATCACGGATTGGTACTATATGGATCTCCTTTTGGGATGTTATCCCCTTGTATTCACTAGATACATATTGTGATGTGCGTTTCACTTCCATATTGTATTTATTGAATACCTATATCCTTGTATACTCCTTGTGCATATTGTACTCTCAGTATCACATGAGTTCCAGGGATAGGCCATTGTACATAATTGTATAACATTATACAACTATTGTATAATATTGTACATCTATTGTATAATATTGTACATCCATTGTATAACATTGTATACTATTGTGCAAGATAACGTAACTGGAGTGGATCCTTGTGTATTGATTTGGGGAGGGGGAGTAGAATTGGTTATGTAATCAAATCCTATTGTACAACATTGTATAACTATTATATATGTCTATTGTACACCCACGTACAATGGAGTTACCATTGCATTTTCCTAGACCGTTTACATAACCATATTGTTCTCTAAATCACAGTAGGCTTACAGTTCTTATTTATCATATTTAGATATTTTCTGTTATCAAATCTCTACTATTTTTTATATACTTCTTACTTTCAGCGTTTCAAGTACCTTACTCTATTGCATGCTTTATATTTCCTAACATGATATGAACTGCGTGAGATATTTTGTGCTCGCTCCCGTCCTGACTGGACCTATTAAAAATTTTACAGAAGATGATGAGGAACCCTGCACCCTTACTTGGAGTTTGTCTAGTTGACACTCGCGACCTGGACCCCTGGGGAGGTTCAGGCAGCTGCTCAGGATGATACCTTGTATAGTATAGATAGCTTAGACTGTCCTTTCTTTTCATGTTTAGCTGTTGTCTTATTTTCATAGTTGTATATTTTAGAGATGTTGAGACTTTGTTATTTCTTTCTGCTGTACCTCAGTTGAGGATTTCTTATCTATTTTCTATTATGCTACATTCTACCTTAGATTGTGATTGAGTTGTACCTCTGTGTTGGCCTCCTTATGGAGAGTATTCATATTATGTTAGTTATAGTTCATGACCTAGAACAGCGTTCTACCGCCGACACTGCGACGTAGGCTGGACGTTGTTACGCTCTCGTACCCTCACAGTGGGTGCGGGTCGTGACAGCTTAACTGGTATCCATACTCACCCAAGTGATGTACATACCTATAGGAAAGGTGTTGAAGCATGCTATAAGATAATTAAAGATCAAAGGTAACCATGCAATCCTTTTTGGTAGAGAAGACATTGTATTGAAGTTGGTAATTAACCATGAAATTACTAGTTTAGACTCAACTCTTTATCTACTTTTAGTGATAAAAGTTTTTCATCTTCTAAGTTCTAAGATATATGGAAACAGATGTCTAATTTATAGCAAGGAGCTTTGTCGTATTTATGTCCTTATTAAAAATACCAAGGGAAGAAATTACCAAAAAAAATTTATGAAATACACCTGAATATAATTTGATACAAGAACAATTCGACCATCCGTTTTCTGGCAAAGATGAGCCCAGCAGTCGAGCAAAAACATGCATTTTCCTGAAAATTGTACCCAAATTCCACCACCACCAGCCCAAGATCCAGACCTGCTAGAAAAGCATAAAAATGTCTAGTAAGCTAAGTTTTCTTTAACTCAATGGATCTAAGGGAAGAATGAAAACTACCTTCCAGAGAACAGCTCTGGAGGGAAAAAAATGCAAACAATCTTCAAACAATATTTTTATTGTCTCGCCCCGACCCGGAATCACCCGAATCATCGTCCTCGCAGGAGACGTGATGCCGCACGAGCATGAAGTTGTGCTCGTGCAAGGCAAGATGATAAGTTCTCACAATGGTTATCTTTGATTTGATATTAGCAAACATAAAAAATAGAGTATACGAAACAATTCTCTTTGTTGATATTGAACTGAGATTACAAAGGTTTTTAAAGCCCAACTAAATTTGCCAGATTGGCTATAACACTCAAGTTCTCTCTTGTCTACAAAGGATTTCGCCGTTCCATACGTTATGCCTTCTATATCTCGGCCGTATCAATCTTGTTGCAAGTCCGAGTGTCAATGCGATCGCACGCTTCAAACGCTACGATATTCCATGCCTCTGCGTGATCAAGCGAAGCTTCGCCGCGAGCATTCCATTTCCTGCACCCAGCATGAAAGCTGGTGGGGGATCAATACGTTCGTCCTCGCATGTACTGATGAAAAGACCAACTTTCTAAACTGACATTTTAGTATTTATGTTCAATCATGCAACTTAGCTTATGATCTTGCTATATTCTTCTTAGGGTCGATTTCATGGCATATTCAAAAGCAGTAAATAATGTTATCATGGCAAGCACGTTATTCGAATTGAGTAGGCAAGCAGAAAAGCAATCTCGTGTTTGTTTCATGGTGCGACTTATTTCCAACATAGACGCACTCGCCCTTGCACCGACGCAAGGTGAATAGGCCCCATTCCTTCCTTATCATGTTATAATTGTTCTCTGTACAGGATCTATATGTGCAGGGCACGTACGTGCCTGCACTTTCAAACCATCGTTCCTTAACTATATGAAGGTCATTGGCGTATCCGCGCCAGAATGGACTAAAGGTGTTTCTCTTTTTATTTTCTTTCTTTCTTTTCTCACTTTCTTTTCTCTCTTTCTTTTCTTTCTTTCTTTTCTTTCTCAAATTGGGTAGCCCGGCGCCTCTCGTAGTGGGTTGCTATCCTAATAACGGAGACCTTCTATTTCATACCATCATTTGTGGCTTTTCATATCTCGCTAAGCGGTCGCTAATCGTCTTACGGATGTGTGCATCTAAAAGATTATATTCCTCCTAGGCCGAATGATCCCGGTGCCCCGGTGCACCCGTTCGAAGGTGTCACGCCCCAGAACCAGAATACTGGAGAGCGGGGGACAGACACAGCCAACTACGTACATTGAAGTGTAACCTACCTCGATGTATGGTCACGGCTGTCTAGATGCATGAGGATTTTACTACAAGCCAACAGTCACTTATGGTCAAGAACAAGCCTAGTGTCTCAATCTCAAGCAAACAAGTAAATGTAACAAGATGGTAGATCATCAGACATACAAAGTAAGGCATCCCATACATTACATATTCAGATGATCATGAAGCTAGTCATATAAAATGCGAAGACTAGCAAGAGTTTAAGTCATACATGATCAACCCTAGGATTTGTCAATCATGTTACAGCCCTTAGGCAGATAGGAATGTAAATTTAACACGAGCTAATACTTGCTCGGCGGCTAAACGCATCAAAAGAATAATTTACAATAGAGTGGAAAAGCAAAATAAAATCCACTCGTTGCCAGGGTTGCGCCTGGTGTTCACCATCTGGCTGGAAGACTAGAAGATCCTCGGATGCTACTCCAAAATCTGGCCATACAAAACCAGCTGGGTCAGGCCCCAGAAAGAGCAAGTACCACAAGGGAGGCTCCACTTAAGAGCTAAAACCAGCATATTAACACATAAATACATAATGATAACAAAAGACATGAGTTAGAGGAACAAGGCGATAAACGATAAGATAACTAAATGACTATTCTAGTAGCCAAGTTACAACCCGTAAACCAAATAAGGACCGGGATTGTAATCCTTCACCTGAACAGAACTTAGTCTCTAACCAATTATCGATAAAGTATAGTATAACCATAGCGTGCTGAAATAACCATATACTGGTCTTATCTAGGCAAGACCATACTAGACTCCATCCATCAATCACGGCCAAGCATTGAGTACGGCTTGATACATTAACTAACTAGGGTTATCACAAGCTTAGTTACTGACAAGATGCATCGAGATGTTCCAACAGCCACAAGCCCTGCAGTCTTAATCCAGGTTATCCGGTCACAAGTTGAGAGAGTTGGATTAGGTGACTTGGGGGTGCAACACATGACAGTGTGCTGAAAATGTGCCCTAATCGACGGTAGGCTACAAGTCCAATTAGAGCGCCCAGATAACGGGACTGCCTGTAGCTGGAAAATCTCTTCATGGACTACTTGATCAATCTAGTCATTATCCTAGTCAGATTCATTACGAATCCCTGACCGTAGAAATCAGGAATTCATGTCCTAGACATGATGCAAGATGAGACATGTAGCTTGTACTGATATATTCAAAAGAAATCATCCACGATGTCAAGACGAGAGTTACATGTTACTTGTCAAGATTACATGTCATGTGATGTTACTTATCAAGTCAAGAGTGCGTCACAACGGACCACCATCAAGAATTATCATGTCAAGTTACTGGTCAAAAGTGCACCACGATGGGTCAATATCAAGAGTTATCATGTAAAGTCACATTGTCATGTCGTGTTCATGTAAGTGCTCCACGGCGGGCCACTATCAAGAAGTTGTTTAGAGAGTGTACGTGGCATACCAAGATCGTGTTTAAAGCTCAAAGTACATGTGCAACATGGAAAATAACATTATAGGACTAGTCAAGTAAAGAGTACAAACAAAGTTACGATTCACACTAAGGACCATGGGGTGTCATGAAGAGCATACACACAAAAATAAATGTGCTGAGTAGCATGCACCCAATGCCATGTGCCTAAGGAAATGCGCCCACATGTTTGCGCCCATATGAGTGAGGCAGGGTGCATGGTCTATGCACCCACATACATGAGTGAAGCAGAGGGTATCATAGAGAGACAATGGTTTTGGGAAGGCATACGCCTGGAGCTATGCGCCCAGGGATATGCACCTACAGGCATGCGCCTGCATACATGCGCCCAAAGGATGGAGTCAGGGTGTCTTGTAGAAAGTCAGAAGACTCACTCCATGACAAGTGTGCGCATGACAGGGTCTATGCGCCAAAGGAATGAGACATGGTGCACTTGTGCGCATACAAAACTATGCGCCCAAGCCAGGAAGGGCCTTGGGGCTATGCGCCCACTAGAGGGAGTAAGGAAGACTTGGGCGCAAATATATGACAATGCTCCCAAGGAAGCGTGCAGTGGACGCATAACAAATCTATGCGCCCCAGCACTATGCTTCTTCCCTAACCCGAGAGCACAAGTTTATGGAACCCATGAACTTCTCAATATCATAAATCACTCAAAACAAATCAAAATTCGGGTTTTCAAAGGTCTAACTTGAGTAAAATTGAATTCTCTACAACATAGAACAATCAAAACTTGAAAATAATAAAGTTTGAGAGATCAAAACCCAAGAAAAATCAAGTTTTTCATAAACTTAGATCTACAAAAACTAATCCTTCAAAACCAAAAATACCAAGTACTAAATAGCCTTAGAATCATGTAGGGAAGATAATGGAACAACAAAAATGGAGTTCCTCCATGAAGCAAGCTAGAACTTGCCTTTGTTGGGGGAGAGGTTTTAATGGAGAAAAAGTTATGAGAAATAATGAAGAGAGGGAAATAGTAGTTGGGTTATAAAGGGGTGGTTTCATCTTGAACCAACTTGGTTCAAACTTAGCCAAAATAACCCAAGCCAAGCTAAACGAAGACCAAACCAAGCCAAGCCATGCTAGACAAGTCAAAATACGGGTCGGGAGTCCGTACACGTATACTAAAAATACGTATAACAAAAAACGGGAGTGACAAAAGGGAACTTTCCCGTGCACGGGAGATTATCTTAATTTTCTCAAGTCCATTCGAACATGCAACGCACTATTATTCAAACAACCAAACATAGTCTTGAGTCCGAGACTCAGACTTTATCATCTCGTATTTCTTGCATTAACTTTCTATGTTCTCACATTTCATACTTCGTTTCAATATCCAATGGCATCATGCCTCAACTCGATGTTTGTCAACCGAATGACCCAAAGGTCCCGAACACTTTTCGAGGCATCATGTCATATCCGACAGTTCCGTCACCTACATGCCATAACTGTTCTTTTCGCAACGAAGCTATCTTTTATGATTCTCGTGCACGTAGGCATGCTTTGACACGATTGTTCTTATTTCTTCGAGTCGTGCATGCGATGCACGCCTCAATACCGTAATTTCATGTTCTTAGCCTTAATGTTCAATGTTCGTGGCTTGCACGCTAGGGCACTCGCCTTCATAATCGTTCAATGTGCTAGCCTTTCTAACTCGTACACGAAGGCACGAAATGGTTTGTGCACGAAGGCACTCGCCGAATATAGTTATGCCATGTTCTTGTGGCTTGCGCACCAAGACGCTCGCCTTTGCGATATCTAATGTTCCATAGCGACTCGTGTATTTGATACACGTTTCATTTCAATTATTCTAACTAGTGTTCGACACACACTATGATTTATCTTTAGATCGAACCATGTCTGTGGCGTCGATAGGTTAACTTAGCATACAATGATACATTCTTACTTAGGCATGAAGGAGTAAAAAGAAAAGTCAGTCCTCCCACCTTAAACCGATACGCCTTGTTGTTTGTCGAGCCGATGTGGCTCGATTTTATATCTTTGTTGTACGGCCAAATCTTCTGACTTAGCCATTCGAGCACTTCTTGTTTTATTGAACTACTCGATCGATTTCGGCCTACCATGCCCAAAGTACCAGTCCGTTGCGAGGCGGTGGTTTGGGTTTTGTGGACCCGTTACGAATGAGGCAAAATATCTACCTCTAACATTTCAGCATAAACGGATAGCCTGCACATAAAACCAACTAAAATTAATACTTACATCGATTCGGACTTGCATCTTGGGCCGATTCGATTTCTTAGAATCTTCAAGCTGACTCAACACATTTATCCTTCGGGGCAATGCAGCGCTTCGTATCGATTCAACTCGATGCATTCTTTGGGACAATGCAACTCTTCGCATCGACTTAGTTCGATGCATTGCTCGGGACAACGTAACTCTCGTATCGATTCAATTTGATACATTTCATTCGGTCAACGCGACTCTTTGGTCAACGTCTTAGCGTAATGCACCGTGCAGAGCGGGGCATTACAGAATATACCACTCAAAATAAGGTTCATCCTCAAACCAAAACTAACACTCCGATTAAGTGTTTTATAGATTGTTTCACGATCTCGTCCCACCAATGTTGTTCAGTTTCACACTATCTTGCAAGATTTCATTAACTTTTAGTCTTTTCTGCAGCTCAATTTGAAGTTTGTATGCAACTAGATTTGGATCGTACATGTATTCAAGGCGTCCCAAAAATATATATATTTCAGCCAAGCCCAGTGGTAGAGAATTGGAACAAAGCTGACAGGTACTTTCAATCCTATACGTGCCATCTCGTACTCCCTATCGGACTTATCTTTAGCAACTATTCTCGAAATTTTATCGCATACATATATTCGATACATACGTGATTCATTCAATAAAGTCACTGCACGCGACGTGATTCAAAATCGCATTTCTTATTTCGTATGTATCTTATGGACCATCAATTTTATGCGTCGCGTCGAGCCATCGCGCATCCGATCGCAACGATCCTCCGTAACGCCTTGCGTTCGAAGTTGCCACCCAACTATTTTCGAAGTCTGGCTACTTAACTTATCTCGATCCGATTTTCTTGTTGACTTGCAAATGCATCAACATTCAGGACTACGCCCGCTAGGTTACTTACCTATACATCGTGCTTAAATTCTATCGACGCAACTCTAAATTGACATTGCACAAAGGCCATAATCTATTCGATATAAAAGTTTACATCGAGGCGATGGTGCTCAAGGCAACAATCCCTTTGACTCAAAGTCTCTATGATGCATCTTACGTTCAATTTCTAACGAGTAAGAATTCACTAGCCAAATTTCCAACTTATCTGTCTCGCAACATCGAATATAAGTTCGATCCATGCAAGCTCAATTGCAAGGTGAATCCAAATCTAACGACATAACTCGTAAGTCATTCTCTTATGACTCGCGCTCATGCATAGAACAATTCTCAAAATTGCCTAGACTTATCATCAACATGCACCACATTATATTTGTTATCGATGTAATTTCATATGCGATATCGCATGGGTCATCTTACGGTCTGCAACATTCAATTTGATTTGGCGGTCAAGTCTTCTAGGGTCAGCTGCCCTGAAGCTACGCTCGATAATTGTGGATCATTAATGAAGGACAGTTACTACGAACAATGTTATATCTTATTTCGGAGCCAAATTACGTTCCGACGATTTCTATATGACTACCCAATTTCGGACAAAACTATTTCTATCGGCGCAACAGATGCACAACTATCCTCCGAGTAAAGTCATGTACTACCGTCGACGATTCTGAAATTCACGAAACATCTACTCGTATTGAGCTCAAGTCTATCTACCCATGGTCGATACCCAAGATGCTATACGCATCGAAACAATTATTGATAACTTTACGGTCTCGTCCTGATCAATCACAAATTTTACGATCAACCAGTTCGACACTTCCGTATTACTATTCCAAAATCTCGATATCGTAGGCACGCTATGTTTTGTGTTCTCACATCGTGCTTACATTTTCTTGCGTATCAATTTTCGATAGGTCATATCAATTTCGATAATACGAGGGTCAACTTTGAATCCGCATCAACGTCGACTTTAGTTCGTATTGCATACATCTAAGTTCACTACAAACTTTTCAGTCGTACTCAAATGAGTATCGTCGTAATATAACCAACTATCTTTTAGGTACTATTTACCCGCATCAACCAACTTTTTACCGAAGTCGCACATCATGCGATCTAATTATAATTTGCCTCGTCCAATATTTCTATCGAGATCGCAAGTCGTGCGACTCATTTGTAAGTTCAAGTTTTCTTTTCCCGTCGATTTGATTATTACTTCAAGGCATAATCGTTCCGCTAGTCTCGATCATTCGACCGACTTATAAATTTTTCGTCCGATGTATCATTCATTGATACGAGTACCCGTCCTATCGTTCCAACCGATTATCGAAAAACATTTGCATCAGCATACCGTCATACAAATTTCCAATCGAGTCTCGGTACTCTTTCGTCCGTTGCGGACAAACTTTTTACAATTTTCACAATTTGTCGATGCAATTCATTGCACAAGTAGTATATCATATAGCACTCAGAATTGAGTCATTCATCGCATATGTGGTATGGCATATACCACTCGAAAATCAAGTCATTTCCCTCGTATCATACTCACTATGAACCAAAAATCTATTCCTACTCACGATTTCTGCAATGATCGTGCTTGATCACAACCGTAACTTTGATTAATCAAAATTCGTCACAATTCGGCTAATGTGTACATTCCCCAATACAAGTTCAAGTTCGGTGCGCTGCCCGTTTCTATCGATTTATGACTTTTGTTTCCTTCCGTTGCATCTCGTACAATATTTCATTTTCGATATCCGTTGCACTTTGTATAGCAATTTTACTTTGACATGCATTGCACCACGTGCAACGATTTTACTTAAGACACGTATTGCACAGCGTGCAATATTTTCTTTCTAATACGTGTTGCACTTTGTGCCATGATTCATTTTCGATGACCATTGCATCTCGTGCAAGTGTTTATCTGTGACATTCAAAGCCAATGCTCGAATCCGTTCAACACATTCGATATCAACTTTTATAATCATTCATACTTCAACTCGTTGCAATTTGATGCAACATTTTATTTCACTCGTTACACTTCATACAACTTTTTATTTCTCTCGTTGCACTTCATGCAACATTTCATTTCCCATTCAATTTTGTTGCATTACAACAACGAACATCTCATTTCACATTTTGTTTAACTTGTTACACTTGCAGCAACAACTATCTCAATTCACATCTTATGATTTGTTGCACTTGCAGCAACAAATATTTCACAGCTAGTTGTACTCAATGCAATAAACCTTTCACGACTTTCTTAGCAAACATCATGTAATTTCCAAAACACATACGACAAAATTACACGATTTGTATTAGACTTATTGTATGGAACATCCATTGTGGCATCGAGTCAAGAGTGATTCGATTGGTGGTGGGCAACTCTTTTGAATTGAAATAAAATAAGCGCCCTGAGGCAATTAAGTCTAAAGCTCTGATACCAATTTGTCACGCCCCGACCCAGAATTACCCGAATCATCGTCCTCGCAGGAGGCATGATAATGCACGAGCCTGGAGTTGTGCTCGTGCAAGACAAGATGACAAGTTCTCAAAATGGTTATCTTTGATTTGATATTAGCAAACGAAAGAAAACAGAGTATACGAAACAATTCTCTTTATTGATAATGAACTGAGATAACAAAGGCTATCAATAGCCCAACTGAATTTGCCAGATTTGCTACAACACTCAAGTTCTCTCTTTCCCACAAAGGATTTCACCGTTTCATACATCATGCCTTCTATATCTCGACCGCATCAATCCTGTTGCAAGTTCGAGCGTCAATGCGATCACACGCTTCAAACGCTACGACATTCCATGCCTCTGTACGATCAAGTGAAGCTTTGCCGTGAGCAATCCATTCTCTGTACCCTGCATGAAAGCTGGTGGAGGATCAGTATGTTCGTCCTCGCATGTATTGATGAAAATACAAACTTTCTAAACCGGCATTTTAGTATTTATGTTCAATCATGCAACTTAGCTTATGATCTTGCTATATTCTCCGTAGGATCAATTTTATGGCATATTCGAAAGTAGTAAAGCATATTATCATGGCAAGCATGTTATTCGAATTGAGTAGGCAAGCAAGCAAGCAATCTCATATTTATTTTGTGGCGCGACTGCTCACCAACATAGACGCACTCTTCCTTGCACCGATGCAAGGTGAATATGCCCCATTCCTTTCCTGTCATGTTATAAGTGCTCTATGCAGGATCTATATGTGCAGGACACGTACATGCCTGCACTTTCAACCCATCGTTCCTTACCTATATGGAGGTCATTGGTGTATCCGCGCCAGAATGGACTAAAGACGTTTCTCTTTTTCTTTTCTTTCTTTCTTTTCTTTCTTTCTTTTCTTTCTCAAATTGGGTAACCCGGCGCCTCACGTAGTGTGTTGCTATCCCAATTACGGAGACCTTCCGTTGCATACCATCATTTACGGCTTTTCACATCTCGCTAAGCGGTCGCTAATCGTCTTACGGATGTGTGCCTCTCAAAGATAATATCCCTCCTAGGCCGAACGGTCCCGGTGCCCCGGCGCACCCGTTCGAAGGGAACATTCCCGTGCACGGAAGACTATCTCAATTTTCTCAAGTCCATTTGACCATGCAACACACTATTATTCAAACAACCAAACATAGTCTTGAGTCCGAGACTCAGACTTTATCATCTCGTATTTCTTCTATTAACTTTCTATGTTCTCACATTTCATACTTCGTTTCAATGTTCAATGTCATCATGCCTCAACTGAGTGTTCGTCAACCAAATGATCTGAAGGTCTGGAACACTTTTCGACACATCATGTCATATCTGACAGTTCCGTCACCTACATGCCACAACTGTTCTCTTCGCGACGAAGCCATCTTTTATGATTCTCGTACACGTAGGCACGCTTTGACACGGTTGTTCTCATTTTTTTTCGAGTCGTGCATGCGATGCACGCCTCGATACCGTAATTCTATGTTCTTAGCCTTATTGTTCAATGTTCGTGGCTTGCACGCTAGGGTGCTCGCCTTCATAATCTTTCAATGTGCTAGCCTTTTTAACTCGTGCGCGAAGGCACGGAATGGCTCGTGCTCGAAGGCACTCGCCGAATACAGTTATCCCATGTTCTTGTGGCTAGCGTACCGAGGCACTCGCCTTTGCGATATCCAATGTTCCATAGCGGTTCATGCATTTGATGTACATTTTATTTCAATTATTCTAACTAGTGTTCGACACACACTATGATTTATCTTCCGATCGGACCACGTCCGTGGCGTTGATAGGTTAACTTAGCATACAATGATACATTCTTACTTAGGCATGAAGGAGTAAAAAGAAGAGTCAGTCCTCCCACCTTAAACTGATACGCCTTGTTGTTTGCCGAGCCGATGCGGCTCGATTTCATATCTTTGTTGCACAGCCAAATCTTCTGACTTAGCCATTCAAGCACTTCTTGTTTTATTAAACTACTCGATTGATTTTGGCCTACCATGCCCAAGTCCCAGCCCGTTGCAAGGCGGTGGTTTGGGTTTTGCGAACCCGTTGCGAATGAGACAAAATGTCGACCTCTAACATTTCAGCGTAAACAGATAGCCTGCACATGAAACCAACTAAAATCAATACTTGCATCGATTCAGACTTGCGTCTTGGGCCGATTCGATTTCTTAGAATTTTCGAGCCAACTCAACGCATTTATCCTTCGGGGCAAAGCAGCGCTTCGCATCGATTCAACTCGATGCATTCTTTGGGACAATACAACTCTTCGCATCGACTTTGTTCGATGCATTGCTCGGGACAACGTAAATCTCGTATCGATTCAATTCGATACATTTCATTCGGTCAATGCGACTCTTTGAGTCAACATCTCAGCGTAATGTGCCGTGCAGAGCGGAACATTACAGTTATTCCTGAACTTGTGCTTTTGGTTATGTCGTAGATGAGGTGCAATGAATAGAAACTAATAGACTTGTTGTCCAATAGCAATATTTCCTTGTAGAGTATCTAAAGCTAACATTAGGCATTATGAAGCAAAACTTATAAAGGGATAAGTTCGGGAAAAAAGCAAGAGTCTAAACATTATCTTGTAATACACATCACATAGATTAGTCCCAAAAGAAAAACACATCATATAGATGCTAAATTGTGCCATAGGAATTTGATTCTATTTTGCTACATAAAAATAAATGATTTCTCCTACTTTAGGTATTATAATAAAAGTGCATACGACTCTCTCCAGTGCCTCTAAAGAACACCAAAGCTTAGAAAATGGATGTAAAACATGCATCATATCAAGGTGAGTTAGGTTGTAGACCTTCTGTAATCCAAGCTCCAGCTGGTACACATTTGATTATGAGTTTGCATCTATAATGATCTGATCACACTAATGTGAATCTCCAAACATTTCTCAGCTTTTGGTAGGACCAGTGGCCTAGACAGGAATTTGACAATGAAGATCAGGACATAAAGAAATACAATTTAAAAGCAATCCTAAATCATATAATGAATCAAAAAATGACCAGATTTGAGTACAAAATAGAGAAAATTGGTCATGAAACTAAAGTTGACCAACATATTATGTTCTACAGATACTTCAATTGTTAATATTGTTTATACATAATCAAATATTAGTTAATGCATCCAAACAATCAGCCAAGGGCGGAACCAGGAATTGAAGATAATAATAAACTATAGATAACTTGATAAAAATATGATCAAAACACACGCATACATGTTTAAGAAATTAATTGTACATACAAGAGAGACATTCTATTGAAGCTGGACTCTTCGATTCTTCAAAGAATAAAATTCATGGATGGTGGAAACATTAACATACACCTAGTGTTCAAAGTTTAGTTAATTGGTTAATTGGTGTTATATATGATCGAATAGAACTTAAAACAAACACCTAGTGTTCAAAGTTTACACATGGATGATGGAAATATTAACATACATATTACATACCTTCTGTGTTTTCTTTCGACAAGTGGAAGGACGGAACCAGTGCCATCGGATGTCGACCTCGGACAGTGGATGGGACGACGGTCACGGGTGGAAGAGGAGTTTAGAGATCTCTGGACTGAAAGTGAAGATAGGAAGATGAGATAAGTTAAGAAGGTGATTTATAGAGAGAGAGGTTGAGTGATATCATAATACCAGAGAGAGGATGGGGCGTCGGCCGGCCGGCGGAATCGGCGGGGGATGGGCTCCAGACGGAGATCGGGGGAGTGGATGTTTACAGAAGACATGTTGGATGGGATGTGAGAGAGAGAGAAGGACAGACGCGCCGCGTACAGTAGACGTCATGGCGATGGCGTGCTGTGCTGAACTTCTGCAGATCTGTGAAATCTGGGACTCCCGGAGTGAATGAAGGGAGAGGGGCGGGTGCAGTGACCTAAAACTTTGATTGGGTGGGCTGAAAACGTGGGCTAGACTTTCTATAAGTAAAAAAAAATGTCAAATTTTAGGGTGGGCTGTAGCCCACCCATGCCCGGGCTACAGTTTCGCCTATGCAATCAGCACCATTATAGCATAAGAATTGTCAACCTTTTGTGCATATTTCATGGATATAATGGATCGTTAATTTTCTCATACACTCTAGCCTCTCTAGTCTCTACTCAATATCAATGTTGCATAATAGAAGAAAAATACAAGAAATCTCTATATTCGGGGAAACTAAAAATGGAATAGCTTGTCCTAAACGTCTCAAAATCAACTTGAATAGTTTAAATTGTTTCATATGCTTTAAACAAAGCTACAGATGTCCTCCAACATGTCCGACATATAAGCCAACATGTCATTTTCAGCATGAAAACGACACAAGTTGTTGAGAAATATAAAAATTCTAGTTTGCAACGGACTAGTAGCAGTTCTTGTTGTGTAAGTGCAAAAATTGCACTTTTCTTCTTTCCCCTTCCCTTGCAATTATAGAGTATCTCCTTTCAGCTACAAAATAAATATCTCCAACCCAAAAATTCAGCAATCTGCTCAAACTCATAACAGAAAATATAAATTATAAATTTGTAACACCATCTTAAATGCTACCAGATTTGAAATATCATTTTGCAAAAGTCAAGCATACATGTCTCATTCTATTGTCAGCAAACAAGTAAAAAAAAATTAAAACTACTATAAAATGAAGAATAAACAACTCCATTCAAAATATGAGTTTATCTTAGGCAAGCGTTCTGAGTTATTTATCACCAACAACAAGATCCTATTTGCTGCAATTGTCCTTAGACCAATCCTCTTAAAAATATGAATTATAATTTTGATGCTTAGAAAAATCCCCAATTACCAGCAGCAGATTTTTTATATACTGCTATTTTACTCTCTAACCCTAGATAATATATGGAGAAATTAAGAAAGAAAGAAGGGTGAGATGAAGGACCTTGATAGCGATGGTGATGGTGGCATCGATGACAGTCCATCGTGAATCACAATATGAAACACGTGCCCCTCTATTTCCATGAGTAGAGAACCCCAACCGGATGTCCTCTGTTGCCGTGAGTCGAAACGCCCAACATAACGCCCTCTATTACAGTGAGAATGAGGAAGGCGTTGGGGGATGGACTGTCGATGATGGCGCCATACTCGAAATACGGCGCTTGTGCGGCTGTAGGCAAACGAGTGTGGGGTTGAGGAGGTCCTACTACTGCTGCTGATGAGAATTGGAGGATCCATCTCAAATTCTATCTTGGCTGCAGAAAAGGAGAAAGGAAGAAGAAGGAGACCTCAAAAGTTTTGAAGCAAGAAGAGGGGGAAAAGTTTGTTATCAGCTGCAAATGAGCGCCACTTTTTGGCACAGGTGCTAAAAGTGATTTTTTTTTGGAAAATGAAATTTTAGATAATAATTTAGAAGTGTTTTATTTTGTATATAATTGTTTACGATATTTCAAAAGTGTTGAAAGAACGCTATAGATAGATATTTTTATAGCATTGCAAAAAGAACGCTATTGTTGATAACAATCTATAGCAGGAACACTTGAACGCTATAAAAAAAATTGTTATTGTAGACCATATTTGTTGTCGTGAATGAGGCTAAAAAATTATTGTTAATTTTGTGTTTAGTACCACGTGACTCCACTTGCAAGGTTTTATTGTAAAAAGCAATAGTTTCAACTGAATATAGGTTATCATAAACCTTAAGGGAACCGTTATCAATATTATTTGAATTTAAAGATAGACTAAACTTATTGTTTCCAAATGAACAATGATAACCATATTTGTCCATTAAGGGAACTGAAACTGAATTTCGTCTAAAAGACGGTACAATAAAAGTGTCTATCAAATCCAAATAATAATCCGTTCCTAATAATAACCTAAAATGTTCTATTGCTTTCATTTCTACCGACTTGACGTCACCCACATATGATGTATCTTTCACCATCAATTGGCTTTCGGTAGCTCAGGCAACCTTGTCTAGAATACTAATGTGGGTAGTCGCACCAGAATCTAACCACCATGAGTTTCTTGGTATTAAAGTTAAATTAACCTCAGAACAGACCAAATTTAGAAATGTATTTTCCTTTATATACCTTGCATGGTATTTGTACATTTCTTCTTTATGTGTCCCGACTTGTCACAAAAGAAACAACCCTTGGTTTTATATTGTTGTTTATTTTGTGCTGAACCCTTAGCAGCTTCTATATTTTGCCCCTTTTTGTCTTTAAAGTTTATCCCATTAAACTTAGAAATTGAATTCTTATTGGCAGATATTGTAGCAACATTAACTGCAAAGAGAACAAAACAACAAAACAGAAATGCTCTAATTAATAACTAAAAAATAAAATATAGTAAAACAAATTCAAATAATGGTGAACTCCATCTCAAGATACCTATTACATCATTAATATCATCATTAATATCAAGTCCTTGGACAGTGATATTAACTGCAAGTAATTTTGGTGTAATGATCAAATTTTGACAATAAGTCATGTCAAATAATAAGCCTATCTTTGGATTGGGTTATTATTTACATATAAACCTTATAATTGTCACACATTTATCACCACAAGTATGTGTGCAATTCAGCCAAGTATTAACCTTTCGTTGGGCAGGCTAATACTCGC
>JANAVB010010400.1:4877913-5015413 GCA_029216955.1 Iris pallida
GGAAGAATTAGAAGAAGTTAGGAAAGAAATAAGGAGAAGATAAGAAGAGAATAGGAAAGGAGAATAGGAAGTAGTAAGGAGAAGAAGAAGTAGAAAGGGAAGAAGAAGTTAGAAGAAGAAATTAGAAGAGAAATTAGAGTGAGAGATAGAAGGAGTTTTTAAGAGAAATCGAGTTAGAGAGCGAATTTGAGCCCGGAGTATCGGAACGCGATGAAACTTGACGTAGGCCTAGGATACGTGATTTAGATTTTGCGGGTAGGCTCCCGGAAGGAAATCGGGGTCGTAGGGCACCGGTATCGTACCGTACCATTGCGTATCTTAAAATATTTAAGGTATCGGCAATGGGCCGTATCATGGACTAGACGTCCACTTTAACTAGGTATTTTGGTAGGTAATATATTTATAGGCTAGTAACTTACTATCCTAGGGAGCACGGGTCAAAATAACATGCGTAGGTAGGCTAACTAGGTTTCCACCTAGGCTAGGATTTTACCTTAGAAAAGGTAAATTAGGAAACTGGCCTACGGCCAAGATATGAGTTTCGAAGTCTAAGATGGACTTGGATATGGGTTGTAGAGGTTGGTAATGATTAGAAATAGTCGCCTAGACCTAGTCTTGACCCCTGTTGACCACGGTTGACTTTTTAGACCAAAAGTCAACTATGGGTCAACACTTTACCTAATTTAGTCCCAAATTCCATTAGACTTGTGTAGTTGACCGAAAGTCAACTATTAGTCACCATTAACCTAGAATTGACCTAGGGTTGACCAGAGTTGACCAGAGTTGACCAGTTGACCAAAAGTTAACTGTACGTTGACTCAAATCGACCTGGATTAATTCCGTTTGACTTGCATTGACCCAGTATGACCTAGCTAGACCTAATATGACTTAGGTTAACCTCGTACAGTCTAGTTTGGTGTGTCTTGACCTAGAATGACTTAAATAGGGTATAAATCGATTTGACTTTACTTTCTAAACAGAGTATTGATACATCTTGTTCTCTATAGGTCCTCGAGACGCTGCATTTGCTCTAGTTGACATATCATACCATATTACAGGTGAGTACATTCTCTGACACTTTTTCAATTTACGATAACTATTATAATTCATGTAATTAGTATAGATATGCTTGTTCTCGACATATTGGTCACACGGATTGGTATTCATGGATCCCGACATGTGATGTTATTCCTCGTTATTTTGGTATATCCTGTGCAAGCCCCTTGTAGTTCTTGTGCAGTATATGGACACCAATTCTCGAGGAGACTTGCTCCCTTCTCGTGGAATCCCATGTCATAACGTGTCTTGCTTGGATCCACTCTACCAGTCGGGGACGGAGAGTACTAGTGTAGATGTGTGGTCATTATCCACCTTGTTATTCTTGTAGACCTTGTGAGTGTTAATCATACACTCCACGTATGATTAACTAGGCCAGTAGACCTTGTGCAAGACCCAAGCTGGCCACATGTCGTTGCTAGTATTCACACACCTAGATGATGGTTTCTTGATTCTTGTACATACCATGATCAGTTTACTTGCCTTGTTCTAGCTCTAGATTTACAGCTTACCTTGCCATGATATTCATATGTACATTCCATAATTTCCTTGTATATACTATCTATTTACAGTCTTATAGCTTTTGTCATATCTTGTGAACTGTTGTTAGTAGATTGTACTCGTTCCATCCTGACAGGATATGTTGAAAATATTACAGATGCAGATGAGGGAGACTATTCTACCTACTACTGTCCGGATGACGTAGTGGGCGTAGACTTGGAGACTTTAGTCCAGCAGGGCTTAGCTCCGCCTGACGAGACCTTACCACTTGCTTAGTTAGAGTAGGTCTTTTGTACTGGACTTTGTCTCCAGCTACTTTTGAGACTGTTATTATTATGGACTGTATTAGAGACTTGGACTTGTATATATTCTTGTGTTGGACTTGACAGGTTATTATTTTATTATCGTCTTGTTGTCTTTATCTTTCAATCTTTACTTTGTTATCTTAGAGTCATGATTGAGTACTCATATATATATTTATTGCTTGTCCTCCGTTCGGAGTTGACCATATTCTCGACAGATTTTTGTTATATATATAAACTGTTTAGTGTAGAAAAATCTACAACGTTCCACGCTGATTTTTCGGTGAGGGCTGGGCGTTGTCGCGTCACGTGCCCTTTTAGCGGGTGCGGGTCGTGACACGTTTTAGTGGTGGCCCATGCAGGTCCTGTAGTCGCAATTAGTACGATGTCGTGGCGGCACTCGTCTTAGAGTGTTGACTACGAGCCTGTGTTACACATAGGAGGTAGTAGGCTAAGAGTACTCAATCACAGTAGGATCTTTTCTTGCTTATCTTGCTTACCGTCTTTGATATTGATTTACTGCATTCTAGCTATCCTCTTTTGATATTGCCTTCATGTGCCATATTGATATCTTCTTTTCAATTTGTCTCCAGGATAGTGATGACTCATTCTCCTGGCGAGGAGCACGGGGAGACGGAGAGGTCTTCCACCTCTGGCGGGTAGGCTCCGGTCACTTCCCCTGCAGATGGGACTTCTGTTGGAGCTCTCGGGGGTACTCCTCCAGCTACCTCGATGACAGTCCCTAGGGTTGCGGGTGCTCTTCTCGTAGTGCCGGGAGCTGTCGGGGGCGCTCTTCCTCCTCATGTGCAGCGGATTCCTCTGCCAGTTGCAGACGTACTTCCACCTCCACCTCCTCTGCCTACAGATATGGGGCAGATGCTTACCTTCTTCCAGCAGATGTTGGAGACTCAGAGAGCCCAGGCCGAGGCTCAGCAGAGATAGACAGATGCTATACGTTATGGCATGGAGGATGTCCATCAGTTGACCCTTGCAGCCGTGGAGCAGAGGGCTCCTCATCCGGGGACGCGACCGAGGTACGGAGATATCCAGGACTTCAAGAAGCTCGGGCCCTGTGACTATAGCGGGACCGAGGGTGTGGTCTATGCAGATGATTGGCTCGAGGATATCGAGCGGCAGATGAGGGCCTCCCGCCTGGCGGACGACCTAAAGGCCGAGGCGGTAGGTTTGCAGTTGCTAGACATTGTGCACACCTGGTTCAGAAATGAGCCAGCCCTAGCTGGATAGGGCCATACTTGGGCAGAGTTCAAGCTCCTCTTCAAGGAGAAGTTTTTCTCCCCCACGGACAAGATTGACCTGGTGCGACAGTTCCAGGATCTGCAGCAGGGCAGTTTATCCGTGGAGGAGTACGCAGCGGAGTTTGGCCGTCTGAGCCAATACACAGAGTACATGGTTCAAGACCCGGAGACCAGGGCGAGCCGGTTCAGGGAGGGACTCGCTTGGGATATCAAGCACCTCATTCCCTCCTTCTATGAGACATATACCCAGATCTATGCGGAGGCCCGCAAGGTAGAGTGGGAGTGGGGCTTGAAGCCCAAGAGGGAGCGTGATCATTTCTCGGGGGCTACTAGCAGCGCAGGGGCTGCTAAGCGCCCTCAGCTTCAGCATCATTCTTTCCAGCATCGCCAGCCGCAGGTTCAGACCCGAGCATCGGTTCAGCAGGTGTAGCACACTCAGCCGAGGCAGGCTCAGCATAGGGCTCCTTGCCACTTCTGCAGGAGGCCTGGTCACGTCTGGGAGGTTTGTCGAAAGAGGCTGGGTTTGTGCCTCTACTGCGGGGAGGCTGTACATCAGTTGAGGGATTGTCCTGCGAACCCTCGCAGGGTAGTCCGTGGAGCGGTAGCAGCTCAGGGGGCACCGGCGAGAGTTCCTGCAGTACAGCAGAGGGGTCCACTTTCGACCCAGCAGCAGCGGTTTGTTCAGCACCACCAGCAGCGGGGTGGTCAGGGTAGAGCCTTTGCTCTTGCAGCTGAGGAGATGGAGCCTATTGCAGATATAGTCGCAGGTTCTATTCTGCTCGATTCTTTTCCAGTTTTAGTCTTGTTTGATTCTGGTGCTACGCACAGTTTTGTGTCTGTTTCTTTTGCTCTTAGGCACAATATTATTGCTGAATATCTGGGTAGGACTTGCAAGATTATGACTGGGAATGGCATCATCCTAGTTAATAATGTTTGTAAGGGACGGAGAGTTTCTTTGAGAGGCCGGGAGCTGAGTGCGTGTTTGCTCGTAATGCCACTTTCGAGTTACGATGTGGTACTCGGTATGGATTGGTTGAGCATGCACCACGCTAGCATCGATTTCAGAGGGGGAAGGATTCTGTTTAGGCCGCCGGGAGAGCCGGAGTATGAGTTCACCAGGGGTGCAGTGGAGCAGGGAGATGGATTCTGCGGGGTGTTGTTGGCGGGGCCGGTGTTGCCACATCCACTCATTGCTGAGTTCTTGGATGTCTTTCCCGAGGAGCTGCCCGGGATGCGCCAGATCGTGATGTTGAGTTTTTTATAGACCTAGTGCCGGGCGCTGAGCCTATCTCCCAGCACGTCTATAGAATCAACAATAGCGAGTTAGCGGAGCTGAAGAAGCAGGTCGACGAGCTGGAGGACAAGGGCTTTATTCGATCTAGCTCTTCACCTTGGGGCGTGCCAGTTCCTTTCGTCCCCAAGAAGGATGGTACGGTACGTCTGTGTATTGATTACAGGGCGCTCAATAACCTTACCATCAAGAATAAGTATCCTTTGCCAAGGATTGATGACTTGTTCGACCAGTTGAGCGGGGCGAGAGTGTTCTCGAAGATCGACTTGCGCACCGGGTACTATCAGCTGAAGGTGAAGCGGGATGACATTCCGAAGACTGCCTTTCGGACTCGCTATGGCCAGTATGAGTATACCGTCATGCCGTTTGGGTTGACCAACGCCCCGGCGATATTCATGAACTTGATGAACAAGGTATTTCATCAGTACCTTGACAAGTTCGTGGTGGTCTTCATTGATGACATCCTCATCTATTCGAAGACACCAGAGGAGCACGAGGAGCACCTGAGGATTGTGTTGGACACTCTCAGGAGGGAGCAGCTGTATGGGAAGCTGTCCAAGTACGAGTTCTTCTTGGATCGCGTGGAGTTCCTAGGCCATGTTGTCTCTGGCGAGGGGATTTCAGTGGATCCGAAGAAGATTTTTGTGGTGGAGTCCTGGTCTACGCCGAGCTCAGTAGCAGAGGTTCGGAGTTTTCTGGGTCTGGCAGGTTATTACCGGAGGTTCGTGCAGGACTTTTCCAGGATTGCCCAGCCGATGACCCGCCTTACCAGGAAGGACGAGGAGTTTGTTTGGTCCGATGAGTGCCAGGCTGCCTTCGAGGAGCTGAAGGCGAGGTTGACTACAGCTCCTATCTTGACGCTGCCATCTGGATCTGGTGGTTATACGATCTACAGTGATGCTTCAGGACGGGGTTTAGGTTGTGTGCTTCAGCAGCACGGGAAGGTAATTGTCTATGCATCTAGGTAGTTACGTCCTTATGAGAGGAATTACCCTACCCACGATCTGGAGCTGGCAGCGGTCATCTTTGCTTTGAAGCTGTAGAAACACTATCTGTACGGAGAGCGTGTGGAGATCTATATTGACCACAAGAGCTTGAAGTACGTGTTTATCCAGAAGGAGCTGAATATGAGGCAGAGGCGATGGTTAGAGCTGATGAAGGATTTTGATATATCCTTACAGTACCATCCAGGGAAGGCCAATATGGTCGCGGATGCTTTGAGCAGGTATCCCGTGGCCATGTGTTTGACGATGGATCGTCACCTTCTGGCAGATCTGGAGAGCTTGGGCATAGAGGTGATAGTTCCTGGGTTCGAGGCGCAGATGTGGGGTCTGCAGGTGCAGGCGGAGCTGATGGAGAGAGTCAGGGTAGCTCAGTTTGAGGATGAGGCTCTGAGGGTCATCAGGGAGCAGGTCCAGATAGGACTGTTGGATGAGTTCTCTATAGCAGGGGATGGGTCGTTGAGGCATGGTACCAGATTGTGCGTGCCGAGCGGAGGACTTCGGAAGGAGGTTCTTCAGGAGGCGCACCATTCTCAGTACTCTATGCATCCAAGAGCCAACAAGATGTATAGAGACTTGAGATAGCATGTTTGGTGGTATGGCATGAAATGAGAGGTGGCTCAGTTCATTTCGAGATGCTTGGTGTGCCAATAGGTGAAGGCCGGGAGGCAGAGACCCGGTGGATTGCTCCAGCCACTACCCATTCCTGAGTGGAAGTGGAAGCATATCACTATGAACTTTGTATCTGGGCTTTTGCGCTCTCCAGGAGAGAAGGATGCGATTTGGGTTATTGTTGATCGATTGACCAAATCGGCCCACTTTTTGCCTTTTAAAGTGGGTTTGTCGATGGAGAGGTTGGCCGAGATGTACGTGCGACAGATAGTCCGATTACACGGGGTTCCAGTGAGTATAGTCTCGGATCGGGACAGCCGATTCACTTCCTACTTCTGGCGGAGTTTGCAGCTTAGCTTGGGCACATCGCTCAAGTTCAGTACCGCATACCACCCCCAGAAAGACGGACAGTCGGAGAGGACGATTCAGACCCTCGAGGATATGCTGCGTACCTGTGTCTTAGACTTCGGAGGATCTTGGGAGGACCACCTTCACTTGGTAGAGTTTGCTTACAACAACAACTACCAAGCCAGTATAGAGATGTCACCTTTCGAGGCTCTATACGGACGGAGGTGTCGTACTCCCTTGTCTTGGGATGATGTCGGCAAGAGGGTTTTGCTTGGCCCTGAGATGGGGGTGGATGCTGCAGAGAAGGTCAGGGTTATCAGAGATAGACTTCGGGTGGCGCAGGATAGGCAGCGGCATTGGGCCGATAGCCACCGGAGGCCGTTAGAGTTTGAGGTATAGTTTAGATTTTTCTAGTACTTGAGTCTGATTGTGATTGTTTTAGATCAAGCTCTAAGTCTTGTATTTTGTTCTAGGTTGATGATCTTGTCTTTCTGCAAATTTCTCCGACGCGTGGCATGATTCGTTTTGGTGGCGGCGGGAAGCTTAGTCCATGATACATCGGACCATTCCGTATCTTGGGCAGGGTCGGTGTAGTGGCTTACCGACTGGAGTTACCGCCCGTACTAGAGAGAGTGCACAGTGTGTTCCACGTGTCGCCGCTGAGACGGTACGTGGCAGATCCCAGTCACGTCTTGGACCACTCAGAGATCGTGGTGGGACCGACACTCAGCTATCCAGAGAAACCGGTCGAGATCTTGGACCGAAGAGAGAAGGTACTCCGGAACCAGGTCATTCCCTTGGTTCGCGTTGCATGGAGACACCACTCTCCAGGTGAGTCCACCTGGGAGAGGGAGGACAACATGCGGAAGCAATTCCCATATCTCTTCGAGCTTTGAGGTAAAATTCTATCTTTTTCTTTCCTTGTTCAATTCATGATTGCTGTGTTAGTTCTCATTCAATTTCGAGGACGAAATTTTTTTAAGAAGGGTAGATTTGTCACCCCCAGTTTTCGAATTAGGGGTATTTTTGTTATTTTTCAAGTTTTATAATTTTTAGGAATTTTATTTAATTTTGTGTGATTTTTTGGGATTTATTTGGGTTGGTTTGGATTTTATCCAATTCGGACTCAAATTGGAGACCCGGGTAGCCTGGGCCCTAGTGGGACCCCCATACTAGCTGGGCTTAGCCCACATACCATTCTAATTAGGCTAGAGACCATAAACCCAATTTTCCACGGCTTAATTTGTCATTTTAGAGCTTAATTGGTTAATTAGAAACAAACCGAATTCCAAACCGAAACAAACCAAACCTAAACCAAGTCTAATGGGTGGAGGGTTATTGGATCCTACCCAAACCCAATAACCCCCCACCACATGGCCGGCCACAAGAGGTGAGCCCCCCCTTTCTTCTCCATTAAGCAATCTCTCTCTCTCTCTTTCAAAAATCTTTCTTTCCGCCAAGCTCTCTCTCTCTCTCTCTCTCCAAAGAACCTTAGGTATGCATTTAAATCCCTAATTAATTTCTCTACTCCATTTATTGCTTCACAAAAAATGATGAGAAGTAAATTCTCTACACTTTGCCCATAGAAAATTGTAGGTTTCCTAATAATCTAGGTTAAGGTTTTATTTGGGGGTTATTTATATATTAAGTGGTATATATATATATATATATATATATATATATATATATATATATATATATATATATATATATATATATATATATATATATATATATGTATGTATGTATATATATATATATATGTGGTATTTGTATATATATATATATATTTGTGTGTGTGTGGAGAGAATGGTGGTGGTGGTGTTTGTGTCATGAGAGTGGTGTGAGAGTGTGAGTGTGTGTTTGTGGGAGGGTATGTGTGTATGTATTTATATATATATATGTGTGTGTGTGTTATATATATATATATATATATATATATATATATATATATATATATATATATATATATATATATATATATATATATATATGTGTGTGTGTGTGTGTGTGTGTATATGTATATAGAGGAGTGTGTGTTTGTAGAGATAGATATATGGATTTAGATTATATATATGTGTATATAGATATATATATAAAATATATATATATATATATATATATATATATATATATATATAAAATATATATATATATATATATATATATATATATATATATATATATATATAGAGAGAGAGAGAGAGAGAGAGAGTAGAGGAAGAAGGGAAGGAAGAAGAAGAGAATGAAGAAGAATAGGAGCTGCAGCAGCAGCAGGATTGCAGCAGTAGCAGCAGCATGTGCAGTAGGAGCTGCAGCAGCAGCAGGTTGCAGCAGTAGCAGCAGCTGTAGCAGCTACAGTAGCAGCCTTAAACCCCCCCCTCCATTGCCTTTAAGCCCCATTGACCCCCCCCCCCCATTATATATATATATATATATATATATATATATATATGTATATATATAGATAGATATATATATATATTTGTATATATATAGAAAGATACATAGAGAAATTAGAGAGAATAGAAGGAAGAATTAGAAGAAGAAAGGGTAGGAGGAAAGAAGGGAAATGAGAAGATTTGAAGAGAAGTGGAAGGAAGAATTAGAAGAAGTTAGGAAAGGAATGAGGAGAAGATAAGAAGAGAATAGGAAAGGAGAATAGGAAGTAGTAAGGAGGAGAAGAAGTAGAAAGGGAAGAAGAAGTTAGAAGAAGAAATTAGAAGAGAAATTAGAGTGAGAGATAGAAGGAGTTTTTAAGAGAAATCGAGTTAGAGAGCGAATTTGAGCCCGGAGTATCGAAATGCGATGAAACTTGACGTAGGCCTAGGATACGTGATTTAGATTTTGCGGGTAGGCTCCCGGGAGGAAATCGGGGTCATAGGGCGCCGGTATCGCGCCATACCATTGCGTATATTGAAATATTCAAGGTATCGGTAATGGGCCGTATCATGGACTAGACGTCCACTTTACCTAGGTATTTTGGTAGGTAATATATCTATAGGCTAGTACCTTTCTACCCTAGGGAGCACGGGTCAAAATAACACGCGTAGTTAGGCTAACTAGGTTTCCACCTAGGCTAGGATTTTACCTTAGAAAAGGTAAATTAGGAAATTGGCCTACGGCCAAGATATGAGTTTCGAAGTCCAAGATGGACTTGGCTATGGGTTGTAGAGGTTGGTAATGATTAGAAATAGTCGTCTAGACCTAGTCTTGACCCCGGTTGACCACGGTTGACTTTTTAGACCAAAAGTCAACTATGGGTCAACACTTTACCCAATTTAGTCCCAAATTCCATTAGACTTGTGTAGTTGACCGAAAGTCAACTATTAGTCACCATTGACCTAGGATTGACCTAAGGTTGACCAGAGTTGACCAGAACTGACCAGAGTTGACCAGTTGACCAAAAGTCAACTGTAAGTCAACCGTTGACTCAAATTGACCTAGATTAATTCCGTTTGACTTGCATTGACCCAGTATGACCTAGCTAGACCTAATATGACTTAGTTTGACCTCGTACAGTCTAGTTTGGTGTGTCTTGACCTAGAATGACTTAAATAGGGTTTAAATTGATTTGACTTTACTTCTTAAACAGAGTATTGATACGTCTTGTTCTCTATAGGTCTTCGAGACGCTGTATTTGCTCCAGTTGACATATCATACCATATTACAGGCGAGTACATTCTCTGACACTTTTCTAATTTACGATAACTGTTATAATTCATGTAATTAGTGTAGATATGCTTATTCTCGACATATTGGTCACACGGATTGGTATTCATGGATCCCGATATGAGATGTTATTCCTCGTTATCTTGGTATATCCTGTGCAAGTCCCTTGTAGTTCTTGTGCAGTATATGGACACCGATTCTCGAGGAGACTTGCTCCCTTCTCGTGGAATCCCATGTCGTAACGTGTCTTGCTTGGATCCACTCTATCAGTCGGGGACGGGGAGTACTAGTGTAGATGTGTGGTCATTATCCACCTTGTTATTCTTGTAGACCTTGTGAGTGTTAATCATACACTCCACGTATGATTAACCAGGCCAGTAGACCTTGTGCAAGACCCAAGCTGGCCACATGTCGTAGCTAGTATTCACACACCTAGATAATGGTTTCTTGATTCTTGTACATGCCATGATCAGTTTACTTGCCTTGTTCTAGTTCTAGATTTACAGCTTACCTTGCCAGGATATTCACATGTACATTCCATGATTTTCTTGTATGTACTATCTATTTACAGTCTTATAGCTTTTGTCATATCTTGTGAACTGTTGTTAGTAGATTGTACTCGTTCCATCCTGACAGGATATGTTGAAAATATTACAGATACAGATGAGGGAGACTATTCTACCTACTACGGTCTGGATGACGTAGTGGGCGTAGACTTGAAGACTTTAGTCCAGCAGGGCTTAGCTCCGCCTGACGAGACCTTACCACTTGCTTAGTTAGAGTAGGTCTTTTGTACTGGACTTTGTCTCCAGCTACTTTTGAGACTGTTATTATTATGGACTGTATTAGAGACTTGGACTTGTATATATTCTTGTGTTGGACTTGACAGGCTATTATTTTATTATCGTCTTGTTGTCTTTATCTTTCAGTCTTTACTTTGTTATCTTAGAGTCGTGATTGAGTACTCATATATATATATATATATTCATTGCTTGTCCTCCGTTCGGAGTTGACCATATTCTCGATAGGTTTTTGTTATATATATAAACTGTTTAGAGTAGAAAAATCTACAGCGTTCCACGCCGATTTTTCGGTGAGGGCTGGGCGTTGTCGCATCACGTTCCCTTTTAGCGGGTGCGGGTCATGACAAATTCATATGAGCACAAACCTGAATCTTCGTGCAGCATAAGAATGCACAAACCTGTATAGCAGTTTTCGGCCATAAAAGTTTTTGGCCATAATGTTTTTTGGGATCAGATCAAGACGCAGAAACTTATTCCATGATATTTCTTCTTCACCATTTTTTGGTTTAAATTTAAATAATTAATATAAAAATCTAAACTGAATATTTAAACTTCTGGATCATGAAAGGAAAAAAAATTTATCTAACAATCTGAACCACAAATTAAATTAAATGGATCTAGGGTTCCTGAAAATCAACAAAAAATGATTCTGAAACTTCGATCTCATAAATCAAATAGGGAGGCTCTGATACCACTTGTAGGAATTGATGCTTGTTGATTCATGAGATGAAGAACAAAAATAAATATGAAAGCGTACCTGAATCTATTGATTGGTTTGATGGACGTCTCTTTATGGGGTTCGATCTTGCAACTCGCTACGACCCTTAATAACAAATAGAAAATCTTTGTTTCTCTCTCTGTCGATAGAGATGTAGAAAAGAATAGAGAAAACTCTCTCTTTGCTGGCCGTATGAGTTGGGGACCATAACCCTAATAAATACATATATATTTATATGTTTTGATATTTCTAATTTGGCCCCTCATCAAATTAGATTTATCTCTGGTATCTACACATTATTTCCATGACAATTATACCCTTAAGCCAATTTCCCAAATAGACCATTAATTTGGCTTAATTATTTAGATAGCCCAACACAATTAATTTTATATGTTTGACCCCTAATTATTGAATAATTCCAACATCAACGTCTCGTCAAATTTTGAATGTTATGTTGAAATAAATTTTCGAAGAAAAAATTCAAGGATTTTTGGTTATTATATTTTTAATTAAAAAATAATTTTTCTGTAAAATTGAGAATGTATGAACACAAGCATACATCTGTTTTGGTAAACAATTTTTCAATAAAATTAAGAGGATATTAATTTTTCAAATAAGAAATGTAGATCTGAAAGTATATTTCTGACGAATTGATATCAGGTTTTACTATCAAAAATTTTTTAGTATGAAATTTCTTCATAAACCCACGGAATATTTGTTACTTTTGAAGATATTACGAGGAACAATGGGAGTCTCTGTGGGAAAATATTATTTGGTTGCCATTTTTTCGCAAAATTTTCCCTCTGCTATAAGGCAAAATAGTCTACATGTGGAAAATATTTTCTGCCATTCAGATAAATAAAAGTCTATAATTTTTTTGTTGTCAAAACTTTCCTTGGTATACAATAAAATTTTCAATTGATTCTTGTGTTTATTTTTTAAATGTCCTTTTGTTGACAATTGGATTGTCAAATTTAGTGGTTGTTAGGACTGGAGACACCTTGTAGTCAATAAAAAAAAGTGAGTCCAGTACTATATATTATATCACTATATATTGTATTGTAAATTTATAGAAGTTGATAATATTTCTAATTTGAATTGTGATTGTATCCGAATTCGTGTCGGTATCTATGCAAATTTTCCATGCAATCAAAAAACCTAGGGGATTTCATGTCCAGGATTTGATGGTATAACAACACCATGATTTTCATGGGCAAGAGTATGCTGTAATATGGATGTTGTTATTATATTTTATTGATCTAATGGCAATAACTGGCGACATATTGATAGCTGGCCGATTGCATCGGTAATTTTGTCTATGATTATTTTTTTAAGTTTTTACCACCCAAAATAGGTGCATGCATGACAGGTGTTGCGATGCATGCCCGGGTGAAACAATCGTCTGTGAACTAAATTTTTGCAGGTTATAGCGGGTCCCTAGCCCCCGAAATGCTAAAATGGAAAATACCATCCTAAATGTTGATATTTCAAATAATGTAGTTGAATATATTTTAAAGTTGTAAACCTCTTATATATAAAAAAATAGAGTGTGTGCCGTAAGTTTGTCCAATCCGTAGGGTTACTAAGGATGTCTAGTTGCCCTACATAGACCTGAAGTTCTATAGACATATTCAATAGTTTATAATGCTACTACACACACAATCCTTATCTATAGGATCTTTCTTCAACAAGAATACTAGATCGAATGTAGTATCCATGATAGCTGGTCTTGCTCACATTTTATCCAACATATACTAATTTGTTTTACTTTCATAATTATAGAAGAATTTTACTGAGTTTTAAGGATATATGAAAAATAGGTAAACTTTGAGCCAATGAAATAAGGAATAATTTTTTGTAACGACCCGTCTAAGAGAACCAGAAGTTCATCTAAACAGATTATCCAGCTATTCAGTGGAGATATACGTCACTCGTATTAAGGATGTCAAGTCACATACTACGTTGAGCCAGAAGCTCAATTCTATAAGGGTCCATTGTGAGTCAGAAGCCAAATGATCCTCTAACTTTTAAACTGTGACATGATCAACAAGATACTCAAGACATATATTATGAGAATTATTAATATTAATTTGTGTGACAATCTCTTACCAAATTACAGCATACATCATTCATCTCAAAGATAAGTTTGTTTCTAAACCATCAATCCTGAAGATTATATCTGAATAACTAATAACACAACTTTGAACCACATTAGATGACTTATGTTAGGATTATTTGAAACTGTAATATTAACACCTATGTTTGTGATTTATAATTTCTATGTTTATCTCCTTAGATTATTATGTCTTCTAGACATAAGATTTTTTTTTTGATATGCCTCGTTAATAAGACATAATTCCCGCCGTTAGGGGGAGATAGGAAGAAAATGCATTATCTTTCTAGAAGAACATCGTGAATTATCATTCTAGAATAACGTCATGAAGCATCATTCTAGAAGAACATCATAAAGTATCGTTCTAGAAGAACGTCTTGAATCATCATTCTAGAAGAACGTTCTAAAGAATCAATCCAGAAGAACATATCATGACAATACCTCTACATTATCTTATCTTGACTAAACTAGGAGAAATTATTTCTTGTATTTCATTACAAATAAATTATTATATGCTTACTCGATTATGCTTTATAAATAGTTATACCAACTATGAATCTATTTTCTAATAGAAGTACCAAAATAACCAAATAATACTAAATGTTCTAATGATTCAACTGACCACAAGAAGAGGCCGAATGATATAACACACCCTAATGATCTTGAAGAAACAGCTCTCGAAGAAGCATCTCCTGTAGAGAAAAAGTTCATGACAGTCCGGAAGATGTCATGAACCAAAGATCAAATTTCTCAAAGTATATCGCTCTGGTAGAGGATATATCTCATATTCCAGAAGAGACAGAGAAAGAGGTACCAGAACCCAAGAAATCTATGTTCAAAAAAATTTGAATCAAGAAAATTTGTCATAGATGACATTATCGAATGAGAATAAAAAAAGGTGTTGAAAATTAAAGGACAACAATAAATCCACGAATAATCTAATAAAAAGATGCGATATCTCTCGCAAGACGTGGAGTGTTATGTTCTACAGTACAAAACCCGAAAGGAATAAACCTGGTAGGTTTTAAATGGGTGTTTGTAACAAATAGAGATCCAAATATGTAAAAGTAATGTTAGCTCAAGGATTCATGAAATGATCATGAATAAAATATGAATAAATATATTCTCCGATCATGATAGCCTAGATGATAAGATATATCCTCGAAGGTTGTGGATTTATGATTTTCAGGTATATCCTTGAAGGATTTGATATTACCATGTTATCTCCGAAGGATCTACAAATGAGTCATATATGGATTAAACCATCCAGAAGAATGTGACAGCCTCATTGAGTTTATGGAGAAATCTCGTGAAGAGATTAAAATACTTCCTGAAGAGAGAGAAAATATGACAGTATCTCTTGAAGAGATAGGAAATCTCATAAAGAGATAAAAAATCTCCGAAAGAGATAAGAAATCTCTGGAAGAGATAAGGAATCTCCCAAAGAGATTGGAATCTTTCGAAGAGATTAGAATCTCCCGAAGAGATTGGAATCTTCCAAAGAGAGAGAAATTTCCATAAGAGATAAAGATAAACTTCCAAAAGAGATCTTATATAATCGCTTGAAGAGATAAACTCTAGAATAGATAAATCTCTAGAAGAAATCTCTTATAAAATTATGAAAAGATGAATCTCTAGAAGAGATCTACTATAATCTCATGAAGAGAAAATATTTATCTCCTGAAGAGATAAGATAAGATAATATTGATCTACTGTAGAGATAAATCTCCTTTAGAGATAAACCTCCTAAAGAGATAAATCTCATATAGAGATTTATTATGAAGAATATACCTAAAATAGTCACGTCAATCAAATCCTTTATGGCCAAAAGAACATGTTCTGGTCCTGAAGTACCATATATAAATTCAAATTCTTTATTGTCACTCATTCAGTATAATATTTTATGTGAATCTGCTGATATGCATCTACACACATATACTGGAATGAAATAAGGCACGTAAATTTTTATCGATGAACATTTTGATCTAATAAGAAATGCAGGTGAACGATATTTATCTGATACTCATTAAAGGGATTCGACAAGCAAGGTATGTTTTATAAATAGTATTGCAAATTTTTTAGAGAGAATTAAAGTAAATCCCTGCGACAAATTCATCAAAGCAAACGAGGAATATGCATGGCTATGATTTCAGTCGTTCAACGACCAGGGGAACTTG
This sequence comes from Iris pallida, assembly GCA_029216955.1. Classification (NCBI taxonomy): domain Eukaryota; kingdom Viridiplantae; phylum Streptophyta; class Magnoliopsida; order Asparagales; family Iridaceae; genus Iris; species Iris pallida. The sequence continues at coordinate 4,893,764 of JANAVB010010400.1, forward strand.
CAAGCTTCCAGGAATAACCAATAAGTCTACAAGTATTCGTTAGGATATGAGAATAACGTATAAAAAATGTATAGACAAAGATTGCGGTGAGATGTAATATTCATATGTACTTGGGGTTATTTTTCTTTCTTTATTGATATAAGAACTATATGCAATTTTTATAATTTGAGGGGGAGCATCCTGAAGATGCACGCATCCCGAAGATACTAATGGAGACATCTCGAAGTATGATTTTGCGATTGTACTCTTTTCCTTCGTTGAGGTTTTTTTCTACTGGGTTTTCCCTTCGAAAGGTTTTTAATGAGACAGTGTAAGTCGCACCCACTTGGATTTCTGAAAAATCATATTCCCAAAAAATAATATTCCTGAAGAATATTATTATACTATTTTCCTTTCTATGGATTTTTTTTTCCAAAAGATGGGTTTTTTTAAAAAAGTTTTTAAAGAGGCAATAATTAAAGTGAGCATCCAAGGGAGAGTGTTGTGATTTGGTGTAAGCCCACTTCCCAATTTTTTCTTTAATTATGATTATCTTTTATGGTCTTTAAGGGTCGTGCCTAAACTCATAAGAGAGCTATGATCATATTATGGTCATTTAGCCTTAGATAGTTTATATAAGCATTGTTTAGCTATTTTATAGCTTAGAGTGATTTTTAGATAATTTCTGACATTTATTTATTAAGGTTTATATATTTTAAAGGCTTCCAAGAATTACTATAGGGCCATCAGAGGTTATTTTGAGACAACATATTTTTATTTGGGTTCTAGGTAGTAAGAAATATTTTCTTTATTTTTTTTAGATTTTTTTAGAATTTTTAGGAGTTTATTTGGAATTATTTGGAGTTAATTTGATTTTTAAACAATTTCCCGAATTTTATTTACACATTAAATCACCCTGTCAGCACTGCAGGCCCACATGTCAGCTGCACAATGATGACCAGGGTGCCCAGCTATTAACAGCACAGTCGTTGACTGTGCATTTCCTTATAAGGAGATGACACTTAGTCGACTCTCCTTAGCCGCATGGCCATTAGTTTTTTGGGCGGGGCCAAGGGGACGGTGACACGTGGTAGCTCAAGCCACAGCCTCCCCTTAGTCGCGGCTATATATATATATATATATATATATATATATATATATATATATATATATATATATATATATATATATATATATATATTATATATTCGTAAAAAAACAAATATATATATATATATATATATATATATATATATATATATATATATATATATATATATATATATATATTATATTTGTAAAGCAGAAACCCTATATTTCTTTGCTGATTTTGAGAGAATTTGTTCCTTAGAGATCCCCGATTTTCCGAGGCGATCGCGGATAGCCCCGACCTCTGATTTGTGCGATGTTTTTTTGTGGGATTCGTCTTGAGGTAAACTTTCAAAATATATACCATATTTATGAATATTTTGCTACTGAATTTCTGGAAAATTATTTTAGTGTTACTTGTCCAAAACTCAATACTTTGCACGGTTTTCGAGACCCCGAGAGATCCTGAACTCCGATTTGTGATCCGTTTGACGTTTTGGAAAGCTAACACAATGATCTTTGATATATAATTTTTCTAGAATTTTAAAGGTTCGTTTCTTATTTTATTTATTAAGTTGAACCCAGATTTGATCAAAAATCATTGTTTTGGTCATGGTTAGCCATAACGGCGATATCTTTTGACAAAAGCATGATTTTGTGGCACGGTCGATTCCGGTGCATTCGTGGCACTAAAATCTACCAATATGCACATTCAAAATCTTAAGTTCGTAATGTTTGACTAAATAGTCAATGACACATCTCGATTTGTGTGCCATGGTTTCCAAAATTGGAAATATAACTTTTTATGGCCAAACTTTCTTGTTTAGATTATATTCATATTATTATTAGGTTATATTAAGTTTTTAAGTGATTTATTTCAGAATTAATTATTATATAGATAAGAAAACCCATTAGCCACTTATTCTATGATTTTAGAATTAGAATCTTAGAATTGACTTGTGGTTTTCGTGCACGATTCGTGGTACGATGTACGATATGGGTTGATAGCTTCTAGATCATCATTCCTCTCATCCTCGACTTGTGACTATGGTTTGTTCAAGGGTTCAGGCAAGTACAGTATTATATTATGTTTTAGTTCATTATAACGCTTTCTCTATTGTTTTCTTATTTTTATCCCGTGGAGACATTGTTTGATATTTTGTGATACAATAGGCTTATTGTATCCTTCTTATTGTATCATTGAGCGTTATTGATTGTTAGTGAGTGTCACGCCCCAGAACCAGAATACTGGAGAGCGGGAGCAGACATAGCCAGCTACGTATAACATAATGGAATCCACACCGCTATACGGTCACGGCTGTCTAGATATGTGAGGGTTTCACTACAATCCATCAGTCTCTTAAGGTCATAAAATAGCCTATTGTCTCAATCTCAACCAACTAATAATAATCACAAGATATCAGATCACCAAATATACAATTGTAAGGCGTCCCAAACATTACATATCCAGATGATCATGAAGCTAGTCGTTATAAAATGTGAGGACTAGCAAGAGTTCAGTCATACATGATCAACCCCCGGAGCTTGTCAATCATGTTACAGCCCGTAGGCAGACAGTAAATGAGTACGATCGAGCTAACACTTGCTCGTCGGCTAAACGCCTCAAAAGAATAATTTACAATATTACAGTGGGAGAACAAAAGAAACCCACTCGATGCCCTGGTTACGCCTGGTGACCACCATCGGGCTGGAAGACAGGTAGATCCTTTGCTGCTGCTCCGGTATCTGGCCATACAAAACCAGCTGGGTCAGACCCCAGAAAGAGCAAGTGCCACAAAGGAGGCTTCACTTAAGAACTAAAACCAGCAATTAGCACAAAAGTATAATTACATAATAAAATACAGTAGTTTAAGAAAAACATGATGAGTAATTATAAAAAAGACAATCTTGCATAGAATCACTAAAGACAGGACATATGGAAAAGTATGTCAGGATGATATACGATGAGATAACCATAGGACTATTCAGATAGCTAGGTTACAACCCGTAAACCAAACAAGGACCGGGGTTGTAACCCTTCGTCTGAACGGAACTTGGTTTCTCTCACCATTTATCGGCAAGATAAATATAAGAAATCAGGTTAAGTAACAATCTGGAGTGACAATCATTATAGTGACAATCTGGAGTGACAATCATTATAGTGACAATCTGGAGTGACAATCATTCAATCATTCTGGTACAATCCTATAATCAATCAATTCTAGACAATACTATACTGGACTAGACTCCATCCAAGCAATCACGGCCAATCATTGCCTACGACTTTCTACATTAACTAACTAGGGTTATCACAATCCTAGTTACTAGCAAGATGCAATGAGATGCTCCAAGTAGTCACAGGCCCTGCAGCTATCCAGGTTATCCAGGCGAACATTATAGTGACAATTCAGAGAGAGTTCAATTATTAGAGAGACAATCAGAGAGAGAACAATACTTTATAGTGACAATAGAGTTCAATCATTAAAGTGACAATCAGGATGCCCCACATAACAGTGGGCTGGAAATGTGCCCTACTCGTCGGCAGGCTACAAGTCCAAACATTAGCGGCCGGGACAACGGGATCGCCTGTAACTGGAGAACATCTCCTCATGACTAGTGAATTATACTAATTATTAACCTTAGTTCAATTTCGTAGGTACTCCTGACCGTGGTACTCAGGAGTCCCCCTAGACATGATGCAAGACAAGACGGGTTTATTTGTACAAACACAATCGTCCACGGTGTCAGGATTAATTATACAGGGGATGTCATGTCAGGTAGCCGTCGCGACAGCTATTCAAGATGTATCAGGTCCGGTTATCATATCAAGTGTACTAGTCAGGAGTGCGCCATGACGGGCCACTATCAGGTCATGCTCAATTATCAATTCCAAACATATTCAGTAAATTCGTGATTATCAAGTTCAGGACAAAAGGCGTAAGGATATAAAATGGACGTAAAATATCTAATAAAATATCAATATACAGGGCTATAGAAGAGCCAAGCATTAAAGAAATAAGACCAAAACTCCAAGAGCCAATGGGTTAAGCAAGGGTTCAAGAGAGCTGCGTACGCTCAAAAGTCACGCACGCCTAAGGGCTGCGTACGGACAAAAGTCACGCATGCAAGGCTCGCTCAAGTCTGCGTACCAAGGCACACGCAAGTCTGCGTACGTCAAAGTCACGCATGCTCAAGGGAGCTGCGTACGCGAAAAGTCACGCACGCTCAAGGGGAGCAGTGTACATGAAAAGTCACGCACACTCAAGGGAGACACCGTAGGTAAAAAAGTCACACACGCTGAGAGAGCAGCGTGGGTGAAAAGTCACGCACGCTGAGAGAGCAGCGTGGGTGAAAAGTCACGCACGCTAAAGGAGACAGCGTAGGTGAAAAGTCAAGCACGCTCAAGGAGCAGCTGCGTGAAAAGTCACGCACGCTACAGGAGACACGTTTCCAACAGGAAGCGTACCTAAGTCTGCGTACGCAGCGCTAAAGAGCACGCGTATCTCAGTGTGCATGAGCTAAGAAGCTCTGCACACTGCTCACTGTCTTCTCCAAAGAGCAAAAACAGATGTTAGCACCCTGAATTTCGGGTTGATTTTTTTTTATTTTATTTATTTTCTGATTGATTGATTTTGATAAATATTTTATTCTGTTATATATTTTTTCCCTAAGTGTACTTTTTCATGCCATTGATATTTGGAGTATCAGGGATGTTCAACTCTGGAAATCCTCTTCATAAGTTTTGGAGTGGACACGATTACCTTCATGACGGTATATGGTGTCCCACCCAAACTTGTTCCCTTGTGCCCCTTTTTCTTCGCTGAACTTCGGGTCGAATTAGACCGTTCGATCAGTAATTGATTTTCCCACTCTTTTCCTTGATCATTTTTAGCGCGTTACCATGACATTTAAATTGGGAGCGCAAGACCAGTCAGTTTCTTGAAACCAACTCCTCATTGATGATCTACTCGAGACGCTCGTCACCCATGACCTTTGTGTCCCACTCAGACACGTCATTTTGTGCTCCATTTGATTCATACAACTTTTTCGATGCGTGACCCGATTTTATTTTACGCCACGACGTCACATTCATTTTCCAACTTGATTTGTGGGTCCCCTGTCGACCAAAACCTGTCCGCCCCAATTATGGACATGGCTCACTTTGAGCCTACTATCCGTCCGCCACTTGTGTCCCATTATTTGGAATCCCCATGTGCTACATATTTACACATGATCATCAACGTCTAATTTTAATTCTATTTTTGCACGATGTCCAGTGTTGACCCAATCCGGCTCCACCGAGTCCAGTCCAGCTCCATGATTTCCTCCATCGTAGCACCCTCATATTTTATTGCCCAAAAATATCGAGTGCCCTTCTACCCATTTTTTAATTATTTATTGGAATTTTTCCTTGAAATAAATCATATAGGAATAACCCAATATTTCCTATTTAATTTCTAGCCCTTGGATTTTTCCCAACTAAATCTCCTCCATCCATTCCTACCTATTCAATTCTCACAGCCAACCCACTCCCCTAGCCGGCCCTAAATTCTAGGAGAGCTACTTTTCTATTCTCTCTCTCTCTCCTTATCATTAAACTCTATCCTCTCTCTCTCTTTCCTTATTCCTTTTCATTCAAAACCACTTCCATGCACAACAACAGCAACATGGATCACCACCACCACCTTCATCAATCCAACACCCATGGCAACCCGAACTCCACCTCCTCCCTGGCCGAGGCCGTCGGCCACCATCCCTAGCAGGCCACACCACCACCTGGCCGAGCCTCTTCTCCTTCTCTTCCCCTCCTTCTTCACCATTGAATCACTATCACCAACCACCATCAACTCCTCCCATCCTCCTTCTCAAGCCACCAACAGCTCAGCCGTGGCCGAGCCCATTCAGCCACTTTGGCCGCCACCACCTGGCCGAGCACGGTCGAGCACCACCACCAGTTACCTCTCCTCCTCCTTACTTCCGTTTCCGGCCACCCCCATCACCATTCAACCGCCACCACCACCGTTCACCTCTCCCCGCACCGCCGTGCGCCGGCACCTGGCTGTCCCCGACGCGCCCTCACCGGCGAGCCTGGCCGCACACAGCCCCGCGCGCTGCCGCGCGTGCACAGTGCACAGCAGCGTGCATGGCGCGCGCGCACGTGTGGCGTTCCGTTGCCGCCGCCGGCCGTTGCACTGCCATGGGTGCCCCCCCCCGCGGTGGACGATCACCGGCGACCTCCCTGGGACCGCCGCCTTGCTCTCCGGCGTGATGTATAGGCGATTCGTGCATTTCGCACGAAATCCCGTCGTGACGCGCGCGGAGTCGAGTCCGTTTTGGCGCTCCGTCGCAGCGACTTCGCGCACGTTTTTCTGGAGATCCGACCGTTGGATCGGCGATTTCTTCGCTCCGTCGCAATCTCGGTATATCCACCTTCGCTCATGTCAATTTTTGTCCGTTAATTTTATCGTTTGATACATGAAAACCGGCCACCAAGTTGACCGTTTAAAATGTATTAAATTTGGACAGTTTCGCGGGGCCAACTTCGTCAGCTTGTATCTCCTCCACCGCAGCTCCGTTTGGCGTGCTACCAGTTCCGGTACAAAGCTGGTATAACCCTCTTCCTGCCCCCTTTAGATTTCATTTCAGTTTGAGCTTGTTTGATTGGTTGAATTCGACGCCAAAGTTGGCCGTCCGAATTCGTAATTTCCAACTTGTAAAATTCCATTTTTGAACACGGGACTCCAGATTTCATTTCTGACACTACCATTAGACTTGTGGCGTCGTTCTGGCATGTTTTCATATAAAATTTGTTAGATTTGGAGAACGTGGGCCCGGGCACGCATTTCGGTGCAAGTCGGATACCAATATCCGGGTCAACGGGTCATTTTGAGATCGGCTCATCGGAATCCAATTCCGGAGATACCGCTGAGTTCGTATCATCATTTTGGACTTGTTGACAGGTAGTTTGCTAAGTTTTGAGAACTTTGGCTCCGGCGCGCATTTCCGTGCAAATCGGAATTCCAAGTTCTGGTCAACGGGCCAAATTGAGATCGGGTCAACGGAATCCAATTCTGGAGATACCGTTGGGTTCGTATCGACATTCTGGTTGCGTGGACATATAATTTGTTATATTTTATAGACTTGTTTTCTTGCACGTTTTTCGGTGCAAAATAGCTCCGATACGGACACCGTTTTGATCCGAAATTACCTTTTTGCCCTTGTGTCCAAATTGGACCGTTGGGTAGGCTATCCTAGCTAATTTGACCTTTCTGGACACGTTGGCGATGTTTATTTCATCGTCCGACAATGTTTGTTGATAATTTCTCTGAGTTTAACCTTTTTATAATTAATTAATAATTAATTCATATAATGTTCGTATTTCGGGATTAGTACAACGAAACTGAGCTCAGTCAATTCCAGTGATCTCACATCGCTGAAATTGACAAGTTGGACACATGGATCACTATAATAAGATTATCAGCCTTATCGATAATCTCCTTATCTCGATTTGCGTGTCGTAAGTTTCGACGTACAAAGAACGAAGTACACTTTATATTAGACTAGAATTGACCCAGTTTGACCAGAGTTGACCAGTTGACCCAAAGTCAACTGTAAGTCAACACTTGACCTAGTTGACTAGATTATTGACCGGAGTCGACCTAGAGTTGTTTTGACTTAGAAGAACCTAGAATAATATAGATTGCCTGTAGAGATTCATTTATTTCAACTTGAACACCTTGTAACCTGTGTTGCTTTAAATAGGACTCTGTGGCTTCAGTGGGACCTCCTATACTTATCAGCTGTTCAGGTTATCGAGGCGAGTACATTCTCTGACCGTTTCATACTTGTCTGGATTTACATTCTTGCTCTAGATTACTGTACTTGATGCTGACACGATTGTTATCACGGATTGGTACTATATGGATCTCCTTTTGGGATGTTATCCCCTTGTATTCACTAAATACATATTGTGATGTGCGTTTCACTTCCATATTGTATTTATTGAATACCTATATCCTTGTATACTCCTTGTGCATATTGTACTCTCAGTATCACACGAGTCCCAGGGATAGACCATTGTACACTATTGTATAACATTGTACAACTATTGTATAACATTGTACATCTATTGTATAATATTGTACATCCATTGTATAACATTGTACACTATTGTGCAAGATAACGTAACTGGAGTGGATCCTTGTGTATTGATTGGGGAGGGGGAGTAGAATTGGTTATGTACTCAAATCCTATTGTACAACATTGTATAACTATTGTATATGTCTATTGTACACCCACGTACAATGGAGTTACCATTGCATTTTCCTAGCCCGTTTACATAACCAGATTGTACTCTAAATCACATGTTCCTTACAGTTCTTACTTATCATATTTAGATATTTTCTGTTATTAAATCTCTACTATTTTCTATACATTCTTCTTTCAGCGTTTCATGTACTTTACTATATTGCATGCTTTATATTTCCTAACTCGATATGAACTGCGTGAGATGTTTTGTGCTCGCTCCCGTCCTGACTGGACCTGTTGAAAATTTTTACAGATAGACTGGAGGTGCCTGCTAGCCTAGAGGAGACACATTAGAGGTTGTTTAGGTAGTTATTTCATTTTGTCTGGAGTTGTATTTTACTTTGTGGATTATTGTATTGAGTTTTGAGATGTATTTATGGGTTTATGTATCATAGACACTTAGATTTCTATCTCCTGTATCTCTTTTGGATTTCATGTTTTATCTATCTTTATCATGCTCTACCTTAGATGTGATTGAGTTTGTATCTACTATGTCACCCCCATTCGGGGAGTATAAACTGTTTAGTCTTATACTGTTAGATGCATTGAGACCTAGGACAGCGTTCTACCGTCGACACTGCGGCGTAGGCTGGGCGTCGTTACGTTCTCGTGCCCTAACTCTAGGGTGCGGGTCGTGACACGTTTTTAGTGGTGGCCCATGCAGGTCGAGACTAAAGTGTAGTGGTATTCGAACTAGAGTACCACTACAGCCTGCAGTAGGATTAGGATATATTTTGAAGGTACTCAATCACAATTAGGACCCCTTGAGAGATTCCTGGGACAACCCTGGAGAATCTTATTTAACTTCGATTTGAAAACTCTTTTTTCCCTTTATTTGTTTTATCTTTATTTTCTGTTGTTGAATTTGATTTTAATGGATTATTATTGAATTTGAGTTTGTATTTATTAATTTTGATGGAAGATTTTCGAATTTTGAATTTTGATGATAGCTGTTGCATTCGAGTTTGTATTTTGATGGATTTTGTTCATTTTTGAATTTTGATGTTCGATAATAAATTTGATTTGATTTTGAGTATTCATTATTGATTAATTTAATTTTTGGCAAGATGAAATTATATGGGCTAGGTCATCTATGTTATGGAATCTAGTCTTCTATAGTCACATTAGCCAGCACGGTGAGGACATATAGTCTGACTCTGGATGTATTTCTCGGGTGTGGGAATTTAAGGTTTTCGCAGCCAAGCATGCGGCACCGCAAAAATGTTAAATACCATGATTCTAGAGATATGTGCATAAGTCAAGGGCTCTGTGATTATCGTAGCCTTGCTTACTAGTATGACGAGGATTTAGAGTACCATGATTTTGGATAGACGCATATGATTATCAGATTGTACTTAAAATATTTTGAACATGTTTTCTCTACTTTTTCTCAGTCATTCAAAAAAAAATTAATTATTGTTTGTTGTTTTGCCTAGTTTCTTGTCATTTAACTTAAGAATATGTTTAGTTGTTTATATAAACCTTGTGTAATTTCTTGCTATGAGTTTTTCATAATACAATGAATCGACGATTTTGTTAGACTTTATCTTGAATTTGATATTTTAACTCTGAATTTCAAAACGGTTCCTTCTTTAAACAGATAAGCAAAACAGATTTTATCGTTATTCTTTCTTGCTATTTTTCTTGTATTAGATAATAATAAAACTGTCTCGATTTTGTCAAATCACCTACTCTGTAATTTTGGTAGGAATTTAAATGTTGGTCCTGATGTAGAAATTAAATTTTTTATTGGGACATGAGAATATGTATATGAATATATATAGCAGACACTTTGCCTAACACGTATGCATGCTACACTTGATTTTTCCACATATCTAGATACATATTGATATGCTGTTGATGTCCAAATTTTCATAACCAATATTTCTGGTTCTCTGCTTTTTCATGATTAAATTCGTAATTTAAATATAAATTTCATGTTATTAGTTTTGTTTACATAACTGCACATGTATGTTATACGTAGGGTTTCAATTCAAAAAAAATTTGGTTAAATTTGTGTTTAAATTTGTCAAATTTAAGACTGTGTACATATTAACCCTTAATACTGAATTCCAAATGTTTAGTTTAAATTACTGTTTTATTTTCTTAATATAATATTTAGAGCTGCGTACATTGTTGTAAGTAGGATATAAATTTAAGCTTCATATTCTTACATGCTAGTTTGTGATAAACATTGAGTTGGTTTTTAATGTTCAAATTTCTCCAAAATCCTGAAAACTAGTTACATGTTAACATTTTTATATTGATTTCCATGTTTAGTTAAATTTTGGATTTAACATGTAATATTAAACTATATGCGTAGGTAAATATATTGATAGTATGTTAGGGTTTCTTTTCTATCATGTTAGGATGTGTTAGGACCATTGAGATTGGTTGTGATGTTTCAAACCCTAAAATCTGAGACCGCATTACGTTCATATTTCCCATGGTTGAATGTTAGCTTATTTTCAGATATTTTTTTTATGTAAATGCTGAACTAAAACTGGTTTTAACCTTTTAATACTAAGCTATAACCCTGTACAAGGACACACACACACGCCTACTATCTAACCATATGAACATGTCCCCATACACATGATGCTAGTTTTCCCTCTCTAACGCTCTCTCTGTATATATATTGTGATTGGATTTCAATGCAAGTGACTTTCGATTCTTTAACTTGTGATTTTGATTTTCTTGGGATAGTATTTTTTTTTCAAATGATTGGTAGTTATCTTCCCTTATTTTATTTTTTTATGTGTACCAGTTTTCATATGGGGTGGTAGACAACTTTATAGTTTTGATGGTTGTTGTGTCTGTATCTTTCTATTTTAGCACCCTGGATTGCTTGTGTGTTTGATACCCTATGACCGTTGGTTAGCATGACTAGTAAACCTAGATGAGACTTCACTGTCACCGTTACCATGACACTGGATATTGTCTTTTATTTGATGGTATGATTTGTTTAAGTTCTGGGACTTTGATTTTGGGGGTTTGACCTAGAGGGAGTAGGAACATTTAATTTCGAGGACGAAATTTTTATAAGGTGGGTAGGATGTTAGCACCCTGAATTTCGGGTTGATTTTTTTTTCATTTTATTTATTTTCTGATTGATTGATTTTGATAAATATTTTATTCTGTTATATATTTTTTCCCTAAGTGTACTTTTTCATGCCATTGATATTTGGAGTATCGGGGATGTTCAACTCTGGAAATCCTCTTCACAAGTTTTGGAGTGGACACGATTACCTTCATGACGGTATATGGTGTCCCACCCAAACTTGTTCCCTTGTGCCCCTTTTTCTTCGCTGAACTTCGGGTCGAATTAGACCGTTCGATCAGTAATTGATTTTCCCACTCTTTTCCTTGATCATTTTCAGCGCGTTACCATGACATTTAAATTGGGAGCGCAAGACCAGTCAGTTTCTTGAAACCAACTCCTCATTGATGATCTACTCGAGACGCTCGTCACCCATGACCTTTGTGTCCTACTCAGACACGTCATTTTGTGCTCCATTTGATTCGCACAACTTTTTCGACGCGTGACCCAATTTTATTTCACGCCACGACGTCACATTCATTTTCCAACTTGATTTGTGGGTCCCCTGTCGACCAAAACCTGTCCGCCCCAATTATGGACATGGCTCACTTTGAGCCTACTATCCGTCCGCCACTTGTGTCCCATTATTTGGAATCCCCATGTGTTACTTATTTACACATGATCATCAACGTCTAATTTTAATTCTATTTTTGCACGATGTCCAGTGTTGACCCAATCCGGCTCCACCGAGTCCAGTCCAGCTCCATGATTTCCTCTATCGTAGCACCCTCATATTTTATTGCCCAAAAATATCGAGTGCCCTTATACCCATTTTTTAATTATTTATTGGAATTTTTCCTTGAAATAAATCATATAGGAATAACCCAATATTTCCTATTTAATTTCTAGCCCTTGGATTTTTCCCAACTAAATCTCCTCCATCCATTCCTACCTATTCAATTCTCACAGCCAACCCACTCCCCTAGCCGGCCCTAAATTCTAGGAGAGCTACTTTTCTATTCTCTCTCTCTCTCCTTATCATTAAACTCTATCCTCTCTCTCTCTTTCCTTATTCCTTTTCATTCAAAACCACTTCCATGCACAACAACAGCAACATGGATCACCACCACCACCTTCATCAATCCAACATCCATGGCAACCCGAACTCCACCTCCTCCCTGGCTGAGGCCCTCGGCCACCATCCCTAGCAGGCCGCACCACCACCTGGCCGAGCCTCTTCTCCTTCTCTTCCCCTCCTTCTTCACCATTGAATCACTATCACCAACCACCATCAACTCCTCCCATCCTCCTTCTCGAGCCACCAACAGCTCAGCCGTGGCCGAGCCCATTCAGCCACTTTGGCCGCCACCACCTGGCCGAGCACGGCCGAGCACCACCACCAGTTACCTCTCCTCCTCCTTACTTCCGTTTTCGGCCACCCCCATCACCATTCAACCGCCACCACCACCGTTCACCTCTCCCCGCACCGCCGTGCGCCGGCACCTGGCCATCCCCGATGTGCCCTCGCCGGCGAGCCTGGCCGCGCGCAGCCCGCGCACAGCCCCGCGCGCCGCCGCACGTGCACAGTGCACAGCAGCGTGCATGGCGCGCGCGCACGTGTGGCGTTCCGTCGCCGCCGCCGGCCGTTGCACTGCCGTGGGTGCCCCCCCCCCCCCCCCGCGGTGGACGATCACCGGCGACCTCCCTGGGACCGCCGCCTTGCTCTCCGGCGCGACGTATAGGTGATTCGTGCATTTCGCACGAAATCCCGTCGTGACGCGCGCGGAGTCGAGTCCGTTTTGGTGCTCCGTCGCAGCGACTTCGCGCACGTTTTTCCGGAGATCCGACCGTTGGATCGGCGATTTCTTCGCTCCGTCGCAATCTCGGTATATCCACCTTCGCTCATGTCAATTTTCGTCCGTTAATTTTATCGTTTGATACATGAAAACCGGCCACCAAGTTGACCGTTTAAATTGTATTAAATTTGGACAGTTTCGCGGGGCCAACTTCGTCAGCTTGTATCTCCTCTACCGCAGCTTCGTTTGGCGTGCTACCAGTTCCGGTACGAAGCTGGTATAACCCTCTTCCTGCCCCCTTTAGATTTCATTTTAGTTTGAGCTTGTTTGATTGGTTGAATTCGACGCCAAAGTTGGCCGTCCGAATTCGTAATTTCCAACTTGTAAAATTCCATTTTTGAACACGGGACTCCAGATTTCATTTCTGACACCACCATTAGACTTGTGGCATCGTTCTGGCATGTTTTCATATAAAATTTGTTAGATTTGGAGAACGTGGGCTCGGGCACGCATTTCGGTGCAAGTCGGATACCAATATCCGGGTCAACGGGTCATTTTGAGATCGGCGTATCGGAATACAATTCCGGAGATACCGCTGAGTTCGTATCATCATTCTGGACTTGTTGACAGGTAGTTTACTAAGTTTTGAGAACTTTAGCTCCGGCGCGCATTTCCGTGCAAATTGGAATTCCAAGTTCTGGTCAACGGGCCAAATTGAGATCGGGTCAACGGAATCCAATTCTGGAGATACCGTTGGGTTCGTATCGACATTCTGGTTGCGTGGACATATAATTTGTTATATTTTATAGACTTGTTTTCTTGCACATTTTTCGGTGCAAAATGGCTCCGACACGGACACCGTTTTGATCCGAAATTACCTTTTTGCCCTTGTGTCCAAATTAGACCGTTGGGTAGGCTATCCTAGCTAATTTGACCTTTCTGGACACGTTGGCGATGTTTATTTCATCGTCCGACAATGTTTGTTGATAATTTCTCTGAGTTTAACCTTTTTATAATTAATTAATAATTAATTCATATAATATTCGTATTTCGGGATTAGTACAACGAAACTGAGCTCAGTCAATTCCAGTGATCTCACATCGCTGAAATTGACAAGTTGGACACATGGATCACTATAATAAGATTATCAGCCTTATCGATAATCTCCTTATCTCGATTTGCGTGTCGTAAGTTTCGACGTACAAATAACGAAGTACACTTTATATTAGACTAGAATTGACCCAGTTTGACCAGAGTTGACCAGTTGACCCAAAGTCAACTGTAAGTCAACACTTGACCTAGTTGACTAGATTATTGACCGGAGTCGACCTAGAGTTGTTTTGACTTAGAAGAACCTAGAATAATATAGATTGCCTGTAGAGATTCATTTATTTCAACTTGAACACCTTGTAACCTGTGTTGCTTTAAATAGGACTCTGTGGCTTCAGTGGGACCTCCTATACTTATCAGCTGTTCAGGTTATCGAGGCGAGTACATTCTCTGACCGTTTCATACTTGTCTGGATTTACATTCTTGCTCTAGATTACTGTACTTGATGCTGACACGATTGTTATCACGGATTGGTACTATATGGATCTCCTTTTGGGATGTTATCCCCTTGTATTCACTAAATGCATATTGTGATGTGCGTTTCACTTCCATATTGTATTTATTGAATACCTATATCCTTGTATACTCCTTGTGCATATTGTACTCTCAGTATCACACGAGTCCCAGGGATAGACCATTGTACACTATTGTATAACATTGTACAACTATTGTATAACATTGTACATCTATTGTATAATATTGTACATCCATTGTATAATATTGTACACTATTGTGCAAGATAACGTAACTGGAGTGGATCCTTGTGTATTGATTGGGGAGGGGGAGTAGAATTGGTTATGTACTCAAATCCTATTGTACAACATTGTATAACTATTGTATATGTCTATTGTACACCCACGTACAATGGAGTTACCATTGCATTTTCCTAGCCCGTTTACATAACCAGATTGTACTCTAAATCACATGTTCCTTACAGTTCTTACTTATCATATTTAGATATTTCCTGTTATTAAATCTCTACTGTTTTCTATACATTCTTCTTTCAGCGTTTCATGTACTTTACTCTATTGCATGCTTTATATTTCCTAACTCGATATGAACTGCGTGAGATGTTTTGTGCTCGCTCCCGTCCTGACTAGACCTGTTGAAAATTTTTACAGATAGCCTGGAGGTGCCTGCTAGCCTAGAGGAGACACATTAGAGGTTGTTTAGGTAGTTATTTCATTTTGTCTGGAGTTGTATTTTACTTTGTGGATTACTGTATTGAGTTTTGAGATGTATTTATGGGTTTATGTATCATAGACACTTAGATTTCTATCTCCTGTATCTCTTTTGGATTTCATGTTTTATCTATCTTTATCATGCTCTACCTTAGATGTGATTGAGTTTGTATCTACTATGTCACCCACATTCGGGGAGTATAAACTGTTTAGTCTTATACTGTTAGATGCATTGAGACCTAGGACAGTGTTCTACCACCGACACTGCGGCGTAGGCTGGACGTCGTTACGTTCTCGTGCCCTAACTCTAGGGTGCGGGTCGTGACACGAGCAAGAACAGCAAGGATGAACCCAAACTTCAAATGCTCATAACTTGGTCAAAACAAGTCTGAATCCAAGTTTCCAAAGGTCGAAATTGGGTAGAAGAAAATTCCCAACCACATGGAACCATCAGAACTTGCAAATGAAGAAGTTAACTAGATCAAAACTTCAAAATTCCAAGAAAGCATTTTTTCCTAGATCTACAGAAACTCATGCACCAAAATGAAAATCTTCAAGTTCTAAAGTGGTTTAGAATCCAGCTAGGAAGCCATCAGAACCATCAAAATGAGTTTTCAAGTGAGAGCAAGATGCACTTGCCTATGGTGATGTCGGTGGAAGAAGGAGAGGAAGGAAGAAGAAGAAGAAATAAATAAGAGTTAGGGAGGAGAGAGAAGGTTGGTGGCTGCTATTAAAGGAGAAGAGGGTGGTAGGTAGGAGTGGTTCATGCTAACCCAAACCAAGCCAAACCAATCCAAGCCCAACCCGAACCAAGCTAGGCCAAATCGAGCTAATGCAATGCCAGGATGGACCAGGAAATACTCAATAAACCAAGCTCCATTAATCAGAATTAATTCATGAATAATAAATGACAATTAAACCACAATGCTAAATATGAAATAAACCATAATTAACTAATCAAGAAAAAAAATAAAAAATATAGGTCAGAAATACGAACACGTATAAAATACGTATCACGAATTTCGGGGCTCTACATCCTACCCACCTTAAAAGAATTCCGTCCTCGGAATTTAATCAAGGAGCTAGAGATGCAAGGACAAGCTATACTATCGCAAGCAATCTGTGCTACCAATCAATCATACAATCATACATGCAAGCAAGGAATCGAAGTGCAAGGTATAAGGAAAAAATTATACCTCACGAGCCAAACCGATTGGGATAACGTGATCGGATAGCATCCTCACACTCCCACGTTCGACTCTCCCAAGGAGCGATGAACGCAAGCAACATGAACTAACTAATAGTCTTGCGCTTGAGGTCTCTCCCCTTGGTCAAACAGGGACACGGGCCTATCCTCATACGAAAAGGTTGGTACCAATAACCAGTTTCGAATGACCTAGGATATGGCTCGAGTCCGGGACGTACCGTTGTAATTAGGATACATGAAATACGTCATGTACCCCGCATAATGACGGTAGAAAAGCAAGATGAGAGGACACATATACCTCTCGGTCGATTCTGAACCTGAGCCTGGGCTAGGGCAAACTGCCGCGGGTTCTGTTGCTGGAAAGTCTGGGCCTGAGTCGGCAATGGCCTCGGGAACGGGAACTGCGGTTGCTGGTAAACTGGGGCTGGTTCTGGTGCTGGTGCTGGTGCTCTAACCGAGGGACTAGATACTGTCGATGCTGAATCAATTCTGAAAGGGCAGGACCCTACCCTATGATCTGATGCTCCACACAATAAACACAATCCCAACGCCTTACGACACTCTGCTACCACGTGTCCAGGCTTTCCACAATAAGAACAGCCTACGGCGGAAGACTGTGCTTGCTTCTGTTTCTGCTGAGGGTATGTCGGGGTCGAGTACTGGACCGACGTAACTGAGGTTGCTTGCCTCGGAGTTCCAATAGTCAAAGCCCTAGCTGTCGGGGCTGGTGCTGAAGACTGATTCATCTGACTATGGGATCGCTTCCGACCTCCGGCCCTGTCCACTATTCTCTGGGAGGTATAACGGAATGGAATCCACATCGCTATACGGTCACGACTGTCTAGATATGTGAGGGTTTCACTACAATCCATCAGTCTCTTAAGGTCATAAAATAGCCTATTGTCTCAATCTCAACCAACTAATAATAATCACAATATATCAGATCACCAAATATACAATTGTAAGGCATCCCAAACATTACATATCCAGATGATCATGAAGCTAGTCGTTACAAAATATGAGGACTAGCAAGAGTTCAGTCATACATGATCAACCCCCGGGGCTTGTCAATCATGTTACAGCCCGTAGGCAGACAGTAAATAAGTACGATCGAGCTAACACTTGCTCGTCGGCTAAACGCCTCAAAAGAATAATTTACAATATTACAGTGGGAGAACAAAAGAAACCCACTCGATGCCCTGGTTACGCCTGGTGACCACCATCGGGCTGGAAGATAGGTAGATCCTTTGCTGCTGCTCCGGTATCTGGCCATACAAAACCAGCTGGGTCAGACCCCAGAAAGAGCAAGTGCCACAAAGGAGGCTTCACTTAAGAACTAAAACCAGCAATTAGCACAAAACTATAATTACATAATAAAATGCAGTAGTTTAAGAAAAACATGATGAGTAATTATAAAAAAGACAATCTTGCATAGAATCACTAAAGACAGGACATATGGAAAAGTATGTCAGGATGATATACGATGAGATAACCATGGGACTATTCAGATAGCTAGGTTACAACCCGTAAACCAAACAAGGACCGGGGTTGTAACCCTTCGTCTGAACGGAACTTGGTTTCTCTCACCATTTATCGGCAAGATAAATATAAAAAATCAGGTTAAGTAACAATCTGGAGTGACAATCATTATAGTGACAATCTAGAGTGACAATCATTATAGTGACAATCTGGAGTGACAATCATTCAATCATTCTGGTACAATCCTATAATCAATTAATTCTAGACAATACTATACTGGACTAGACTCCATCCAAGCAATCACGGCCAATCATTGCCTACGACTTTCTACATTAACTAACTAGGGTTATCACAATCCTAGTTACTAGCAAGATGCAATGAGATGCTCCAAGTAGTCACAGGCCCTGCAGCTATCCAGGTTATCCAAGCGAACATTATAGTGACAATTCAGAGAGAGTTCAATTATTAGAGAGACAATCAGAGAGAGAACAATACTTTATAGTGACAATAGAGTTCAATCATTAAAGTGACAATCAGGATGCCCCACATAACAGTGGGCTGGAAATGTGCCCTACTCGTCGGCAGGCTACAAGTCCAAACATTAGCGGCCGGGACAACGGGATCGCCTGTAACTGGGGAACATCTCCTCATGACTAGTGAATTATACTAATTATTAACCTTAGTTCAATTTCGTAGATACTCCTGACCGTGGTACTCAGGAGTCCCCCTAGACATGATGCAAGACAAGACGGGTTCATTTGTACAAACACAATCGTCCACGGTGTCAGGATTAATTATACAGGGCATGTCATGTCAGGTAGCCGTCGCGACAGCTATTCAAGATGTATCAGGTCCGGTTATCATATCAAGTGTACTAGTCAGGAGTGCGCCATGACGGGCCACTATCAGGTCATGCTCAATTATCAATTCCAAACATATTCAGTAAATCCGTGATTATCAAGTTCAGGACAAAAGGCGTAAGGATATAAAATGGACGTAAAATATCTAATAAAATATTAATATACAGGGCTATAGAAGAGCCAAGCATTAAAGAAATAAGACCAAAACTCCAAGAGCCAATGGGTTAAGCAAGGGTTCAAGAGAGCTGCGTACGCTCAAAAGTCACGCACACCTGAGGGCTGCGTACGGACAAAAGTCACGCACGCAAGGCTCACTCAAGTCTGCATACCAAGGCACACGCAAGTCTGCGTACGTCAAAGTCACGCACGCTCAAGGGAGCTGCGTACGTGAAAAGTCACGCACGCTCAAGGGGAGCAGTGTACATAAAAAGTCACGCACACTCAAGGGAGACAGCATAGGTGAAAAAGTCACGCACGCTGAGAGAGCAGCGTGGGTGAAAAGTCACGCACGCTGAGAGAGCAGCGTGGGTGAAAAGTCACGCACGCTAAAGGAGACAGCGTAGGTGAAAAGTCACGCACGCTCAAGGAGCAGCTGCGTGAAAAGTCACGCACGCTACAGGAGACACGTTTCCAACAGGAAGCGTACCTAAGTCTGCGTACGCAGCGCTAAAGAGCGTGCGTAGCTCAGTGTGCGTGAGCTAAGAAGCTCTGCACACTGCTCACTGTCTTCTCCAAAGAGCAAGAATAGCAAGAACAGTATGGATGAACCCAAACTTTAAATGCTCATAACTTGGTCAAAACAAGTCTGAATCCAAGTTTCCAAAGGTCGAAATTGGGTAGAAGGAAATTCCCAATCACATGGAACCATCAGAACTTGCAAATGAAGAAGTTAACTAGATCAAAACTTCAAAATTCCAAGAAAGCATTTTTTCCTAGATCTACAAAAACTCATGCACCAAAATGAAAATCTTCAAGTTCTAAAGTGGTTTAGAATCCTGCTAGAAAGCCATCAGAACCATCAAAATGAGTTCTCAAGTGAGAGCAAGATGCACTTGCCTATGGTGATGTCGGTGGAAGAAGGAGAGGAAGGAAGAAGAAGAAGAAAAAATAAATGAGAGTTAGGGAGAAGAGAGAAGGTTGGTGGCTGCTATTAAAGGAGAAGAGGGTGGTAGGTAGGAGTGGTTCATGCTAACCCAAACCGAGCTAATACAATGCCAGGATGGACCAGGAAATACTCAATAAACCAAGCTCCATTAATCAGAATTAATTCATGAATAATAAATGACAATTAAACCACAATGCTAAATATGAAATAAACCATAATTAACTAATCAAAAAAAATAAAAAATACAGGTCAGAAATACGAACACGTATAAAATATGTATCACGAATTTCGGGGCTCTACAGTGAGTGAGAAGGAGAAATACTCGGTAGGTGTGTGAACAAACCCCAATGAATGTTAATGTGGATAGCTAAGTCATACACCTCGCGTATGGGTTAGCCGTATCAAAAATATGGATAGCCATCGTATGATGTGCCATATTAGTCCAGCCATTCACGTATCAAAAGGTATTTTACACACGCAGTCGTTTCCATTGTTCTTGATCTTAGTTCAGTTCTTTATCTTTATGTTCTTTTCCATTAGCTTACTCATTCATAGTTATTGCTTTCCATGTCTAGTTTATATCTTGCTAGTTCTTTGTATACTCTTTACTGTTACTGTTTCTCATTGTTCTAGCTTATTTTGTGCTAACAATATTAAATGCAATATGGTTGTACTTTGCTGCTTTTCTGACTGGATCGTTATAGGTGACTTGTCCTGCTTCCTACTTTTGTGCCATGGACCATACTAAGGGAGATAGAGACCTTGAAGGCCCACCTAGAAGACTAGTTGGAAAGAAGTGTTGATTCAATATTGTGAGATGTTATATTTTTCCTCAAGTGTAAAACTTATGAATATTATAATTTTGATTTAGTTATTGTGAATGAACAATAAAGATAGTATTTTATGAGAATTTTGTTTATTGTGGGCTAGACAGCATACTACCATCGATACTGCAGCATAGGCTAGATTTGGACACGTACTTGCATTCCGAAAAGCGAGTACGGGTCGTGACTTTTGGATAGACACAAATATGGATGCCCTTTATCCATATCCACAACAAACTCTATCCCATTCCCTCCTTATATGTTATTAATGAGAAAAGCTACGTACATTCTTTCTGGCTACCAATTTCTTCTTTTTCTCTCTCATTTTCACAACAAATAAAATTTATTTGTTGATTTATATTTAGTAGATTTTTTATAATATTTTAATTTATTTTTAGAAAAGCTGAAAAAGTGAAATTACATATTTCATCTCCAGTCTTCATGTCCAGTATCAGTCCTCAATATCTTAAAATATTTAATTTCAGAGAAATTGCCAAACTCTGCAAAACTTTGCAACTTCATTCTTCCGCTTCTATATTGTTCTCTATAGTAAGAGTTTGAAAGTTTAATTTATTAACATCAATACTTTCATCTCTTAATTGTTGAGTTCATTTTTCAAACTAACCCAATATTGAATAGAAATGTGGACTTCCAAATCTTCTATTAACATCATGCTTCTCTTCTTACTTAGCATTTTTGAACTTACAAAACAAGATGCTGATTACGTCGTGGACACCGTGACCATTAGAAGATCATGTGTCAAAGAAAAATGTATATGATAAAAAAAAATTATGTGTTTTTCACCACACTAAAATTGAAAAATATGATCCAGAATCGTCGTCATCATCATAGGAGTTCAAATACAAGGAAAATACTTGAGTTGGGAGGGAAAATACTTTTGTTTCTTCCTTTCTAGTATACTGTTAGTTAGAGCTACTACTACATTGATTGAACCGGGTTGATTCTCCAAAACTTTTTCTTCATATAAACTAATTAGAACAACTAAACATTCTTTATTATGTTTTTAAAACCAATCTCAATGTCCATATTTTTATTATAATCATCGAACAATATTGGTGATGGCAACGGTGTTTGTGGGTGATGATGATGGTGGTGGCAATGGTTTTTTACTTTATAGTTTTAAACTACCGACCTCAATGTCCATATTTTCATTATAATCATATAACAACCTCAATGTCCATATAAACTAATTAGAACATCTAAATATTACAATTTATATTTTTAAACTACCAACCTCAATGTCCATATTTTTAAACTACCAACCTCAATGTCCATATTTTCATTAAAATCATATAACAACCTCAATGTCCATATAAACTAATTACAACATCTAAACATTATAATTTATATTTTTAAACTACAAACCTCAATGTCCATGTTTTTAAACAACCAACCTCAATGTCCATTATATTTTCATTAAAATCATCTAACAATATTGGTGGTGGCGACGGCGGTTTGGCTTTCTACCCAACATTACGGTTTTTAACTATAACCGTGAACCATTGCTTCAATCTTGTCCAGGACTAAATACGACCAACCGTCATAGTTTTGATCCAGAACCGTGAACTGACTCCACTAACTGTTACAGTCTTTACGTATAAATTACAAACTTATTATTTGCCTATAGTCCTTTCCTTCAGGATTAAGAAATTGAACTAATCAACTAACTTCATTACGGTCTTTCTCACAAGAGTCGAGAAACTAGATCTGCTCTTGACGCCATGATTTTTCCTAAAAAAACCAGTAAACTGTACTGTTGGCCGACTAACTTGATTTTTTTCACAAAATCGAGAAACTACAAATGCTACTTCTGTTGCGATCATTGCCACTAGAATCGATAAATTATACCGTACTATGGTATTTGCCACCAAAATTGGGTAACTGTAACTTGGCCATTGTTACGGTCTTTGTCCAAGATATCGAGAGATATGTCCTCCTTAATTGTCCTACCTAGGCTGATAACCATACTCCGATAGGAGTAGCGAATGGAAGTTACCATAGACTTGTGCTTCCCCTCCATCTCATTGTTTGAACTAATGTCCGCACCCCCTGACTATGCTCATGTCTAACTAATACAATTTCTACCACAATTGTTGCCGCTGCATGGTCACCAAGTTTTCCTTCACTACACATAGCTATTTGGCTTGACCAACGAACTTGTATCATGTCCAATGCACCCAAAGAGATGGAACTTTACTTCAGCTATGGAATGAGCCTCAAGTTCACTAGTGTTCGTACTATCACATCAAACATCTAAAATTTAATATTCCCCATACCAATGGCCTACAAAATGCATTATTCCCTATAGGAACAACAATACTATTCATCTCCTTATAGGTGTAGAACAACTCCTTTTTGGGGTACATTGGAAATGAGCATCCAGAGTCAAGAATCCAATCCTTAGAGAAATCAACCTTCTCGTCGTGCATTGTAAGCACATCAGATTTCGTATTAACATTGGCACGACCCCTGAATTTTTGAACTGGTATTTTTACCCTTTCTTTCCAATCAATTCTTTTACTTTGAACAATTCATCTTCATGTGCCCTTCCTATTTACATGAAAAAAACATGCACTACTATATCATGCCCTGATGATTTAGAGTTTTCCCTTCCGTTTTTGCCTCCATCCTTATTCTTCAACCTTCCCCATTAATTGAAAAACAATCATGATCACTCCTTAATTGGATTTAGCCTTTACCTAATTTCATTATTAAGAAAAGTAGTGGTTACCTCCTCCATCTCGAGAGTCTCTTTCTTATAGAGAATTGTTGTCACCAAATGATCATATGACCACGAAAGTGAATAATGGAGCAGTAGCACTTGGCCCTCCTCCTCTAGATTTACTTCTAGGTAGAGAAGGTCATTGACGATCTTGTTGAAGATGATTAGGTGATTGAGAATTGGGGCCCCTTCCTTCATGGGTGTTATGCAGAGTTACTTCTTAAGTACAACTTGTCTGACAATGACCTTGCCATACAAAATTCCTCTAACTTCAACCATAATCATGTCAAAGAAGCCTCTGACAACACGTTATACATCACCACATCCGTCGGACAGAGCTTTATTATGCTATGTGATATTTGATCCATGTTCTCCCATAAATCCTCCATTATATATGAAGGCCTTTCCACCTTCCATGTGACATCCTTAAGAACACTCTTTCACAAGGAGAGATTTAACCCTTCTATGCTACAAAAATAGGTTCCTTTTTATATTAAATTTCTCCACCTCGAACTTGATGCTATTAACCTTGCCACCTGCCATCACAAAATTCTAAAAATCCCTTGCATCTTGATGAATCAATTGATTTCAACAATTCTGATCTAGGAAGATAGGATGCACACCAATGTTGTCACTTACGGTTGACCTAGATCAAAGAGTTTGAAATTCCTTACGATTCCCTTAGCTCGCATACCAATTGTTGTATACGACGCACAAGCAAAAAAACAATAATTTTAATCTTACAAAAATAATAGCAAGGCACAAATTAATTAAATTAATAGAACTAGAACACAAAATATACGTGGTTTCGTCAAACTCAAGCAACTCCGTAAGGTAAAAGGAGAAATAATTTCCATTTAGTTAACTATAATTAACCTAGTCCATTTGATTCAATGCTTACGAGTCGAGGTCTCTCGTAAGTCGGCCCTATATTGTATACTCAAGAAGGCTGGACTTAACCAGAGTCAGACTCATATCGGATCATCACTAGCATGATTGACACTTGTACATTCGTTACCCCAAATATTGTATATCAATACACCAATGACTGATGAAACTAAAAGTGGGAATAATTT
The DNA here is from genome assembly GCA_029216955.1 of Iris pallida. Classification (NCBI taxonomy): domain Eukaryota; kingdom Viridiplantae; phylum Streptophyta; class Magnoliopsida; order Asparagales; family Iridaceae; genus Iris; species Iris pallida. The sequence goes on from JANAVB010010400.1 coordinate 4,918,561, forward strand.
GTTTTGGGAAAACCAAATATCGCACCTAATCCTATAACTACAAGAGGATAACACTATGCTAGAAATGGCTATTAGAGACCCACAAATAGTGTTAAATACCTATTAGAACATTTTAGAATTTTGGGGAGTTTTTCAAAATATTAGACAATTAAACCTAAGAAGCCTATTTACCGATGGCCTTTCAAAAATTACTGAGGGGCCATACCATAATATTTTTACTAAAACTTTTACATCAGATTTATAAAACCTAATTATATTTTCTCAAATTTATTAGGAATTTTTGAATATTTTTAGGATTTATTTAAGGCTAAAATCCATTTAATAATTTATTTCAGCATTTATTTAATTAATGATCGTAACCCCCAGCAACCCATAATACCCATCGGGGCCTACACGTCAGCCGTCCATGTGTACTAGGTGGGTCCCATTGATCATAAAGGCATCACATGGGTGCAAAGACTCATGTGACTCCTTGAAGGACTTGGAACCCTAGTCTAGCCAAGCTAATGGCTCGAGCGAAGCCGAGAAGACCCTCGGCCCTGGGATCTGACCGGGGAGAGCTGGGTGAGTGATATGTGTCTCCAACCAAGCCCCTTACGGGATACACTACCAAAATAAAGTAAATTAGCGACGAAAATTTTCAGTCGACGTTAGCGACGGCTTAGTGGCCGCTCGCCGACGGATTACCGACCACACGCCTTTACATTTTTTATTTTAATTTTAGGGGGGGAAGGTCGTACATCCGTCGCTAGGGTGTCGGAGATATAGCGACGGATCGATAGTCGTCGCTACGTAGTCGATTATTTGGCGGGAATTATGTCGAGAATTGGCGGGACATTTCTTCAACTACTTAGCGACGGATATTCAGTCGACAAGTATCAAATATAGCGACTACCTGGCGACGGATTCTTTGACGTCGCTATTCCGTCGCTAAATATACGTTCCAGACTTAAATTGAAATGGCGGGGGAAACTTTTCGTCTTCCTCCCAAATTCACTCTCTCTCCTCTCTCTCTCTCTCTCTCTCTCTCTCTCCCGCGGCTTCGGTGATCGACGTCGGCGTCCTCTCCTCTCTCTTCCGAAGGTAATCCCTCTCTCTCTCTCTCTCTGTCGCGGTGTCGACGTAGCGGCAGCGGGGACGGCGGGCTTGGGGACATTCGGGGGCTGGACGGCTGGATTGGGGCGGTGGCGTCGGGGGCTGGGCGGCGAGCTTGGGGCGGGGGCGTCGGGGGCTGGACGGCTGGCTTTGGGCGGGGGCATCGGGGTTGGGCGGTGGGCTTGGGGCGGAGACGTCGGAGGCTGGGCGGCAGGCTTGGGGCGGGGGCGTCGGGGGCTGGGCGGCGGGCTTGGGACGGGGGTGTCGGGGGCTGGGCGGCGGGCTTGGGGCGGGGGCATCGGGGGCTGGGCGGTGGGCTTGGGGCGGCGAGCTTTGGTCGAGGGCGGCGGGGGGCTTTGCTTCTCAAATTCATTTGAGTTTATATATTGGCTAAATAATGTGTTATCCATATTGGGTGTTATCCATTAGTTTGGTGGTGTTTGGATTAGTAAATGTGAATATGGAGTTTGGGTTCATGGTGTATATGTTCACTGTGTCAAGGACAGTACGAGTTCTTCATCTGCATAAGTCACTGAATATAGATGTATATATCTATACATCTAACTGTGATATATCTATACATCTAACTGTGATATACATATATATGTGTATGTGTGCTTTAGAGAGTGAGGAATGAAGGCAGGCCTACCATGCCTATTAGCATGCAGGACGGCTTGGGGTGTAATGTGTGAGTGTAGACATCGTAGGAATTATAGGTAATTAATGCTAGTGTGACTAGACTAAGGTAGTGCTTGCTAGATAGTAAGGACACTCTAGTATCCTAACCAAGTTAATTTTAGACTAGATATTTAGGATATAGCTCCTATATCCTAGAAGTGGACTCTTGCAATTTAGAAATAGATAGATTGACTCAGTTTGATTAATTGACCTATAATGACTCTAAAACTTGATTTGCTGCTACAAGCATACAACACCACAAAAATATTTAAGAACTCGTCAAGTTGAACCGTGTATAATATGCTCGACGCTTAAGAGGAATCATTTCGACTTAGTGGACTATCGAAGAATCGGTATCAGACTATCGGTATCGGTATCGGTATCGAACTATCGGACTATCGGTATCGAACTATCGGTATCGCTAGCGGACTATCATACTATCGCACTATCGGTATCGGTATCGCACTATCGGTATCGGACTATCAGTATCGGTATCGCACTATCGGTATCGGTATCGAACTATCGGTATCGAACTCTGTATCAAGCTATCGGTATCGAACTATTAGTAACAACTGTACTTAGATTTTTCTCTTCTCGAGCTAGAATACCAGCGGATCCACCAGTTACATGATTATATACTAATTCTGTTTAGTTTGTCTTGATATACATATTTTTACATCCAATCTATGATGGATCGTTATTTCGTTGATCGTACATGGATGTACAAACGACAACACGAGAGCAGAATAGGTGTGAGTGACGATTTTCAGGCAGGCGTGGAAGTGTTTCTTAAGTATGCCATGAGCAAAGCTCAGTTTATGGACGGTAATAAAATCAAGTGTCCATGTCGTAATTGTCGCAATTGGTGTGCATTATATATTTGGAAGTGTTTCAGGCAGGCGTGGAAGTGTTTCTTAAGTATGCCATGTCGTAATTGGTGTGCATTATATATTCGGTCTATGTGATTGTTGGATAATTGGTGTGCATTATATATTGGTTTGGTTTATGCATATTTTTGTGAACAGGGAAAGTGCTGCAATTTTTTTCCAAAAAATCTCATTTAGCGACGGACTAGTGACTGGTTAGCGACGGATATTCCCAGTTTTCGACTGATTTTCGACGGATGAGCCGTCGCTAACTGGAGATTTGAAACTGTTTCCAGGTAGCGACGGGTGATCGACGGAATATCTGTCGGCAAGGTTCTGGTGGTATATAGTTCGACGGAATAGCGACAGATTAGCCGTCGCCAAGGCGACTGATAATCAGCCACTAATCAGTCGCTCTCGCGACGGCGTAGCGACGGACAATCCGTCGACAAGGTTCTGGAAATGCTTGACATTTCCAAAACCGTGGCGACGGATAATCTGCCACTAATCAGTCGCTTTGTCGACGGCGTAGCGACGGAATAGCGACGACTCATCCGTTGCCATGGTGCTGGAAATGCCTGCCTCTTCCAAAACATAGTCGACGGATTTTCCGTCAGCAAACCGTCGCTAATCCGTCCTTTGTTATCGACGACAGTCGACGGATTAGCGACGGAATGATACACTCTGATACGCTATTACGACGGTTTTCCGACGGAACTTTACGTCGCTATTGTCTAAACAGTTCAGTATTTAATACTTGAAATGGACGACAGTCCGTCGGAAAGTAGTCGCTTATGCTTCGTATTGTGAAGCCGAAATGCCGTCGCTAGTCCGTCGCTTGACGACTACGTAGCGACGGACCGTTATTAGCGACGAGCTGATTGTCGACGGATTTTTTGACCAAAACCCGTCAGTGATCGGTCGCTAATAGAAATTCCCGTCGGACTGGCGACGGATCTGGCCGTCGCTAAATCGACAAATTTTGGTACTGATATATTAACCCTAAATTGTACAAATTAAAATTGGAGGAGAGAGAAAGAGAGTTTGTAAGGGAGGTTTTCTTGGAGATTTTTGACTTCCTGGAGGATTTTCGAGCAGCTTTGTCAGACCAAAATTAACGTAAATTATTTTCAAAGACAATTTTGATCCATCAGGGCATCTTTCGAAAATTGTGCGTCCCAAAATTTAAAGACATTTATGGATTGTCATTTTATAGCTGAATAAAATGACAGTTATTGTCTGTCAAATAAAAAACATCGACTAAAACTATCAAATAACCTGTTAATTAGTCAGCCACTATTTTTTTCTTTTCAATATATAGTTAAGGTTTGTCATTTTTTCAGGAAACAGAATTTAGAAAATCACAAATCATCCATATCAAAGCTATTTAAACATGTTCATCCTCTATATAAAATTGAAATACATTATCTGAAAATGGAATTTCATATAAGCATCAACAATGAAAGACACTCAATCAAAATTGTATTAATTAATAAATGTATCGAATTTACATAGCAATATCCTATCAAAAACAAAAAGAAACACAAATGTTGATAGCTCATAACGACTTAGCACGACCTGAACTGAATAGCAGTATAATCTCATGAAGAACAAAAAAGTGAATGTTATTGGTATATTACAATCTCAAAGTGTAGTACAACAAACTTGACATGTTGAACTAAATATTTTGGCCAATTAATCATTTTTCCAACCGTAATATCGTCAAACTTTTTGTCTTTGTCGAACAATATCTCATTGTTGTCAAAAATTTCATCGATAATGATGTTATAAATTTGATCATTTGGCGGTGCATCTGGATTCATACGTCCAATAGAACAAATTTCTTTCCAAATTTTTTCAAAAGACAAGTCTTTATAGGCAAGGTAAGTTGATCATGTCATATATACAAATAAAAGAAGAAGAAAAAACATAAGTATAAAACCACAAGTTATAGCAGGATGAGTTGGTATTTGATAAAAGTTAGTAAACATTTTAAATTACCTGACGTCTTATATCCCATGACACTCAGCAGCAGTATTTTAATTTTGGAGTGCCTCTGACGCTCTAGTTTATCATCCCATATGGGAAGGGATGGATAAAAACTAATCTTGGATACAGGTGGCATGGGGATGTCTATTATATTGGGCAAGAACAATCTTGATCATGTTAAGCATCTCTTATGTCCATCTTTAACTAAAGAAGCATCTATACTGCTGCTTGAATGCATGAAACAGCTAAAGGAAAATATTCGATCTCTTTCTGAAATGCGCTAGCTATTTGTTGAAAGTAAAGCACAGATTAAGTTGATGAAAGTAAGCAGCTATAGCCCTATTCATGAATTTGGTAAAGAATAAAAATTAAATAAAATAGCCCTATTGATGAAAGAAATTCTTCAGTGTGAACCTTCAGGCAAGGTAAGAGAAAAGTTACATGGCTAGGATTCCCAAAGGAAGTGGCCTAATTAGCTATTACTCAATTATCACTCGGATTAGCTAGGGTCCTCAGATTTGGCACTCAATTTGAATCTCTGAAGGAGAAATATTGGAAACCAGAGTAACTTTAAACCTCAAAAAGATTCTTGAATGGTAAAAGAAAGCACCTCCCAGAAAATTGTATATTTTCTTCATATTTTTCTGGTTGTAAGGCTACACATCCAACTTGAACTGTGAATTTATATCCTTGGTATACAAAAATACATAATGATGTGCATAGTACAAATATGAGCCAATAATCTTTGTATACATATATAAAATATGAATGCAAACAGCTGCTAGCTTTCCTGGGGACCATAGCACAACGTGATCATCAAAACGCTTTCTAAAAGGAATTGTCAGGATCCATCCAACGCCTGCTTATCAGTCATCCAAATGTAAATGTATTTGCACTATTATATACATACAACAAGGTCTCTACCTTAGCTCATTTTCGGTAGCCAAGCAACAAAGCACCATGACTATCTTTGCTCGTTTCCATCAGTCGAGCACCCAGGAGATCCAATATATTGTCATATCGATACGTTCGACCACAGAACCAAATCAATACGTTTATCCACAGCACTATAGTATGCCAACCACAATGTCTTCCTCCACCTCAGACATGTCGGACCCACCTTTGGAGTCAATCCCTTTGCTCGTTCTAGCCAATCGAGCACCCAAGAGATCTAACATATTGTCATCTCGATCAGCTCGACCATTGAACCAAACCGATACGTTCATCTGCACCACTATAGTATGCCAACCACAACATCTTGCTCCACCTTGGACATGTCAGACTCATCTTTGAAGTCAATTCGTGTAGTTGTCTCCAACCTTAGGTCTGAGCCGCCTTCTTGCAAATATCTGACACCCAGACCACCCTTGCAAATATCTGACACCTAGACCACCTTATAGAGGATGCTTCTAACTCCGTCTTTAGAAGAGAGCCTGCATAATCGGATTACCACTTGATGGAATGATCTGAACCGGAGTTGGTCCATGAATTGCGATATTAGACTAGGCCCATATGCCTTAAAAGGAATTCCTATATAAGGCATGAACCAATCCCATTTGCACCTCATTATCCAACTTCTTATCCGATGTGGAATTAAATTATCAACTTCATTATAACCATCTTTGAGTCCTCAATCAGAAACGAGATACAATCCAAAACAAGGTTCTAAATATTGGGAAAAACTTGAAACGTCTAGGTAGTTTAGATTTGAATTGGACGGTCCGAAACTACCGAAGATATTCGATTCAAACTACTGAACCCCCAAGCATTCGTAATCGATACTCATTGGGGCCAAAATCAATAATGAAATAGGATTTTTGAACGAGATGATCTTTCCCATCATCATTTTATTAGACATCTGTCACTATGTGTGCATGCACATTGGGATGTATTATTTGTAAATGCACGTGCTTTGCACGTATAATAATATATAATTAGAACATTATTCAATTATAGTCAAATATCTCTTCTACTCATGTGGTTAAGGTGGGAGGTATTCTTTTTGTTTGATTGAGTTTGATTCCCCATGTTGAATATATATAACACTTTTAAACTTTTTTCAATATTTGTTTACATAATTTATTTATTTTTTGAATAAAATAGATCATGATTTAATGATGGCTTAGACGGGTCACTTTTGAGCCGTTTTGAAGCCTCATTATATAGTGAAAGATGATAAGGAGTATTTTTGGTATATATTGGACAAATAGAATTAACTACTTTTTAATAAACAAATGAATACTTGGGAATTGTTCAGGTGCTTAATTACTAATAAGAAGTTACATGGTTCATCTCCAAGATGAGTCAAACATGACAAACGAGCCTATTGATCACTACTTTTAGACATATGTCACTATATCGTTACACATGATTTACTTTGAAATTGTTAGTAACTTATCTATCACTATGAGGCTTATTATTAGGTGTTATTCAAATACATGCCAGACGAGTCGCTAACCCCCTTACAATGTCGCTTATTATTAGACATCTATCACTATATCGTTAAACATGATTTACTTTGGAATTGTTCTGGTGCTTACAATGTTGAGCGTCTTTCTAAAAGTAAATCATTAAACCGCTTACAATGTCGCTTATTATTAGGTGTTCACCCTCAAATACATGCCAGGCACGTCTATTGATCACTATCAGGCTTGAGAGATTCACTTAGACTTATGGTATTTGACTATTTTGAGATATTTTCTCTCGTTGCTCGTTTAAACTGTATCAGAGTAATCTTCTCCCTTGATGTCAACAATAACTATATTTGAATTTAATGTTATCTTAACAAGGAAGTGTATAAGGAGCAACCTCCTAAATTTTTTGGTCAAGGGGAGAATCAAGTATGCAAGCTGAAGAATGCTATTACATTCTTCAACGGAGTCCTTGTGTTTGGTTTGAGAAATTTTGTCAAGTGGTAACAAGAGTGGGATTTTGATGTAGCATGTAGATCACCCAGTCTTTATCAAAGACACCAAGTCTGGGTGATGATCTATGTTGATGATAACCTCAATATTTCCTAGTTATTGAGGTTGCTCACAATTAAAAAGGAGTTGTTCTTTCTCACAGAATAAATCATGGACTGGCATAGGAATTTGGTTTACTTGTTTCTAAATCGGTTTACCCACATGGAGATTTACCTGACCATTATAAATCATGGACTGGTATAGGAATTTGGTTTACTTGTTTCTAATGATAGGGTTAACAAAGATATGTCTCATTATAAAAGGCTATTGGGTTAGAAGATTTACCCGACCATTATTAGACCAAACATTTCCTCAGATGGTTTGGTTAATCAATTTATGGAGAGCCCTGAATGGTATAAAGAAATTCCTTTTCAATAAACATATCTTTGTTGTTGTATCAAGCTATCAATTATTTTTAGACAAAACAAAAATAACACGATGAGATCACATACTTCATAAACTATAAGAGTCACTCACAAGCAACGTTAAGGATCCTGGAATCATGCATACGGTATGGACACCATTTCCCATGTTTGTGCAACATAGATTCATGTTCTTTTTAAACATCTATATTGATCCCATACGTCAAAGTGTTGAACTAATGTGTTCAGTTCAATGAGGGACCCTGGGTTATACGTTTGGCCACTTGGTCGTATCATAGGAATCTGAAATTTGGAATGTGGGTGAGTTTTTTGTAGTCATCCTCCTTTGTAACTTCCTCATGCCTAATACAACAAAAAACTCCAAAATTAGCATTGTGTCAATATTTGCAAGATGCAATAACTAAGTAATATATGGAGGGACTGCTAATTGGCATTAGCATGCTACTAACTATTTGTAGGATGCAACAACTAAGCATGGACCTAGACAATGGCAACAAGAATAAAGAAGTCGATAATTTAGCTACTCACCTAAGGACTAGGAGTGTAAAAATCTGATAAAGATTGACTTGATCTAGGAGTGTTACATCTGACAGCCTGCAGGAAAGCTACTATTTGTTCAAGATTCTCCATCCGATTTAGCATAGACACGGACAAATTATAAAATTTGACTAAGAATTTGGTGAGGATTTATAAAGCATCACTATCAAAAGTACTCTCAAGTAATTGCTTGCTTTTTTTAGAGTCAATTAAAGGCTTTTTTAAGAGTATGGTGAGAGCTAGACATAGAGCTTGACACCCCATATCTTCTCTAAAACACTCAAATGTCCTACAAAAGAAGAAACAACTAGCACCAAGTGGAATCATGGTATATGGTTGCGTAGTCAACACGAATTCAGACATAGACAAGATATAAATTCAGAATATTACATTTTTAGAAATTTTAGGATAAGGATACATTATATATTTACATACACATTAGATCTTAATAATATCATTTTTCACATTTGGGTGATAACCAGGTTCTAAAAGTTCAAGAAAGGATTTAATACAAAGAAACCTTGCTTTCTGAATCTAACTTCTGTTTGGCACAGTCCTGACCATGCAAGATGACTTAAAACTATGTTTTGCATGGGTTTCTTTAGATTATATACATGAGCGAGCCATATCCAACATGAGTTCCTAGGAAGTACCGTGTCGAATACGTTTTAGATGCAAACAGTACGGAGGAGTATCTTCATAACATAAGATATGGAGAAGTTAGTTTTCTCGAAGATTCAGTTTTCATCGCTAATACAGTTAGACACGAGTGCATAAGAAGTACCTTGTCAGATACCTTTCAGTTTTTCATGATAATGTACATAATCATCTTTCATAAGCATATATATATATCCCTTTATTGTGTACAATTTTTTCTTATTCGAAAATCCATCATATCTTTCGCTCTTACTTTTTATTACTTAAGCATGGACGTTGATTTTCATCGTAAAACATTAAAACTAAATAAAAGAAATTCATTTATTCTTTTGAGGATCAAATATTGGGTGTTTTTTTAAAGCATCATAAAGAGGGAGGGGGTGAATAGGGACAAGCTTACTAATCAAGCACAATATGATTTCCAATAGGTAATTTTAAAAATAAGAGTGCAAGAGAAAAAATAATAAGAATACCACCCGATGTATCCTGATATCGTCTGAGATACTCTCTAGCTTTAATCCACTATTATCACAAATAGTTACAACACGAGCTTTGATCCAAAGGCTCGTAGACTTCTTACACAATAGCTTTGATCCGAAGGCTTGTACATTTCAGTCTCTTTACAGATAGTTTTGATTTTCTTACAACAAAAATGAAGATCTCTCTTTTACAACTTAAGAACACTCTAACATAATTTGTGGATAGGCAAGTAAAATCTTCGGTAGAGTTGTTTGTGGATAAGCTTTGGTAGATAGAAAAAATTTAGGCTCAAACATCAACCTTGAATGAAGGGTTTCAAGCCTATTTATAACCAAAGCAAGAGAAAGAACATAAATGCAACATTCTGTCAGCAATCAAAAGATCCGTCGGTCATCCATGGAAAACCGTCAGATCTTCTGCCTGCATAGTGCAATGACTACAAATAGAGATGTTGGGATCACTGATGGGACATAATCCTATCGTTGGAATTCGAATGGTAACAATTCGTAAAATCCATCGATGATCCGCGATATGTCGTCGGATAATCCAATAGCTCATAGAAGATTTTCTGTGATCCATTCGGATTATCCTTCGATGTTTTGCGGAGATCCGCTGTGTAGTGCACCGCTCTGCAAAGACCCTATATAGACAGAGAAATCAGATTGCTGGCTCTGGAATAGACGACAATTTATCTGGCTTAGTGGACGAAAACTCATTTCTGGGTCTTTCACGCCTAATAAAGAATCTATGTTTTGAAAGTATGTTTCTTAATGAATGAACCATCTCTATGCTAAGTCAAGATAAATAATCTACATGCTAAGAAGTAAGAATGTTGTCTGGCTAATAAGAAATAAATGTTGCTTTGGTCAAGAGAACCTTACCATGCTAATAAGAAGAAGAAAAAAAGATTGCTTCCACGTTCTGTATCACATGCTATCAAAGAATAAGTTTTCATGTTTCAATATATTGAATTGTTCCAATGTTGCGTAATTAGATATTATTTACTTGTTTTCTGTTATCAACTGCGACAAAGATTGAAATGCTTGATAACAACTGCAAATGTTACAAAGAGTTATACGAAAAAGATGATATGGCCCGTCCATATAGAGAAGAGCTATTGGCTGTGAAATATTAAAACAAGATATGGCTTGGCCGTATAGAGAAAAGAGTTATGAAAAGGGGGAATGTCTACTGATCGAAAGAATTGTTAATAGAAGAATTTAATTGATAGATGTTGCATTCATAAAGTCAATCCGGACAACTTGTTCACAAGGGTGTAATCTCTCGACCGATCTCTGGGGCACCGGGATCGCTCGGCCTAGGAAGGAACACGACACCCTGAGTTAGAAGTCCTCGCAACTAGGGATGTAAGTCTATTAGTGAGATGGGCTTGTACGTCCCAACTGCTAATAACAAGGATATCTATAGACCATCATATAGATAGGTGTTGATTGGAGAAGAGCTGAAAATTGAACCGCAGCTGCTAGTATGTGTGCATATTAGTGCAGAGCTAAACCGGAGAGTAACAGCTATTGGTATGCACATGTATTAGTACAGAGCTGAGCCTTGAGTCACAGTTGTCAATCGAGTTTGCATGTGTCAATAAAGATTTTGTTAAGAGCCTAACATTCAGAGATGAACAGGAAAAATTGTATACAATATGCATTCAGTTTATTTATAATACTTGTCTTATATAGGGATGAACCATCGCCTATGGTAAGAATCACTGAAAAGTGATATATGTGTTGCTTAAGTCTTCTGATTATGAATTGTTTATAGAGAATAATTTGTTGCGAAGAAAATATCATGTCTCGTTAAAAGAAATGAAATGATATTGTGCTTGTTATTGACTTTAAGAAATGCTGGAACTAAATGAAATGATTTTGGCTCATGAAACACGCTCCGCACTTCACCTGAAATGTGTAATTATCGTGAATGAACAGAATGGTCCCTTGAATGTTTGAAATGAATAGAAATAAATAGTGGCTTTTTATAAGTGTTTTCAAAAGAAAGTAATATGACTCTGTACTACATGAAATGGATGTCGGTAAAAGTAGAAAAATCATTATCACAAAAATATTTTCTCACTAAATTACTTAGTGATCATTTCAGACGATGTAGCCTTTGTTCACATCACTAGTACATTTCATATACTGACCCACCACCAAAGCGATAACACGAGCCTCGCTCCCAGGACCCAGAAATCAGAAAAGATGTAAAAAGATGGGTTTCTGTCCAAAAGATGGTCATTTGTTTCAAGAGATGATTTTATATATAAATGAATGTAATATATGGAACGGGATCATTGTGATTTTGTATGTTTCAAGAGAGACCGTAAGCCAAGTATGGCATGTATCAGAGAGTCATTGAGAGCTTTGTAATTGATTCAAAGATATTAATAAAGAGATTTATTTATGTTACCATTGTGTTCAAATATTTTTTTTGCTATATTGTTCGTTGTTGCTTCAATTTATACTTTTATATTTTGCTGCATTATTATCGACTCTATATATTTTGTTACTGTAAAAGTCCAGGTCTTGTACAAGCACAACTTAGGCTTGTACGACATCACGTCCAAGCGAGAACGATTGATTCCACATCGATCATAGCAAGGACGAACGATCCTGCATGATCGAGGCGTAACACGTCGGATCTTCTGCCTGAAGTGATCCTGGGTTATTATCTATCCTAGCTTTCGATTTTGCCATCAATTTTTTGTTTACAATTATTACCAAGGCTCATTACAAACTCTAGATATACTATAGCAGGTGCATGCTTCTTCAGAGCTTTGAAATAATGATATCATGGCTTCTCTTCTTCCCTTGATATTGTGATGGTTTTTTTCCTTGATGGCAGCGGAACCCCCATTGCGTGGCCTCGGAGATGTCATTGGACGGTTTAGAGAAATCTTGTAGGAGACATTCGTCTTTGGTCCATCATGATTTCTTCATTTGCGTATGTCAATGTTGATCTAGCTTTTTGCTTCTCTGTAAATACATATTAGACGACCATAACAATAAACATTATAGCTAGTATGATAAATTTAATACATATTAGGACTATGCTAAGTTTAAGTATAAATATATAGTGATAACATAAATATTAGAGAAATCATAATGTTAACTTAATCGAATAACTATAGTAAAAAACAAAGTTAGATCATTGCGCTAACATTCTCCCTTTTTTTATATTGGTAACTTAGTTAAATTTAATATAGATATGATAGAAGCTCATATCAATTATATGTAAAACAATAAGCACATATCACTAAAAGGTATAAGCATAAGTATAAATGCTATAGTAATTGTAAAAAGATTAGTGATAATATAATGCTAAACATAATCGATTTATCATATATTAAAAAAATATGATACAATCATTGGGCTAACATTTTTATCTATAATCTTGTCTATCTACAAGTTCACTCTCTTATATCGCCAGTTTGTAACCTGTTAGACTTCTTTAACTGGTTTAATCGAGAACAAGTAACACCAGTGTATTAGAGATTTTCTATCCCAGGATTGAAGTTTGAGATCATTTCAGCTGGCCTGTAAATGTGCAAAGAAGATTAACTGGTGGGCATGCTAGGGTTGAAAGGATTTTGCTGGAAGAACTAGGACGTAGAAATATATTTTATGTCTACTTCTGTAAAGGAAGAGAATATATATATATATATATATATATATATATATATATATATATATATATATATATATATATATATATATATATATATATATATATATATATAGCCAAACCCTAACAACTGCCACCCACTTAATCTGGAGAGAATATTTATTGGTAAGGGACGTTGCTAACCATTATCTCCAAATCACCAGGGATAAGGAGCAGTTACAATATAAAGTCCACTTTAAAAGTTATATTGCATAATTTTTACGGACGCCAAATTTCTACGTAATTGCCCTTCGTGTAGAATCTAGCACTACTGTGTGCCCGCGCAAAAATTATTGTGACACTTGTGCTGAGACCGTGTAGAAGACCGCACAGAAGCCCATGTTGTGCCTACTTTGTGCCTGCATTGCGCCCTTACAACACCCATGCAGGAACTCATACAAAGCACCCTATGCATACGTGCGAGGTGGAAAGTGCACCACCAAAGTGCCACTTTGTGCCCTTCACATGAACCCATGTCCGACTCTAAGTCTGAGTCGCTAAGCCCCTCTTGGACATAGCTCCTAAGGAAAATCTCCAAGAAATGAGTGAAAAATATAGATATTGCTTGGAGGTCTTAAAGCTTTCCCTCTATGAAAAATTCCTAGCATACTAACATGCACGTTGACTAACACTCCCCATGTGCTCTAGTCAACAAAAGATGAATATTCTATTAAAATACACAATTGGGACTACCAATTGGATGTGGAAAGATTTATTGGAGTTCAAAATCAAAAATCTCAATAATCCACCTTATATTTTAATATATGGGATGAGCGTTCTCCATAGTGACTATCCATCATACATTAGGATAGATGCCACTAACGATTTGAATTTTTTGCATGGTTCAAACAACAGTACGAGACAGAACGGACTATGCCATGAATTCAGTAACAAAGCTACTATCATTCCCACTCAAAGAATGGTATTAACTGTGCCTCTAGTCGTATATTATGGACAATGCTCTAACATGATAGTTGTGTATGTTTATTGGGTGTCAACAAGTTTACCCCCAAGAGGCAACATGTATCTCCGTTCATACACATAGGTGAGTTCTTAAAGACTTCAAAATTTTCTGGCACGAGGCCTTTCGCTTCTTTGTGATGCTACGTAGCTATGACATGGCCAAAAGCTGAAGTCTAACTTTTTGGTGGACTTATACCACATTAGCATGAATTTCCAGTCTCTTTGTAGTGTGAACTACTACTCTCTAACATTTAGAATTAGGCAACCTGTCTATGCGGTGCTACGCTGCTGTGACATAAACCGAAGTTAAGTCCCACTTCATGTGGTGTCACGCCATATGGGATATTATCCCTTTCTAGTGCTTAGCTACCCATGCTTCCTATAAATCTTGCCAACCATTCCAAATGTCAAATAACTCACTAAGGCTTAAATTCATCCTCTTACACAGGAATTGCTCTATACAAAGTGCAAACAGTAGACTACAGAGGTTTTGGAATACAATTCCAAAAATGCCCCCAAGGACTAACCTTTATACCTGATATTTTTCAATCAATGATCATTCCTTGAACCATAATTAAGATGCCTAGTAGATTTATCTTTGAACTAATATCATAATACATAATGGTAGAATTTTAAAGACATAATATCATAAATCCTTCAAGCTTACATTCTTTGGTGTATCCTTGACCAGTCGGCACTTGAGACCTTTGGAAAATGGACACCAACCACTATAATTATTTCATCCTTGATGAGCTCAATCAGTATTATATGACGAAGTCACACAATTCTCTTCTTATCAATGAAGAGATCATTGGATGCTACGTACTGTTGCAGTTGCCTGGTTGTTGCAGTATATCGATATTACTAAAATTTGTACCCAACCAAAGGAATATCATACATGAGCTTTCGAAGCCATTCTGCTTTATCTGCTGCAGCTGCCAGAGCATAGAACACAGATTTCATAAATGAGTGAAGAGGGCAAAGTTTGCTTCTTCGACTTCTATGATACATCGGTCATACCCATGTAGAAGATGTATCCTCTTGTGGGTCTTTAACTCTTTTTTTATCACCAACAAGCGTCATTAAAACCTTTTACTATATTTGGATAACCATTCTAATGAAGTACAAACGTCTGAGTTCGCTTGAGATATCTCATAACTCTCTTAACAACTTTCTAGTATTCAACATATGGATTACCCATGACTAACTGAGCAACCCTACGGCAAAAGCGATCTCAGTTCTGGTGGCAGTCGTAACATACATTAAGCTTCCAATGAAGCTTGAGTAATCCAATTGTTGGACACTTTTCTCTTGATTTGGCTTCAATTTTTTGTCACATATATAAGGAGTATCAATTTCTTGAAGATTCCAATATCTATGAAGAGTGACCATCTTTCCTATGTAGTGAGTTTATGTAAGAGCAAGCCCAGCTTCCGTCCAGATGATCTTTATTCCTAGGATAACATCAACATCTCCGCACATAGACACAAATATCCCTCTGCCATCAGCAAACTTGGTGTATACACACTTATCAATCTCGCTGATCTTGTAGTCATTTGATCTGATGACTATCAAATTCTAGTGCCATATCTTTGGAGCTTGCTTTAGACCGTACCTAGATTTCACAAATTATCTTCAAACCCCTTAATGATAAACCCTTCTGGTTGATTCATGTAGATTTCTTTGGTCCATTTAGGAATACTGTTTTGACATCCATCTAATGAATCACTAACTTATGAATTTCACCTAATGCAATAAGCATCCTGATAATTATGATCCGTGCAGTTGGTGCATATGTATCAAAATAGTTGATCCCCTGCTTTTGATAAAATCATTTAGCCACCAATCTTGAATTGAACTTATCAACGGTTCTGTCGGACTTTATCCTCTTCTTGAAGAACCATTTGTATCTGACGAATTTTGCTCCTTCAAACAGATTGACTAACCCCCAAGTGTTATTGGTTGTTAATGATTAAAACTAACATTAAATGGATACAACACGACACCTGCAAAATGTAACCGTACAAAAGTAATACACATACACTCACACACACTCTCTACAGATGCAACAACCATCATCATCATCATCACCCACAAACACCGTTGTCACGCCCCAATTCAGAAGAATCCATAGTCGTCCTCCGGGTGTGATGCCGTGCGAATCTAAGTTGCGCTCGCACAAGGCATAGTCAAAAAGTTATCCGAAACACAACATCTAATAAAGTACGCAGAAAAATTGAGCAACACATTTGACAAAAAGAAACTTTTCATTTCATTGACAATAGACATCAGTACAAGAATCTATTACAATAATTGTCACGCGAGCTTACAACTTGACTCGATTACAAAATAAATGATGATGAGATAGTCGTTCTGTATATTTATATCCCTTTATACATAATCAACAAAATACTCTCTTGGACCTGAGATTGGAGAGAGTTGATGAGACATGGTGCGGTTTCGATGGGAGTCTTCAAATGTTGGAGAATTGCCTTTGCACACTAGCAAGGCTTCCAAAATGTCCAAGTGTCGCCTTCAATTTCTTGGCACGCTTTCTTGATTCAGAGCACATATGGAGGGCGAGGATCAGTATATTGCCATGTACTGGTGGGTGACTAATTATATTTCGTGCTTTCATTTGGTTCAAGAAGTTATGTGAATATGCATATATAATTGGTGAACTTTCTAGCCATCCTAATCAATTCATTTAAACATTTAAAAGGCCCAACTAACATAACTACAATAAATCTTATCTACGTATGGTAGAGTGTATCGCTGTAGTATAAAGCTTGCCATGTTCTTCCCAGTCATATTAGTAATTATGAATACAATAATATGCATTTTGTGAAGGTCACTGGCATGACAAGCCATCCTGGACATATAACTTGGTAAGGCATAGGTCCTTCAGCGCGGATAGCGAGCCCAGTTGAAAGTCATGACATACTGTTGCATGCATCCAGCATAGTTATCCATGTTTTTTCTTTGCCTGGTCGGTCCCGTGGTCCTGGGATACCGTCCGAAGAAATAATCATCCTTGTGCACAAGTTGTCCATGACTGTGTTAAGCTAAACTAATTATTCAACACATTTCATGGTATCGTTGCAACATTCATTTAATCGATTCGATCTATGCTTAGCACAGTTCTATAAGCATGACATTTGTAAGCACATAACAGTTCTATGATAAAGCAGTTCTACAACCAGTGTACATGAGAACTCGAGCAATAGTTCATTTAGCGTAAGCATTTGTGTCGTTGCAGCTACATTGATTCATATTGACGATTTCGATTGATTGAAGAAATGAGGATCAAAGGGAGAATGGTCAGACACTCACCGAAATTTACTTGAGGAGAGAGAAAAGAAGACAATTCCGTTAGACGGCGCCTATACGATCACTAGCTGATATCGCACAAGCAATGAATTAGAAATCTACCTTTATATTCCGAGTTCGATATGAATGCGAAGTTCGAAGAACGCAAGCAATGAAATCCATCGAAAATATTCACAAAAATGCATTCAGAAAACCCACTACAAGAAAAAAGACTTTTCTTGACGGTGATTCCTCATCAAGAAATGGGTATCTTGATGGTTGCGGATCTGTTAAGTAGGCTGGAGTCAAGAAAAGGGTCCCCCATTTCTTTATGGTCGCTGGAAGGGCTTTTCTTGACTGTTTTTGACCGTCATATGAAGTACTTTTCTTGACTATTTTTAGCCGTCAATATAGCAGTTTTTAGAAACCGTCAATGTAGGCAAAAACTTTTCTTGACTCTGGCCTAGATGACGGTTATTAGCCGTTAAGAAAAGTATTTCACATGCTATTATGCAGCATGATTTGAATTAAAATTGATGTTTAACAACCGTCAAGAGAAGCTATCTAAAGTACCGTCAAGAGAAGCTTGCCAAAATTCCATCAAGAATTATATATAATATTAATCAAACACACATAATATCAATCCAGAAGCTGCACACATCAAATTACTATAAACCCAAATTTTATATTAACAAACTGTATTGTTCATACAACAAAAACTTCCAATACACATCCCACCACATGTATTCTTCACTTGTCCAACCACAACATAATCCAACCATAAAGTACACATATCCCACATTTGTTGTTTCCATACCACTTAAACATCCAAACCACAAACATCCATCACTTGTCACCATAAAACATAATCCAACCATACAAAATGAAACCAAAAAAGTAGCAAACTAGATCGGAGCACATCCCTCCCATATCCACAGTATTCTCCTATTCACAGCATGCATGCACCTTCATTTTTTAGCAAGCTCCTGAGAGAACAAGAACACAAATTATCAATATACTTTCCTACATGTTCTTATATGTATTCAACTCACTATTAAAGAATTGTCAATACAATTTGACTTTATTGCTGCATACACAAGAACTCAGGACAATTTGAATCACTTGACAAGAATCTGAAGGCTAGCCATACTGAAACTATAAAACAAACATGTATCAATCATGTAAAGAATCTGAAGGCTAGCTAAATTATTAATCATGTAAAGTTTCTCGTTGATGATTAGATATCGGTTCAGTTTGCTGTACGGGAAATGAATATGGGTAAAGATGAATATAGGTATCCTAGATATGTCTGGAACAATAAAGATATGCCTTAGTGTCCATAAGGGGCTTTCTAGGCTGAGTTTGCATAGGCCAGAAGCATTATGTCATGGCTGTTGTTAAGAGTTACTAACAACTTGTTACCCTACCAAACGAGGTGTGACATGCAGTTGGACTGTACTTAATCTGACCAAATTTTGCTCTGTTGGAACAACAACAGTAATTTATAAAAAGTAATAATGAAACAAAATCTGTATTTAAAATCATAATTCTTGGATATAATCAATCTCCTGTTCTCACCATATTCTGACTTGGTATCCTAAAATAATTAATTTGGCCAACTAGTGGAGGACCACATATGGAAGCTGACTATAAACGACAACTTCTATGCCATATTAAGGTGTAGCCAATTTTTTGATATGAGTGAGATCTTATATATATAGAGACAATTTGTAATTAGCATACCTGGCATTCTAGAAACTTAGGCATTTCAGCCAATATGTCCATCGAAGCATTCCAGCCAATATATCCATCAAAGCCTTACCTTCTCAATGCAAAATATTCAACTTCCCTTTACTGTATCCCACGTCAATATAATTCTCGTATCTGATATATATAAACATGGGAATTAAGATGAGATCCTAGTATATCTAAGACAAAAATCTAGCAGTATAAGAAAATTTCCAGCTACAGAAGCCATTAACAAAATTAAAAAGATTGAGAAAAAGCTCAATCTTACTTTTTCAATATTGTCCAAACTTGTACTTGCAACTCTGGATCAGCGGTTTGGGTGTCCATCAAAATCTTTGCAAATATTGACAAGACAGTTTTGATCATCCTTCATGGCAATATATTCACAAGCATGCCCAAATAGGAAAGTGTAGTTGCAATTATGTGTTCCTTGTGATCTTGCAGGGCATACCTGCAGGTTTTAGGTTGATTATCTGGGCATCTCTTCAAATAGTAAGGGCATAAGAATGAGTCTTGTGTGTCTATGAACATGTGTGGATCATAAGAGTAAGTTGCAGTAGTAAGTGTAGAAGAATTAGGCTACAATTGTGCAGTAAAAAATATGGACGGAGATGGGGTTGTGAGTATTTAAGCTACTGCATGAAGTAGTTGTTGCAACAAAGGGCAGTTACACAGAAAATTGGGGAAATATGCAGCGACATTAGAGTAGCAGTAGTAGTAGTAGCTGTGGTTGCAAACTGCTATTGTGCTGTACAGAACAACCACTTGTAGCTGTCCACGGTGGAGATGGGTAGTGTTTAAGAGTGGTATGTAAAAAAGGGATGGGAGTATCAGGTATCAGTGGGATGAGTAAAAAGGAAATCTGTGTACAAATGTGTGAGAATCATCCAAATGTGTGTAGGTAAAAGAAGGTAACAAAGAGTTGGGAGCATAGTTTAAAGTTTCGGCCGATACCGATCCGATATAGCCGATACCAATATGATTTGTCATATCCCGATCCGATACCCGATACTGACCTATACCGACATTGAGGGTCTCTTTTCCGGTCAATCCGGGAAAGAAAATTGAATGAAAAAGACAATCAACAATGGTTTGAAGCAATATAAGGATATAGTTCCTCATACATCTTACGTATATAGTGATATAGATTCAAGTACTAAGATGGCTTTTGTTGCTCAGAAAAGTTCTACGGATGCACCAGTCAATTGTTACATACTTATATGTAAACAATGCAAGATGAAGGATATCTTTCCCTCTTAGCTAAATATGTGTGCTTATGTGCGTGCATGTTTAGATACATGTGTAGATGTATAAGGAACTATATCCATGTCCATAGGGGGGAATTAACAGAGCATTGCACAGGGTCATAACCACAAATCGAAGAGCAAAAATCCTGGCTTTAATTATCCAGCATGAATTTGCCAGTGTAGGTAAATTTGTTATTGACGATCAGCATCTCAGAATCCATTTGATTCTGAATACCTCTGATAAATTGGTTGAACTGTGTGGGTAAAAGAAACTAACAAAAAGCAAACTGGTAAAGTAACAGTAAATGGTACGACTTTGCCGTTATGGCTCATTTGATTTGAAGTGGGAACCACATCAAATGTAGATGAAAAGTTCAAAAAGCGCTAAAATCTAAAGTTAGTTAAAATTAACAAGTAACTATGTAGAACAATGGTAAGAAAATGTAGGACAAGATGATGCTTATATTATTTGAATGGTGTTGCAAATCCTGTCAAGATATTGCTGTGCTTGTAGTCTTTACTACCTCTTAAAATTTGCACTTCCATTTTAGTTTATAAAAACATAAGACAGGATGCAACTACTTATCTACCAAATACCCCATCAGTCTTTATGATGAGTTTGATCATACAAGTTTGCACTCCCATCTATATAGCCAGTATACATTTCTCACAATTAGGAACTTAGGAGATATTTGGAGGAAAGTGTGGTCGTTCTTTGCTAAGCACGAGTAATAGGCAGTATATAAACTAACACATTTTTAGTTAAACTTAAAAAAAATAAAAAAAATAAGAAAATGTAAAAATTGTAGATTAACCTCACCACTTCACCAAACAGCGGATATAATGGACTTGGTTTCTGGCATATACAGATCCTTGTAACGCTTCTCAGCCTCTTTCAATTCCTTGATCTCTTTGTGATACTTACAATACGATACATGGACCTGTCCATCAGATTAAAAGTGAAATGGAAACAAAATCTTCAAGATGTAATAATAAATATTTGAAATTCAAAGGTGATATGTATGCTCAAATTCTACCAATACAGAAGGCAGTCTGTGATCAAAACAATATCAAGTAACTATAGCTGTACATGGAAGGACGTTAATGAAGACAACTTGTGTGGTCATCTATGTTGTACGTACTCGACAGGCTACATTTCAGACATGATAACACGGATTCGACACCTATATTGTGGTGCAAAGGTGTAATGGTGTCTTAAAACCGTTGTCACCTAGGAGAAATTAAAAGCACAAAAGAAACTCCACTTTCAATGATGGAGTATGCCAAGACTCCATAATGAGCCCGTATCTCATAAACATCCAAGATGAACTATAGGTAAATACTGAGGACAGGAGTAGTGGTTTATGTTAGATGCAGATGATATAGTATTGACTAATGAGATGGTCAACTATAGAAAAGTTATAAAGGTAAGACATGGCATAAATTCAACACATTACTGGTGAATTTGAACTGGAAGCCCGACGAAAAGTTGATAGCCAAATGATAATGCATCCTCAATTTCACCATGAACAGCACAAATGCAAATCAATAAAGAGAGATCAAATGTATACGTTTACAAAACTATACTAATGAAAAATATATTAGAAATATTCAAGACAAACTAATGCTGGGTGCAAGGAGATGTGCCATACAATGTTACGTGATGAACTTGTATTCTGTGAACCCGAGTGAAACTTCAAAGCAGCCATAGGACTCAGAAATTTTATATGGTCCTAAAGTTACAACAACCATAAGGGGCTAACCTATGGAAGTGAAACTATGTATAACGATAAGATATCTTCGTAAAAAAGCCAAGAAAGATAAGTAATAGCAGATGCAGATGTAACCTGGTCTTCCTACTCAAACAAGGAATTTAGAGATTAAAAAGTTTACCCAGAAGTCAACTTCAAAAGAGGCATCACTTTAGTTGGTAAATTTCAGTGTATTGTTTTTAGTACACTTAAGTCAGTTTGAACACTTGGCTTCCTGTCAAGTTCTTGATCTGGTTTGTTTTCGCCATTAATAAAGGCTTTGTTTAACGTCTGAAAACGAGTCTAGAAGGTGCTTGAATATTATGATTAACACTTCCATGATGTTTGGATAGACGTAAAGCCTTCTATATAAAATTGTATTAGTAATGTCTTTTATGTCAGTTTCCTTGCGTGATTTAGAACACTCTACATATAGGTATGTCATGCACAAACTTCTGAAAAATTTGTTGGTAAAAGATTGTTCTACAATACCTCTACTTTTATGCTCTCTTAATTCCATTTCTTTGACAATTCTTTGTGCTTCTAACTCCTTAAAATCTAACCAGGAACCTTCTACACTTCAACCCACTCCCAGTTCAGTTCAAGAGTGATGCACTACAAATATACCGATTTACAAAAAGGATATGAATTTTCGTAGAGTTTATGCATCTGAAGAACAGAAGTGTGAAGGAGAAAAAAGGGTGTGAAGGATGAAGATTTGAGATTTATTGTAATATTTGTTGTCCCCTCCAAGAGTCGGACATGAAGAGTGCATGTAGTTCCGAGAAGGTCCAACCCGGAATAAAATACAAGGAGAGAACCTGGCATGTATTGCAACTTGCAACATGAATCCTAAATAGACTAAAGTAAGCACCCTGCTAAAACTTTAAACTTAAAAAAACAAAATCAATCCTGCTCTAAATTGAATAGAAATGGACATTCAAAGTTGATTGAATGGTTATAAAACAATTACATACGTTGCCGTAAGCCCATTAAACACAATAATAATATGAAAATGGATGTGAATTCTTTTAATAAGATAGGATCAGAATGACACCAAGTATGGACAAAGACTCAGGTGTGTGTTGCAAAGCTCACTCCATGGCAGTGGGAAAAAGTCAAGAGAGCATATTTAGGAGATTTGAGCATATTTAGGATACAACATGCAAATTAATGTACAAAGAAACAATAGCTTCAAGAAAAAAAACACTTTACATGACACACTAAAAATATCAATAATCATACCATGTATTTCCAACAATAATAAATGATCGTTAGCCTACAAACAAATATGTAACTGACTTTCCACTTTTCACAACAAATAGAACAAGAGGAAGCTACGAAATATATAATCAATACTGCCTTCTTCGAGTTCTCTCCCATGAAGTAATAGGTAACATCTCCTTATGTGCCTTATTTAATTACAGCCACAAAGACAAAATTGTAAGTTTCATAAAGTTGATATAGAGGATGTGTGCAGTAACAAAAGGAGCTATTCGAGTTGTACTCAAAGAGAGGAAAATTTCTTAGTGGAATTTAAGCAAACATTTGATGAGCATACATAAAAAAGAGGTAACGAGAAGCCCAATTTGTCATACTAGAGATTTGATCCAAATATTTGAGGAATTGATCAAGTGGTAAAGAGAAGATCAATTGACGAGGGCTTAACTACTAGGGATTCGAAATTGAGCTCGTGACTGATCGGTCGAGCTCCCGCTTGCTCAAACCCTCATCGAAGGAACTTATCGGTGTCATCCACCAGAATCGACTTGTCGAGGATACTTATTGGCCACCGGAAGAGGATATCCATCGGAAGACTTCGTCGTAGTCGAGAGTTGTCTTCGAGTCGGCCATCGTCGGTCTAAAGATTGATATCCACCGGCGACCTCCAAGTCCAAATTCAAACCAAGTCGAACAAATAAGTAGACAAACTTGAGAACAAACCCTAACCCTAGCCTAATTTGAGTACGTACTGGAGGATTCGTGGAGCGACGGGGATCTTGAAAGCTGAGGCGGAGGGTTTCGGCTTGGCGGCGGTGGCGGAGGCGAGTTTCGTCCACTTCCCGGCTTGGCGGCCGGGGAGCTCCGGACGGAAGATGACCGGAGAAACGATCTGGCATCGGCTGAGCCATTCCCGAGCCATTCCTCATCTACAGAGAGAGAGGGGGGGGGGGGGGGGGGGGGGGGGGGGAAGAGATTTTCTCTTAAGAGGAGAAGGGGTTTCTCAGGAGCAGAAGGAGAGGAAGTAGTAAAATGGAATGGGGCTAGCTAGGGCTCGCGGGATAGAAGTGTTTAAAAGAAGAAAAAGTTCAAAATAATAACAAAATGGCAGCTGAAAAAATCATGCCAAGCTTTTTGCGTATACATTACTTGGCGGTTATCACCGAACCGTCACTAAATAAAGGCTTTTTCTATGGGCACCACAAGTTTTACTTGGAGCTATTCCAAAATTTTTGGAAAAAATTACAAGTTTGCCATCAAAAATTTTTGCTTGGGGCTAGCCCAAGATGTCATATAAATACCAACCTAATTTTATTTCCCTTCTTCTCTCTCTACTCTCTCCATCTCCTCCACTCTTTTCTCCAACCCTAAGAAAAATTTCTAGGTCATAGTTTTGTAAATCCTAACCCAAATTGTCTCCCAACCAAGACATTGTGAAGATTTAGGGTCCAAATTTTCGTTACAGTGTCATCGAATTCATCCGTTCATGGGTATGTCATCTAATTAATATATTTGTAGACTCTCTCACAATAATTTCACATGTAAATAATGATTTATATGTGTTTAATTTAGAAAAAGTGAACATGGAAGAACCCGGGTCATCAAATGTAGCAGACTCTCGTCCCGATATGTCCGAAGAACACATTCTTACTTCGGATGCACTCTTGGTAAGCCCATTGTAACATTCACGTCGGCTGCAATTCGGGACTGTTAGGGACAGGACTGCCAATACGCGGGCAGTCCACCTCTACATATAGGACTGCCCAAACTTCGGCAGTCCTGTCAATAATCAGGACGGCCAGAGATGTGGCAGTCCTGATCATTGACAGGACTGCCAGTGAAATGGCAGTCCTGATTATTGAAATGACTGCCTTGCCTTATGCAGTCCTTCCTTTTGGCAGCAGTTTGGACATTTTTTGTGTTGTGTTATTTTATTTTATTAACTTTAAGTTATATTGTAGGACTTATCATCTTCCGGTATCGAGGTAGCAGCTCCAATTGGCGTCGATGTAGGCCATTTATTCAGGACCAATATGTGTTTTGAATCATACGAAGGTGCGCTAAATTGGTGTCGAGAAGTGGGACGGGCAAACAACATAGTTCTTGTGATATCAAGATCGGCCCGAAACCGTCCGGGACAACAAACCACTGTGGTTTCATGTGAACGAGGTGGTGTGTTTAGAAGGCATAAGAAAGAAAAAGTTCTCGAAAGTAAAGTTTCAAACAGAAATGTTGGAACGAGAAAATGTGGTTGTCCGTTCAAAGTCTATATTAGAAAGGATGAAGAAGCGAAGTGGACAGTCCAAGTCATGAATGGAATCCACAACCACGAGATTGCCGAATCACTATTGGGTCATCCGTATGTCGGACGGTTGAACATTACGGAGAAGAAGATAGTGGAAGACTTGTCCAATTCTGGAGTTGCACCGAGACAAATATATTCCGTCATACGACATGAAGATGAGAAGAACAAGTCTACAATGAAGTCAATATACAACGCCGTATCTTCTTCTAACGCCATTCGGTCGAAATCGAGAATGGCGATGCAAGAAGTGATGAAGTTGCTTGGAGACAATCATTATGTTGAGCATCATAGAAGACATCCCCAGAGCAATGAAGTCATTTCACTCTTTTGGGCTCATCCCGATTGTACACATTTGGCTCGGTCTTTCGCCGACGTGTTAGTTCTTGATTGCACGTACAAGACCAATAAGTTCAAGATGCCTCTCTTTCATGTTGTCGGCTTCACCTCTACATGGAAAACATTTCCTGTTGCTTTTTGCTTCATGAAGAGTGAGAAAGTTGAAGACTACACATGGGCGTTGGAGAAACTGAAAACCCTTTACACCGGTCAGAGAGAGACCTCGGTTTTTGTTACCGACAGAGAGTATGCTCTAATGAATGCTATTCGGATGGTGTTTCCTCAAGCTGATACATTGCTATGCATATTTCATGTAAATCGTAATATACAATCCCAATGTAAGTTGAAGTTCGGGAAAGTGGATGGTAAACTTGACATGCAAGTTTTTGACGAATTCAACCATGACTGGAATTGTGTATGGCGAGCCAGCATGATAGACAGTTACGCCGCCGCATGGTACTTATTCAAGGAGAAGTGGGAGGGGAGGGAGCCGGCTTGCATTTCTTACATCAAAGAAACATGGCTTGAACCGCACAAAGAACAATTCGTCTTAGCATGGACGAATGTGGTGAAGCATTACGGTACGACAACTACCAACCGTGTCGAAGGAGCACACTCAGTATTAAAGAGGCATTTAAAGTCATCCCAAGGCAACTTTGTTTCGGTTTGGCAAGCGATGCATATATCAATAGATCGGACGGTGAACAAAATCAAGGCATCATTTGAGATGAGCTTAAATATTGTCAAGCATGAGCATAGAAAGGAAGTCCTCTTGGATTCTTTAATGCGTGTCATTTCTCACAAGGCGTTGGATTTGATATTTGAAGAGGTTGATAGGTCAAAGTTTGTCGACTTTGATCCTCAGGTTTGCGGGTGTGTACATCGACATACACTCGGCCTCCCTTGTGGCCATAAGATTAATGAATATCGTCGTCAGTCCATTCCTATTCCAGTTCTTGCTGTCGATGAACGTTGGAGGCAGTTGTCTATAATGCACGTGGTGAAGACACACGGTGATTTCTTCTCCTTGCCACAAGTGAAACTTCTCCACGCACGGTGGTGTGCC
This sequence comes from Iris pallida, assembly GCA_029216955.1. NCBI lineage: Eukaryota > Viridiplantae > Streptophyta > Magnoliopsida > Asparagales > Iridaceae > Iris > Iris pallida. The sequence goes on from JANAVB010010400.1 coordinate 4,945,831, forward strand.
TCAGAAGGAGCAGAGCGGGAGTGCCTTGAGGTTAAAATCCAAGAACTTGCCTGTCCGGTGACTACAAGAATGCACGAGCCGTCCATTATTTCTAATCCTAAGGGCAGGCCTCCAACAAGAATGAGTAGTTCACAGAAGAGAAGGCTTGAGTCAACCAAAAGAGATCCATCATCCTTCGAGCATATTGAACGAAGCTTAGAGCGAGTTCCGCCTGCACGGAAGAGCAAGCTTGTCATTCGCCGGAAAAAGGAGAAAACAGATATTGCAAACGAAGATACTGTGGAAAGTCAAACGATGCGTTTGTATATCCACAATTTTCATCCAGAGATTCGCAGTTACATCTGGTCTATTGTTGATGTCCCGGGGGATGGCCATTGCGGATTTCATGTGCTTGCAATACATCTCGGTTATTCTGACAAAGACGGATGGAGACAAGTGAGGCAGGAGCTGTACGAGGAATTAGAGAGTCGTCTTCCATTATACTCTCGCATCCTAAGCGAAGAAACAGTTGCAAGTTTGTTGACAAGTATTCCTTGCACTGACAGTGTTACCGGGCCAGACCACTACATGTCCGTCCCGTCTGCCTTGTATTTATTTGCTAATCGGTACCGGATCCCTGTTGTACTTTTTTCGGCGGGGATTCGCAATACTTTTTTCCCGATGTGCTCTCCTCCGGCGGAGCACAGACAAAGCAATATATGTACTATAGGTCAAATCAAAGATCACTTTGTCATGCTAAGGATGATCGGTCATTCTCCGATTCCTCCACCTACAACAGTTTGGTACAAACTAGCACCGGCAGAAGCGAAGTCCTGGACCGGGCCTTTTGATCAGCAAATCAATCATTGTAGGAGACTGTTGCAGATGGAGGAGCCAAGAGACTTACTGGTTGGCCACTACGACGTCGAAATCGACTGAATGAAGTTTTCACATTCTGAAGGCAGAGGATGTTCCATTTTGTAAAGATTTTGTATATGGATTACCCATTTTGTAAACATTAAAGTATATCATTTTGAAATATGAAGCCAAATATATGTTTTTTGTTTTCAACTTTTTCCTGTCTGCTATTGAAATATCATACTTGTGTAAAATATGCTACTCGTGTCAAAAATTTGGGTGAAGTACTTGTGTGAAAACTGATGATAACTCACACACACACAGTGAGTTTTTATCAGGACTGCCAGACCACTGGCAGTCCTAATGTGAATGAGGACTGCCAGTGATCTGGCAGTCCTAAGCAAAACTCTCTCTGTGTGAGTGAAAACTCACATACAGTGAGTTTTCATCAGGACTGTCAGATCACTGGCAGTCCTAATGTGAATGAGGACTGCCAGTGGTCTGCCAGTCCTAAGCAAAACTCTCTGTGTGTGAGTGAAAACTCACACACAGTGAGTTTTCATCAGGACTGCCAGACCACTGGCAGTCCTCATTCACATTAGGACTGCCAGTGGTCTGGCAGTCCTAAGCAAAACTCTCTGTGTGTGAGTGAAAACTCACACACAGTGAGTTTTCATCAGGACTGCCAGACCACTGGCAGTCCTAAGCAAAACATCACAATATCTACTGAATGTACATGACAATTAAACTCACTGAATGTACATGACAAGTAAACATCTTAAACATCACAATTTCCTTAATTCCATAGTAAACATCTTAAACATCACAATTTCCTCAATTCCATAGTCATGACAATTTCCAAAATAATAGAGTTAAACTTCACAATATCCAACAAGTTAAATATTACAATTTCCAAAATACAACATCAAAATCAAATCAGTGATCATGCCGGGCCTTCGTACGCGCCTCCCGATTTTGCATGAAAGGAAAGTCGACAGTGTCGTCGATATGATCCAACTGGTTCGCGATATTAACACATTCATCGTTCTGGCAGCCCGATCGGATGGATTTCGCCAAAGCCTTCACCCGAGTAGCCTGTCAATTATAACAAAACGTCAATGAAGAGAGTTCACTTTGAAATTAGTTATAAACTATAATTTATAAACTTACCATCCTGACCAATGAAGCATACAGGACATTTTTTGGAGGCAGAGGTCCTATAGCTCCAACGGCAACGGGCCCTGGATTTCTAGGGTTCGACAACCTAGGATGTCCGACTGCCAAGTAGTACGGCATGTAGTTGTCGCTGCAGTCGTGCATCTCCTGCACCGATTGTTGAAGTTCTTCCCCCAGCAAATGTCGTTGCCACTCGGAGTAGCAGTCGGTCACCCAGTCGAAATATGGCGGCTTGTAGTTCAAAGGTTGGGTCCCACATGGAGGCTCCAATAACCTTAATGTGCGCTACGGCACGGTTTGTACGAGGCCAAACTGACGCAGTACTCTATCAGGCATGTAAGCCTCAGTAATATCATAGCATGTGATCATACCATGAAATAGAGATACTGGTTGCAGATGGCGATTTTGTTGTCGGAGATCCCGGTATGGGTGCCAAACTATCTGTAGGACAAAAGTAAAAAGAAAATAGTCAACAAAAAAATATACCATAAATAGTCTACGCTATCTACGCACTATCAACTAACCTCTTCTGGCACCAAATTTTCCAGAGCATCACGAATGGAAACCAGCGTTTCATGACTCTTAGTTTCTAGCTGAGTTGGCTTCCATTGACACACTCTAGGAAGGTGCTCCTCATAGCATGGGTTCAGCTCACCCCTCCTGAGCATCGGAAAGTGCTCGTATATCCAAGCCTATACAATTTGTAAATGACTAGTCAGTAAATTAACAACATAATCTAGCTAGTATATTAGTTTAAAATGTTAGAAATTTTCTTACATGGAGTAGAGTCTGGCATCCCGCCATGGTCTTGGTCCCGACACGGGAAGCTATACCAAGCTCGCGGTAAAGGTTAGCAAGTATACCGCTGCCCCAGGATATGTCTCCTACGTCGTCTATAACAGATAGGTTCGCGAGATACCTAGCATGTAAAATATGCTACTCGTGTCAAAAATTTGGCTGAAGTACTTGTGTAAAATATAACAGATAGGTTCGCGAGATACCTAGCATGTATAGAGGTTCCCGACTTGTCTGGAATGGCAACCGATCCAAGTATGAAGAGCATGTATGCCCGGGCCACCCTCTCAACAGTTTCATCATCCCAATCCTGCGGGCCTTTGAAATTCTCCACTAACCATGACAGAGGAATGCCATACGACTTCTTGAAGCCCGGCAGGGTTGTAAAGGTAGTGGCCTCCACCCCAAGGTTCGCTTCTACAAAATCAACTATACGATCATACCACTCGAGATCCTTCCCGGTACATAAATATTCATTTGTCATGGCACGGCCCTCCACCAGCAACTCCAATATCTGATAGACGTCATCCAGGGTAATGGTCATCTCCCCAGCTGGAAGATGAAATGTGCTCGTCTCCGGATGCCATCTCTCCACAAAGGCCGATATGAGAGCACTGTCCTGCGTCTTGTAGGCATATCTAGCCAAATTATGCAGACCGGAAGGAAATATTTTGGACTGGACGTCATCGGGTAAATGGTGAAGAGACCAAGCAACACACTTCCGCCCGTGACTCACAGCCCTAACAATACGAGAGCTCTCCTGTATGTCGTACAAGATAATAAAAATACGATTATGATATATATATATATATATATATATATATATATATATATATATATATATATATATATATATATATATATATATATACGGAAACTTACAAACATAATATACTTACCGGATTCTTCCATATATCATAAGCAATGTGGTTGTCGAACGACAACAACATTGAGCAACCAGGGGGACGAACATCCTCCTCCTCCTCAGAAGTATCGACATCAGCCGAACGAATAGGATCCTCAGAAGGACCGACACCGGACGTACGGACAGGATCCTCAGAAGGACCGGCACCAGAACCACCTCGGCCTAGAATTTGGCTGATAGGTACGTCATCGTCATCGGATGAAGACGGAGGACTAGGAGGACCTCGTTGCTTCGAACGAGAATGGGAGTGTGGTTGTTCCCCTTGTCGCTGCGGTTCTGAAATTCTGATTGGTCTCTCTAGAGGTCGAGGCCGGTCACTACGTTCCCTGCGCATGGATGCGGTGGGGGGGGTCGCTTTCTTTTGGGAGCGGCCACAGGACTACAGGACAACATAGGGTTAGTATTAAATAATGGATGTAAAAAAAATTGTGAAGTTGACATTCAGGACTGCCATGCTCCTGGCAGTCCATCATACTATTAGGACTGCCAGAGAGATGGCAGTCCTATTTTATAACAAGACTGTCAGGGTGTCTGCAGTCCTATTTTATAACAGGACTGCCTACTGCATGGCAGTCCTGTTTGACATTAGGACTGCCCCGTCGTCTGCAGTCCTTAGGGACGACGACCAGACGCAGTTAGGTTACGTTTAAACGATAAAAAAAATAATATTTTTGATTTCGAAATGTACTTTGAATTATTCTAACCTAATTTATAATGACATTTAAGAGATTTCTCAAAGAATCGAAATGTAATTTAAAATGTAAAATAAATTATACAATAATTAGGAAACATACCTAGCTTGTGATGACGGGTTCTTCTTCGGTGCCATTGATGATCTTGGAAGACTTAGGGTTCTTGAGAGAGAGTTTTGGAGAGTGGATAATGGAGAGAGTGTTAGGGTTTTGGAGAGTAGAGGAATTTTTGAGAGAGGGTTTTGAAGAGAGAGAGTTTTAAAATGAAAATGAAATGAAAGAGAGGGTTTGGGGGGGGGGGGGGGGGGGGGGGTGGGATAGCCCCAAGTAATTTTTGGGACGCCCCCAGTAAAAGTTCCTCAAACCTGGGACGCCCCCTAGTAAAATGACACCCCCAGTAAAACTTGTGGTGCCCTTAGAAAAAGCCTAAATAAAATGATATTTCTTGACGGATCCTCTAAAACCATCAACAATTATGCTATAGAATTGCTACAGTAAAAAGAAGAAGGCATATCTTGACGTAAGCCTAAATATGTCAAGATAACCCCTATTGTTGACGGTTTTCGACGACCGTCAACTTATAAACCGTCAAGAATCGTCATTTTTCCTGTAGTGACCCAAAGTCAGAGAAGCATGTACGACATAAAAACAGAGCAATGGGAGGTCTCTTCCTACTCAGTCGCAGAGTCCATCATCGAGGCGAAACCCGCTGGATATAGGGCTTGATTCCAAAGAAGCCATTCCATAACGAGAAAATGATCTTAATTTAATCGATCCCAACAAATCGATAGTGACAGTGTTTCCTAACCGCGTTTCCCGCGTCGCAACGGATAACGGGACACGGAGTTGGGACGGGACACTACAACCGCTGCCGCCACTATAAATACCGTGCAATCACTACATCATCATCACTCGTAGACACCGTCGCCGCCACCAATATTGTTAGATGATTTTAGTGAAAATATGGGCATTAAGGTTGGTGGTTTAAAAACATAAATTAAAGAATGTTTAAATATTTTAATTAGTTTATATGAGAAAAAATTATGGAGAATCGATCCGGTTCAATCAAGGAAGTAGTTGCTCTAGCTAAGAGTATACTAAAAAGGAAGAAACAAAAACATTCTTTCTTACCAACCCAAGAATTTTCGTGGTATTTGAACTCCTATGATCATGAAGATGACGACAATTCTTGATCATATTTTTCAATTTTAAAGTGGCAAAAAACACATGAAAAATTTATCATATACTTTCTTCTTTGACACATTATCTTCTGATGGTCCCGATGTCTACGGTATCATCAAAATCATGTTTTTGTGTAAGTTCAAAAATGCTAAGCAAGTAGAGAAACATGATGTTACTAGAAGATTTGGAAGCCTACGTATGTAGTCAATATTAGGTTCATTTGAAAAAAAATGAACTCACCAATTAAGAGATGAAAGTATTGATGTTAATGAACTAAACTTTCAAGCTCTTACTATAGAGAATGCTACAAAATCTAAAGAATGAAGCGGCGAAGTCTTGCAGAATTAGGTCCACTTCTCTAAAAAATAAATATTTTAAGATATTGAAGACTGCTATCACAGATTCAAAAAAAAGCTAGACATGAAGATGAAATCTGTAGTTTCACTTTTTCAGCTTTTCTAAAACTAAATAAAAATATTATAAAACTTCTCTAGTGAATAAAAAACAATAAAAGATTATTTTCATTAATTGTCTTTTCGTTCTACTACTACTTTCTTTTAATAGCCAAAAAGGCCGAAAGTCAAAGCCCAAAACCATTTTTTTAATGAAGTCAATCCAGGCTGGACCATGCCCGCATCCAAAGGAAACCCAGCCTGGACTAGCCTAGATCAGTTCAGACCGAATTTTGGGGTCAGACTGTATTTAGATTTTCAGTCTACAATCCGCCCTGAACTAGCCTGCTGCTCAAGGCTGGACTAGCCCGGCCCGAGCTAGATCTAGTCAAACCAGATCAAATATGGATCCCGGTTGGGCCGACCCAGTTAACACCTTGAGATAATCCTTCGAAGTCAAGAAAAGAATTCTATTTTCGTAGTATAATTGTGGAATCATTTTTCGTCTGGCCTAGGCCACCCTTATCCTGCCACGCAGCCAGGGCAAGCCGGACAAGACTTAGGGCTTGGGGAACCCCTCCTCTGCTATGACAACCCCTCAGACTCAGCATGATCCCACCAAAGTTCAGGGTTACGGATGACCATCAGGATCAACTGACAATAACGATCATGGGATAACTAAAATTAGCTCAAGGATAAAGCAATCCAACTCTCCGAGTGGACCTGCACGCAGCAATGTGTTTCACGATTCAATCCTCTCAAACCAATACCTAAAATAGCTTACTCGACTTTGTGAACGAGGGGCCGATGGAGATTATCCTTCCTGGAGGTCGGCACAGACACGATAAAATAGTAATTAGATGTACAAGAAACAAACAATCGAGTAAAATTTTCTAACGTAGATTTACACAAACATTACTGATAACATGTACAAATTTCTGAGAGTTTGGAATCTGTGTTAGACATCTAAGGAGTAATTAGTAATTACTGCTCCCTTTTGTAAATGTGGGGAATCTTTCCTTGTCTCCTAGTGCCTACTGGGCATTATCCCCACACTTTATATATATCGATATAATTTACTCGTGTTTCACGTACATACTCGATACACCAGGTACGCGTATTATATAAAGAGCTCAGTGCTCTCCAATTATCCACCACCACCACCACCACCTCACTCTCAATAATGATTTCAATAATGAGAACCATTATCTTCTTCCTGTTCGTCTTATCCGCATGTTCTGAAACCCTGCTTCGGACCTCGGTCGAAAAACCTGACCGCGCTTCCAGCTTTCCCGAGAATGAGGAATTATGCGACAGCTGGAGATTGTCCGTAGAGACGAACAACGCCGGGCCATGGGAGAAAATACCAGAGGTGTGTGTACCGAACGTGATAAGCTATGTCAAAGGGGACACGTACTACTTGGACTCTAAAGTGGTCGCTATGGAGTCTCTTAAATTTGCAAATACTGTTGAGATTGCCGGTGACGGTAAGGACGTGTGGATCTTTGATATCGACGATACATTGGTCTCCAGTGTCATTTACATCACACTCCACGGACGAAGGTATGGCATAACACCAAAGATTGAATGCCGAGGGAGGCCAAGAACTTGAACACATATTTCTTTGTTTTTTTTTAGTTGTAGTGCAATTTTCCAATATATTAATTCATCATATATATTTTATTTCCACTCTCACGGTATTTCATAATTTTGCAGACCAACCGCAGAAGAGTATCCACTTTCACCACCGTTACCAGCAAGTGTATGGCTATACAATATATTTCTAGATCGCGGATTTAAGATAGTGCTCCTAACTGGAAGGAACGAGTCTTTGAGAGAGCTCACAGAAACCAATCTACTATTTGCTGGTTACAATTCATGGGATAGGCTAATCATGAGGTATGATTAATATTTAACAAATTAACTTTCACCAGCATGATTATATATATGATGTATTTTTAAGTTTCAACTTGTACAAGCTTAGCTATAGCGAAAAATAAAATAAAAATCGATAACATATATATTGTTCCTCAATCAGACAATCCAAGGTATGGATGCAACCCAAATTTACTCATCTAAGCATGGATTAATGTCACAAGTAATTTCTTGACTCTGCAACAGTTTCTAATTCTAGTAAACTCATCATGTATGACAGGGGAGAATCTGATGCTGACAAGACCGCCACGGTCTATAAATCGGAGAAACGAGCGGAGTTGGTGGCTGAAGGATACAAAATTCACGGGAGCTCCGGCGATCAATGGAGTGACTTGTTGGGATCACCGGTGGCGACTCGATCCTTCAAACTACCAAACCCTATGTACTATATACCATGATCGTGTGTTTAATGATCCCCTCGGTTGCTTCTTAAATTTGAAACAATCTTTTTCGCTCTGAAGATTGTAATAAGCTTGCTGTCAAGATGTTGAAGCAGTGAATAAATGTTTCAAGGGGATTCATATTATGCACAACGCGGAACCAATCACCAAATAATAAATTTAATCTTATGATGACGAACAAAAATTTAAAAATAGCAAGGAACAAATTAACCGAATTAATAGACACAACTGTTGCTCCTTCTCCGACAATCGGTCGGTCGACCCCTCCCCCACCAGGTACCCTCTCCACCATGCCTCTCTTCCTCTCAGGCCACCCCTCGTCGGTCAACGCCCATCCTCTCCGGCTACCCCCCCTCCTTGATCAAGTAAACCCTAACCCTAATCAGACACACACAAGTGGACATAAACACGCCACACAAAAATGGACACGACACACACATACACACACAGACGAACACAACACATACACACACACGAACTTTCTAGCCACAACATGTCACGACCCGCACCTGCTTCTCGGGATGCGAGTGCGTAGCCAAGTCCAGCCTACGCCGCAGCATCGGCGGTAGTACGTTGTCTAGGTCTTGATATTCAATCTCAAATATAACAAAATAACATCTATTACTCATTCACAAAAATTATCCAAATTACAATCCAATAATACATCAAAAGATATTTGGAAACAAATTTTCTAAAAATTAAATACATGAACTTTCTAATCTAACTAGAATCTATGTCTGGCCTTCAAGATATTTCTAACTCCACCCGAAGGAACCCAAAGCAAGATAGCAAGTCATCAAGAATCTGTCAAGTAAAAAGATATATCCAGTCATGATTGTAACAAGTTCACCATAGTACCACACTACACAATATAATATACATGCATGAAGGAAACAATAATAAGAAAAACGAACTATATGTATGACAAGAAAGATTATAGTTATAACATAATGACAACATGACAGTCGACTCGATGGAAAGAAAACGAATGAACAATATAGCAACAAAAGATCACGCGTACTATGTGTTTTAGAATATCGATGTTCACCATGTGGTTGGGTTACGAATCGGACAATCAACACGTGAGGTGTATTGACTGAACAAACACTGTAAGACGGTCCCCTGACCGAATAAACTCTAGGGTACACTGGAGTACCGCATGTGGTTGGGTTACTCATTCATAATTATTGCTTTCCATGTCTAGTTTATATCTTGCTAGTTCTTTGTATACTCTTTACTGTTACTATTTCTCATTGTTCTAGCTTATTTTGTGCTAACAACATTAAATGTAATATGGTTGTACTTTGTTTCTTTCCTGACTGGATCGTTATAGGTGACTTGTCCTGCTTCCTACTTTTGCGCCATGGACCATACTAAGGGAGATAGAGACCTTGAAGGCCCACCTAGAAGACTAGTTGGAAAGAAGTGTTGATTCAATATTGTGAGATGTTATATTTTTCCTTAAGTGTAAAACTTATGGATATTATAATTTTGATTTAGTTGTTGTGAATGAACAATAAAGATAGTATTTTATAAGAATTTTGTTTATTGCCGGCTAGACAGCATACTACCATCGATACTGCAGCATAGGCTGGATTTGGACACGTACTTACATTCCGAAAAGCGAGTGCGGGTCGTGACATTTGGATAGACCCAAATATGGATGCCCTTTATCCATATCCACAACAAACTCTATCCCATTCCCTCCTTATATGTTATTAATGAGAAAAGCTACGTACATTCTTTCTGGCTACCAATTTCTTCTTTTTCTCTCTCATTTTCACAACAAATACAATTTATTTGTTGATTTATATTTAGTAGATTTTTTTATAATATTTTAATTTATTTTTAGAAAAGCTGAAAGAGTGAAATTACATATTTCATCTCCAGTCTTCATGTCCAGTATCAGTCTTCAATATCTTAAAATATTTAATTTCAGAGAAATTACCAAACTCTGCAAGTCTTCGCAGCTTCATTCTTCCGCTTCTATAGTGTTCTCTATAGTAAGAGTTTGAAAGTTCAATTTATTAACATCAATACTTTCATCTCTTAATTGTTGAGTTCATTTTTCAAACTAACCCAATATTGAATACAAACGTGGACTTCCAAATCTTCTATTAACATCATGCTTCTCTTCTTACTTAGCATTTTTGAACTTACAAAACAAGATGCTGATTACGTCGTGGACACCGTGACCATTAGAAGATCATGTGTCAAAGAAAAATGTATATGATAAAAAAATTATGTGTTTTTCACCACACCAAAATTGAAAAATATGATCCAGAATCGTCGTTATCATCATATGAGTTCAAATACAAGTAAAATACTTGAGTTGGGAGGGAAAATATTTTTGTTTCTTCCTTTCTATTATATTGTTAATTAGAGCTACTACTACCTTGATGGAACCGGGTCGATTCTCCAAAACTTTTTCTTCATATAAACTAATTAGAACATCTAAACATTCTTTATTATGTTTTTAAACTACCAATCTCAATGCCCATATTTTTATTAAAATCAGCTAACAATATTGGTGACGGCAACGGTGTTTGTGGGTGATGATGATGGTGGTGGCAATGGTTTTTTAATTTATGGTTTTAAACTACCGACCTCAATGTCCATATTTTCATTATAATCATATAACAACCTCAATGTCCATATAAACTAATTAGAACATCTAAACATTACAATTTATATTTTTAAACTACCAACCTCATTGTCCACATTTTTAAACTACCAACCTCAATGTCCATATTTTCATTAAAATCATATAACAACCTCAATGTCCATATAAACTAATTACAACATCTAAACATTACAATTTATATTTTTAAACTACAAACCTCAATGTCCACGTTTTTAAACTACTAACCTCAATGTCCATTATATTTTCGTTAAAATCATCTAACAATATTGGTGGTGGCGACGGTGGTTTGGCTTTCTACCCAACATTACGGTTTTTAACTATAACCGTGAACAATATTGCTTCAATCTTGTCCAAGACTAAATACGACCAACCGACATAGTTTTGATCCAGAACCGTGAACTGACTCCACTAACTGTTACAGTCTTTACCGCATAAACTTATTATTTGCCTATAGTCCTTTCCTTCAAGATTAAGAAATTGAATTAATCAACTAACTTCATCACAGTCTTTCTCACAAGAGCCGAGAAACTACATCTGCTCCTGACGCCATGATTTTTCCTAAAAAAACCAGTAAACTGTACTGTTGGCCGACTAACTTGATTTTTTTCACAAAATCGAGAAACTATAAATTCTACTTCTGTTGCGATCATTTCCACTAGAATCGATAAATTGTACCGTACCATGGTATTTGCCACCAAAATTGGGAAACTGTAACTTGGCCATTGTTACGGTCTTTGTCCAAGATATCGAAAGATATGTCCTCCTTAATCGTCCTACCTGGGCCGATAACCATACTCCGATAGGAGTAGCGAATGGAAGTTACCATAGACTTGTGCTTCCCCTCCATCTCATTGTTTGAACTAATGTCTGCACCCCCTGACTATGCTCATGTCTAACTAATACAATTTCTACCACAATTGTTGCCGCTGCATGGTCACCAAGTTTCCCTTCACTACACATAGCTATTTGGCTTGACCAACGAACTTGTATCATGTCCAACGCACCCAAAGAGATGGAACTTTACTTCAGCTCTGGAATGAGCCTCAAGTTCACTAGTGTTCGTACTATCACATCAAACATCTAAAATTTAGTGTTCCCCATACCAATGGCCTACAAAGTGCATTGTTCCCCATGGGAACAACAATACTATTCATCTCGTTATAGGTGTAGAACAACTCCTTTTTGGGGTACATTGGAAATGAGCATCCAGAGTCAAGAATCCAATCCTTAGAGAAATCAACCTTCTCGTCGTGCATTATAAGCACATCAGATTTCGTATTAACATTGGCAGGACCCCTGAATTTTTGAACTGGTATTTTTACCCTTTCTCTCCAATCAATTCTTTTACTTTGAACAATTCATCTTCATGTGCCCTTCCTATTTACAGGAAAAAAACATGCACTACTATATCATGCCCTGATGATTTAGAGTTTTCCCTTCCGCTTTTGCCTCCATCCTTATTCTTCAACCTTCCCCCCTAATTGAAAAACAATCACGATCACTCCTTAATTGGATTTAGACTTTACCTAATTTCATTATTAAGAAAAGTAGTGGTTACCTCCTCCATCTCGAGAGTCTTTCTTATAGAGAATTGTTGTCACCAAATGGTCATATGACCACGAAAGTGAATAATGGAGCAGTAGCACTTGGCCCTCCTCATCTAGATTTACTTCTAGGTAGAGAAGGTCATTGACGATCTTGTTGAAGATGATTAGGAAACCATATTTTAAGAAATATATATATAATACTAGGAAACCATATTTTATTGGTAAAAATAAACTTTATATAAAATACTTTGTAACTCCAGAAAATCATTTTAGATTAAAACATAATTTTGTCAAACTATAGGTTTAGGTCAAAACCATAAATAAAATAACATAAAATAATATAATAATATATTCCATGTTTCAAAATCCAAATATGAAAAGAATGGATATAGTACCAAAGCCCATATATTTTATTAGAAGATAAGTTTTTCAGGAAATTATTATATATATATTTATTAAATAGCAAAACTACTACTTATAACAATATGTATCTATTTACATATATACATATTAATATAGATAAACATTAATAATAAAATAACAATATTAATAAATAATAAATAGAATAGAAAAGAAAAGAATCAACAACATCCATCTGTCTTCTCATAGAAGAGTACTCTTCTGTTTCCTTGAGCAACGAATATAGAAGAGGGAAAGAGAAGGCAGTTGAGGGAAAAAGCGAGAGTAGAGGAGTCAGAGAGAGTGAGAGGTCGAGAGATAGGGGATGATGAGTGAGCGGTGGAGGAAGAGGGGAACGAGAGAGCTCGTCGACGGCTGATGGCGGAAAGATCCGACACGGGCTGCTCGACGTGGCCAGAAAAGTGGCTGTGTCGATGCCACGACGGTAGAGGACTTCGCCCCTAGAGGCTCGTGAGGGCGCAGAGGACCTTGCTTGACGTGCACGGAGGTGGGGTACGACGGAGCGGACGCACGCGTGGAGAGGCGCACGGGCTTGGCGGTCGGGAAACACGGGAAGTCAACGCCGGCGCTAGGTCTCATGGAGACGGCTAGCTGATGCAGGTAAGAGGTCCTGTGTTCAGGTGGTACTGAGGTTTTGGGAAAACAGGGCGGTGGTCTGCGAGGAAGGGGAAGTCGGGAAAGGAAAAAGTTGTGGAGGTGGCAGTGGTCGAGAGAACGACGGCGGTGTGGATGGAGTCGATGGGTCGTGGACGAAAACGTTGACCAGAGAGTTTAGTGGCAGTAGAAATTATGGTGGTGTTGAGGAGACGGCGACAGAGGTTTGGTCAGGTCGGTGTCAATTGGCCGGAGTCGTGGAGTCGGGGCAAAGTCTGGTGAGGAGATTGCTTGGTGTGGAACAACGACGATGACGGTGATGTTGGTCTTGTGGTTGGTGGCGACGATGAAAGGGTCGGGGAGACTTAGGCAGTGATCAAGGTGGTGAAGACTGGGGGTCAGTTGGCACCGACTTTGGAGGTGATGAGGCTTTCGATGCAGGAATTATGGCTTTGGCTATATTTAGGTTTAGGGTTAGGGTTATGTTTAGGATTTGGAAATTAGGTTAGATATTTGGGGATTAGGGTTAGAGATTTGGAATTGGCATGTCCTACGAGACACCGACTATGGGTCGAGTCTATGTCGGTATGTGTGGACACGAGAAAGAAATTGTAGGTGTAAAAAAAATAGTGGAAGAAGTGGTGATGACCGGACACGGTGCACGACACGATAGGATTGGATGTTTGGCTATGGTAATTTGAGAAATTGTGGTTGTAGGAAAAATAGAGGAAAGCTCCTCTATATATAGGAGTGGAGGTTCCTAACAAGGGAAGGATTATGAATCTTATAGATTAAATCTTTCTAGAGATTTAAATCCATCAAAATAAATTGACCAAATCTTTCCATAAATCAATCAATTAAATACTTTAAAACGTAATCAATTAAATCTAAATAACTTAAAATAATTCTTAATACTATCAAATAATTTGAGGAAAATGTTTTCATAAATACAATCTCATTTAAAATAGTATTGGTATAGCTTTTATTGATCAAAAATAATAATCTATAATCAATGCTAATTCAAATTTAATACTTTGTAACAATAAGACTTTAAAATTAATAACTTTAAAATAATACTTCAAAATAATACTCAATATTATCAAGTAATATTTTGAAACATATTTTGTAGATTGTAATAATAATGATAATATTAAATCAAATAATTCTAGAAATATACTTTTGTAAACATAAATATCTTTTAAAATAAATTTGGTAAAACTCTTTTTCATTCAAAAATATATATACTAGAATTTAAAAATAAAGTTATTTTCTAACTAGAAAGTATATAAAGCTAAAATAAAAAATAAAAAATTTCAAAATTCGGGAAGTAGACTTACACAGCAGCCCTCACATGAAGAATATGATCCAAAGCCCTAACCCCCCAAATTCTAAACCCTAAAATTCTCCAAGACTAGCCCTCCCTAATTGTTTCAATTTTGTCTATTACACGTATTATAACTATTTTATTTGTGAGTATGAATTTGTAAAACTTGTATATACGGTATAAACGTATGACACAGACGCATTGTTAAGATATGATACATACACGTTAACATGAGTTGGTATTGACACGGTATCGTGAAATTGTTATATGTGTTGACGGACCCTAAATTTATAAAATTTAGTAGTGTATATGAGTGTCGAGTGGTAGAGCGTCCTCGGGATGATGGTGTATTTGTGCTAGTGTATCATGTGTGTAAGTCTGTGTTCAAGAGAGTGGGGGCAGTGGTGTGTGTACATAGTGTATTGTGTGTGTATGTTTATATGTATGTGTGTAAGAGAGAGAGAGAGAGAGAGAGAGAGAGAGAGAGAGAGAGAGAGAGAGTATGTGTGTGTGTGTGTCAAGTGTGTGGAGTGCCCAAATGAGAGGTGTGTATGTTTATATATTTGAGTGAGCGATGAGTGAGCTAGTGAGGGTTAATAATGTATATAGATAGATACATATATAAGGGTGTAGAAATAGCGACGTATGAACGATGCTATTACTTTTGCATTCCTTTTAACGATGTGTATCTATCTTATAGAAGTATCTAAAAATAGATATGGATTACTACCAATGGCATCGTTTGTGGATGTACAATCGTTATCCTGATGAGATGTGCGATGTGCGGGATGAATTCGTAGAGGGTGTACATCAGTTCCTGCAGTTCGCCAAGGCATTCCCTCAGTACATGGACGGTACTAAAATTAAGTGTCCATGTGTGAGATGTAGCAACTTGAAATATCATCCAGAAGTGAAAGTCACATATCATTTGTACTCAAAGGGTTTTATGCCGAATTACTATCAGTGGATCGCACACAAAAAATTTGTGTCTTTAGCATCGGAGTTAGAGCCTTATATGGATGTCCACAACCATACTGCTTACGACGATGGGTGGGTGAACATGGTTTTTGACGTGGCAGGACCTAGTTTTGATCTGAACAATCATGATGCAGCTGAGGAGGCACCGAATGCCGATGCTGCAAAGTTCATGGAGTTGCTGGAGAATGCAAGGACTTCATTATATCTTGGTTGTGAGGATCATTCACCGTTGAAGGTGGTTACACGATTGTTAAGCATCAAGTCCAATTTTAACATGTCGCAAGAATGCTACAACCGACTGATGGAGTTAATTATAGAGATCTTGTCGAAGGGTACTATGTTGCCTAAAGACTTCTATCGATCTAAGAGGATGGTGAGATCGCTCTTATGGGATACGAGAAAATCGTTGCATGTCGCAACGGGTGCATGTTGTACTACAAAGATGACAATGATGAAGATGCGTAAAGATTCTGTGGTGCTGATCGCTACAAGGGTACTGGTAAAGGAATGTCTGTCGGTACAAGGAAGCATAACGATTCGATGCACTACTTGTCGAAGGAGTATTGGATCATCCATTCGATGGAGAAGTATGCAAGCACTTTGATCGAGAGTATCCAAATTTTACTTCGGATCCGTGTAATGTCAGATTAGGGCTCTCCTCTGATGGTTTTATCCCATTTGGACTTTCGGGCTCCCAGTATTCCTATTGGCCTGTGATCGTAACTTCGTACAATTTACCACCTTGGATGTGCATGAAGACACCGTATTTGTTCCTAACTGTTATTATTTCGGGTCCGAACAATCCGAAGAGGAACATCAATGTGCATTTAAAGTCGTTGATAGATGAGTTGAATCGGCTGTGGGAAGTAGGTGCCAATACGTACGATGTTTCTAGAAAGCAGAATTTTCAGATGCGAGTAGCACTTATGTGGACTATCAATGACTTTATGGCCTATGAAATATTATCGGGACACGGCACTCATGGCCGTCTATCATATCCGTATTGCATGGACCGCACTAAGGCTTTCCATTTGAAACACGAAGGCAAATCATGCTTGTTCGATTATCATCGACAATTTCTGCCGAAGGATCGCCCATACCGGAGGAACATGAATGCTTTTCGTACCGGCGTTGTGGAGAAGGCCAATCCACTTCCAAGGTAGCCCGGATACACAATATGGAAAGAGGTAAAGGATTTACCAAGTACTATCGAAGAGCCTGCTATGGGCTACAAGTGTGATGAATTTGGTCGTACTCATAACTGGACGAAGAGGAGTATATTCTGGGATCTGCCATATTGGATCACCAATCTGATCAGACATAACTTTGATGTCATGAATATCGAGAAGAATGTATTTGAGAACATAATTAATACTGTAATGGACGTAAAGGGGAAGACAAAAGATAATCCAAAGGCCAGGTTGGACTTAGAAGAAATATGTAGATGTCCTACATTGCATTTGATAGAGGAGGGGAATGAAAAGTTAAAGCAGCCTAAGGCAATTTTCTCAGTGAAGAAGGAGGATAAAAGAAAACTTTGTAGGTGGATTCAGGGCCTAAAATTTTTAGATGGATATGTGTCAAACTTGAGAAGATGTGTCGACCTCAAGGAGAACGAACTAATGGGTATAAAGTGCCACGATTGTTACGTATTCATGGAGAGGTTAATTTCGATTGCATTTCGGAAATTCTTACCGCAGGTCATTTGGAATCCATTGACAGAGCTCAACATATTCTTCAAAGATATTTGTTCTGCTAAGTTGCTTGTCGATCGTCAAGAAAAGTAAGAGAAGGACATTGTGGTAACAATGTACAAGCTCGAGAAGATGTTTTTGCCTGGATTCTTTGACTCTATGGAGCATTTGCCAATTCATCTTTCCTATGAGGCACGTTTTGGTGGACTCGGCTATAGGTGGATGTACCCGTTCAAGCGGTATCTGAATTACCTAAAAGGAAAGGTAAAAAACAAGGCACGAGTTGTGTCATGACCCGCACCCAGTGTAGGCGCACGAGAAGTGGGTACGTACGTCCATCCTATGCCACAGTGTCGGCGGTAGAACGTTGTTCTAGGTCACTATCTAATCAACAAATCACGCAATTATATAATGTACTTGTCAAATCTCAACTCCGAACGGAGGACAAGTATAGATATACTGAAATCTCGATCACAGTCTAAGCACGATAAGATAACACAGAAGTTTATAACTAGGACTAAATAACAACAACAAAACCAATCACTAAATAATAATAATCTCAAACAATCTCAATACAAAAAATATCTCAACTTATTACAATTCAAGTTCTAAACATGAATCTAAAGCAAGTCTACTAGCTAGTCTCCCGATCACTCCTGAGGATCGGAGTCAAAGGTAGCTAAGCCATTTCCTGCTCCAAGGCAAGTAGGGCAAGTGTGCTCAGGACAAGCATCTGTAATATTTTTAACGTATCCAGTCAGGATTGGAACGAGCCACTACACCAAAATGAACGATTTACGACAGTTAGACTTGTCCATCAACGACGGATTAAAACTATAGTTGCAATTTCGACGGATTAAAATTATTGTTTATTATCAAAACCTATCTCACCAATACAGTATATTTGGATTTAACTGTTGTTTAACATCTAAATTCCGTCGAAAATTTGGGCTCCAAATTTGGCTCCCAATTTTTGCCCAAATTCTTGTGCCCCTCCCACTAAACCCCTCCCATCCCCTCCCGCTCCCGCTTCCGCTCTTTCCCCCTCCCTCCTCCCACCCCTCCATCTCTCTACCCCCTCCGCCTCCTGCTCAGCTCTCGCTGGAACCCTTGGAACACTAAGGTATTTCTTTTCTTCTAAAAACTTCATCTCTCAATTTTTTTCCCTTCTCCATGACCATATGTACATGGGTTTTGGTTAGAGAAAAGGGCGTGATAGTATTAATGGTGATGATGATGGTCGTAGACGTGTCTACGTTGGCAGTGGTGGGTCACCGCCAACTGATCGAGATGGTGTCTCTAGATGGAGTGGTGATATGGGGGCCCGTGAAGCTGCGGTATTTGCAGGGAAGGGGTTGTAGACGACGACCCTGTGGAGGTCGGGGGGTCATTGGTGCCCATGTCACGGATGGCACGAAGGTTGGGCTCCATGGTCCCGCCAGGGTCTCCGTAGAGGATGGGGGCTGTAGTTGGTGATAAGGGTGGTGATCTGGGGGTCGGTGAACCTGTGGTGTTTACAGAGGAAGGGTTGCAGACGACGAGCCCATTTAGGTTGGGGTCGCCAGAGCCTATGTCGCGGATGGCGCGAAGTTTGGGCTCCATTGTCCGGTCGGGGTTTCCGAAAAGGATGAGGGGCTGTAGTTGGTGATGAGGGTGGTGATATGGGGGGAAGTGAACCCGTGGTGTTTGAGGAAATGCTGGATCGAGTCGGGCTTGGAATGGAAGGTGGTGTGGGATTAAAACAATTGTTAAACACCAAAATCCATTCACAAAAACAGTAAATTTGGACCGAGACGGTTAATTATTTATCTTTGCACATGTTATACATTTTTTTGTTCATGAGCGACACCCATATCATTGTTGAAAATTAGACTTCTTTTAAAGATTGTCGTGATCATACATCTGCTTTCCTTTGGTGTAGTGCAGTTTGGTTCATTACAGAAGGTCGGTACTTGTATATCTTTTATCCATTTATTTTATGTTCTTACTTGCATTATTTAGGGCCTTTTCTCCTTTAACTCATTTATACGCCTCGGGTATGGTAAGCGGTCATTTAAAAGAAGAATATGTAGGGAAGTCTAACTAACATGTAGCATAGAAGTATCAAAGTGTCCAAGTATCTAATACACAACATAGATAGAGCACCTTTATTAACGTATCCATGTAAGATAGTGTTAATTGAATCTATAGGTACTTGAATAACAAGTTCAACCATCTAAGAATGTATTAATTTGTAAGTGATGTTCTTTGGAACTAATGGCATGTATCAGTTTGACTTTTTGGTTTATATTATACCTCTGAGGTGATTGTGATTCGCTAGTGCATAATTTATGGCGCAACATCTGAGGGTGAGACTACTAGATGCAAAAAGGTTGTTTGTGACCTTCTTACTTACCTGACAATGTAAACAAAAAGTATCTACCTACTCAATAGTCTACAAACCAATTCTGGTGGGGTATCGTTGGCACCAATTTATTTGATACTAAACTTGAACTGATGGCTGCAGATCCAGAACGTTGGAAAAGTTGCTCATGCGATATGTATAATGAGCCATCCTATCCCACATACAAATGATTCATACACGGTCTAGCTTATTCTTCCACAAAAGCAACTTGGACGCAAGACTTGTAAGTTTATCTACCCTACCTGCTTATTGCTTACATTTGTATGTGGTTCGCAAATCAGACATGTAGGGTTTTGCAAAGCTTCTATACTCTATTTTCTTGTATAGGAATGAGAATTAGTAATGTGTCAATATCAGCTATATATTTTCCAAATCAAACTTTAGAAGCACTCTGTTAATAAATTAAACACAACTACATCAGTATAATTTTGACCATAATTTTGATTGCACGTATGTGTTCTGTTGCTCTTACTCTCACAACGTAGCTCCAAAAGGCAAATATATAGCTTTTGTCTTAACTG
Source organism: Iris pallida (assembly GCA_029216955.1). Taxonomy (NCBI): domain Eukaryota; kingdom Viridiplantae; phylum Streptophyta; class Magnoliopsida; order Asparagales; family Iridaceae; genus Iris; species Iris pallida. Next base: position 4,966,292 of record JANAVB010010400.1, read on the forward strand.
AAGTTGAGACAGATACACCTGAGGTAGAACTGAAGCCTGGAATCGATCTCCTTGGACATGTAGACAAGGTCTTTTTTGATCTCTATGATAGATACGAAGCAAACAATAAGGCTGATGAGGATAATTGTTTCATATCCACTGTACATATGAGTACAAATATATTTTACTTCTCTTATACAGATAAAGCAAGTATTTGTTCATTCATATAGTTAATGTTACTCTTGCACCATACAAATCAAATCTGAACTTCAGATCATGATTTCCTCGCAGAGTTATGATCCAACAACGCATTTTGGGTCAACAATACATGATGTGCTCTCTATGTATAGCAGGATAGCTGGAAAGGTAATCTTCTTATCACTTGGATATCAAAAAAACTAGCAATCTATATATCATCTGAGTTTATCATGTGATAGTTAAGTACAAGGAGACTGATCCGAATGTTACACATGATCTTCTGCTTTAGAAATAATAATCATCACTGACATTCGAAAAATCATGTTGGTTTCAAAACCTTGATAATTCTAGTAAAGCACTGATGCTGAACAGACTGTAAGTCTATTTGCGATTGATATGGGAATTAATTGAGAATATTGCCTCGAAGAAAATTTAACCCTTCTAAGAATGAAAAGTATAAAACTATGAAATGAACTACAAGTGCTAGATATAAGCTCGGTAGTTCTCGAAACTGGTATATGCTCTCAGTAATATTTGTAGCGCATAAAGATAACTATACCACATTGTTTCCTATAGACACAATATTTGAGCATTACTGAGCAAAGAGAAGGTAAAACATGCGGAGGGATATGTAACTACTTTCATTCAGTACTTTATATTAGTTTTGGCTCATGTTGCAGGAGCTTGATTTGTCTGCGGACCTAAGTGCTGCCAGTGCTGCTGTTGAAGAATGACATTCTCGGGTTATCTTTCTGAACATATAGATGGCCTAGTTAGAGAGAGGGGCTGCAAATATTCTCTGTTTCCAATTTTTTGCTTAATCAGTCTCAACCAAATGAGCCTGCGGGCTTTTATTATGTTACATTAGAATTGCTCATGCACGCCACAGTAAAATGAACTGTAAGTTCCCTCCCTTCTATATAAGCGAGAGGGTAAAGTAAAATATTCCTACATACAAAATAATTAATTTCCTTCCTATTTTCTATGATATTCTCTTATCTGGAACTTCTGAAATTTTTATTTGAGACTTTATCTAATAAAGCAATGTGGGGTACTAGTGCATCTTTGGTGACCAAACTCATCAAAGAATCGGAGAAGAAGTCGGGTGTTTTACCTTGGAGGAACGAATTACGAAAAACCTTGTCGGAGGGTGGCTCAATTATTTTAGGGTAATGATAACACGAGTCACCAGGCTTGTCTTCTTCTTTCTTATTAATTTTCATTTCTCTTTGTTCTCTGTTTAGTTATGTACGTAACAACTAATTTTCTTATTACGATCCTTGTAAAAAGTTTCTATTTATATAAACATGATTCCTTTTCTAATAGTTTATGTATAATAGGGTGGTATTTGGAAGGATTTTGCTAATAGAAACCAACATTGCTTGCAGTTTTAGTAACCTGCAAGTGCATCAGCCATGATTATTTGTTTCCTTCAAATATCTTGAAATAATTTTTTAAGAAGAATGCCAATTGTAAGTTAGCATATAAGAAAGTTCCTAACTTCTATCTCCTTGTTCTTTTACATCACTACTAAGATGCTTGTTAGGGTACTGATATTTTAAAAATACAAAGGTGGAGCGCTATGATGCTAAGTATGTTCCTATGCTCTTGGGTCAGGAACAAGTTCGCCATCCTATCTGCCTATTAGAAGCATCTAATTTTACACTGTTACGAAATACCTTCAGGCTTCTTCAAGATGACATGTTCATTTCCTGATGTTTATTTCGAGCATAAAGAAAAAGTAGCAAATGGATAAATCATATGCTACACACCTAGAGTCTACAAAAAGTTTGTATGAAAAAGAGTCTAGAAAGAGTTGCAACTTCCAGACATAGTCACTATATTCGATGGTTTGGTGAAAATTTCCTTGTATACTCATTTTCTTTTAGTTATTGAAAGTACCCCCAGTATCATCCTACTCAACACAGAGGTAAAATTTCTGAGTTTTTACAACCTATCATATGAATTATGTCAGTATGCTGGCTTCTGTTAAATGTTCCTGTAAAATATATATGTACAATTTGAATCGATATGTGAGCGAACACCCTACTAATGAAGTATTGCACGACTATTATCATTATATTCTTGTAGATCAAACATTGGGGAATAGAAAATATCTGTTGTTTACAGATATATTATATATAATAAAATTCCCTTTGTTCTGATTTTAAAAAGTTTTCGTATGTGTAGAACTAACCATTTGAAATTTTAAGTTTCATAGAACTGAAGGAATCTGACTGACTAGAATTTTGCAGAAGTTGATCCGGGATATAGAGAGTGTGCATGAGTAAGTTTTGATTTAATTTCGCTCTATCCTCTTTATATAGAACATGATCATGCATGAACTAGTGAAAGAGACAACTATAATCTTGGACATCAAAGCATTCATGTGAGGTCAATGGCAGGTTTGGTTTCAAAAATGAGTTGTGTATGCTATTTCCCTAACATGATGAACTCACCAACATGTGTCAAGCTGTTGTTTTGCATGTTTACATAATTAGTACTATTGGTAGACAGCTTTATAGAAATTTCTGTGAATACTTATGTAAAATCAAGAACTGTTCTATAACTCAAATTTTTTCTTATGTTTTTATATAGGGACATGATCAACCTATCTTGCCTATAAAGACGTCTTTTGAAGCCCAGTAAGCCTATTGGTAAGTCTAATCAATGTATCTCCCCTTTCCATACCAAAGGTCTGGTACTATTTTGTTTGCACAATGGTAATATATAACTTGCAATAACCTGAGAAACACACTGAAAATTTCTATTTACTATATACACGCACATCATAATATTGATATGGATATGAAGCCACAACTCAAAGAACTCCAGCCATAAAGACCTATGATAAAAAATACTAGGAAAGAAAATAAGGCTCCAGAAGACCAATGATAGAAAATACTCGGAAAGAAATTGAGCATAGCCTTTGAGGAGATCATAACCTGAACAGGTTACTGCGAACTGGACATTGGGTGTAAGCTATGGACATGAATCCTCGAGTAATTCTTCAGTACAACCACCCAAAATATATTATGTTATGACACAGAAAAATATTTACTCAAAGCAAAGCAACATGACTATAATAAGCTGACTTGCTAAATGTCTCGCACTTGGTCCTTGGGTGCCAGCTCTGCGCTTCGTGCCAATTTTGGTTATATTCCTCGAGCATCAAATCTATTCAAAAGATAAACATAGAATTATTAAATGGTTATATTATTTCAAGTACCAGCCTAAATAGATGCAAAATGTAGAAGAACATGATAAAAAAATAGGCTAGACATCCCAACGGTTTGAGACCTTTGGTATGGAAAGGAAAGATGCTCGATTGATAACCCAGGCATCAATAAATGATTGTCCCCTATGAAAAAATAAGCCTTTTGGTAAGTCTAATCAATGTATCTCCCCTTTCCATGATATCTGCCTGTAGATAAATGCTAATTAGTCCAAAATAGGCTTTGATTGCTATATGCAAAGTTAAGATTAGCAACCTAGATAGCACTTTCCTAAAAAGATTTGTTCATTTTGTATAGTTCATGTTCTAGCTAGTTGAACAATTGATTGAGGCAACAAGAATATGTCTGAAGTAACACCCAATAGTACTATATATGTAATATGTGCACTGACAGATATCTCAGCCTAACTTCCTATGGGTTGGATTATTCGGTTTAAAGTTTAAACCCGATTACAAAAAAACTGGTTTAGAATATGTATGTTTCATAGTGTGACTTGTTTAAAGTTATCCTTATTTGAGATACCAGATGCTAAAGAAAGTGGCTTGTTTCATCTCTGCCTATTACCAGATCTGCGACCCACTCAGTTGGCAACAAGTACTTTCTATAATCACAAGTTTGAAAGGTAGACATGAGCCATGGCCAGCAAATTTTAGTTCGTTGGATATGTATGTAGATTCATCCTTAAGTTTCTGCTTTACAACTGATCGTTTTCTCATAATTTCATTCCTCTATTCCTTATTTTAATTAGTTGAAAAGAAAAGAAAAAAAAAACAATCACTTCACAGAGAAGAAACGTTTGGTGTAAATCATAACAGGAGAACTATATATATGACCGTTCTTTGATATTAGAGAGCAACTGCAGTGATCATTGATACTCGATGTAGAATAATTGCTCTGCAGATTACTGTAGATGGACTACCGCCATGTCATGATTTAAAGTGTTTGGATAAATTAAAATTTCTCATTTTGTCATGATGTTCTGTATATGCCTATATAATTTTTTTCTTCTTCATCTGTTTCTATCCTTTGTTGTATAGTTATGTAACTTTATACAATTTTTTTTTTAATATTTATGGAGAGAATCAAGAACTACTATATACTTATGGTTTTTCTTGTTTGTACATAGGGACATGATCAATCTACCTTGCCCATAAAGACTTGTCTTTTGAAGAATTTTAGGAAGAAAGTCGCTGCTATTGGACGTGTGAATAGAAATGCGCCATTCAATGATGAAGCTTACAATATCATTATCGATGAAATTTTTGACGATAACGAGATGTTCGATAGAGATGGAAAGTTTGATGATATTACTCTTGGAGAAATGATTAATTGGCCAAAATATTCAGTTCAGTTTGTGGGGTTTTGAAACTCTTTTTTGTACTGCACTTACGATTGTAAGCTAGCAATAACATGATCTTATTTATCATGAGAAAGAAACCATTGTGAGCTAGCAACATTGAAGTTACTTTGTGTTGTTTTGATGGAATATTTCTATGTACCTTTGTACATTTATTAGTTAATACAAGTTGATTGAATTTTTTTTATTGTTGATGATTATTGATGTTTAAATAAAATTTTATTGTCATATGAATTTCAATTTTATATAAAAGGATAAATAAGAATAAATATTTTATATGGATAAATTGGTTTTTTTAATTCGATTTTCTGTAAAACGACAAACCTGATCTGTTGAAAAAGTAAAAAATAATGGCAGAACAATTCACAGCTTATTTGACAGTTTTAGTCCGTCGTATTTATTTGACAGATAAAAACTGTCGTTTTATTCAGCTGTACAACGACAGTCCAAAACTGTCATTTAAATTTTGGGACGCGCTATTAACGACGGATGTTCTGACGGATCAAAACTGTCGTTTACTGTAATTTACGACAGTTTTGGTCTATCGAAAAATGCATATTTTGGCGTAGTGTCATCTGGAAATCTCAAGTAAATGGAAGAGACTATAAAGCAGTTATAGACAGTCATATTAATGAACATGGCAGTTTTATACAGGTAATGATGTAGAGAAATAATTAAAGTACAAGGGAAGTAATGTAACAAAATAAGAGAAGAAACATGGCAAGGAAGACTGTAAAACAAGCTAGCTGAACTAGAGTAACATGATATAAGTCCAAATTGTACAATATAAGTCAAGTGTAAATCCTAATGTGAGTCCAGTATAAGATGAGTCTAATACCAAATGAATCTAATACAAGATCAGTCTAGTCAGTGATCAATGAATCCAGGGTGAGTCCAAACTATATTCTGACAGTGTGTTTTAAAATACCGAGATCGACATGTAAACGGCTATAGGTAATACGGCACATCGCACACTAATCAGGTGAGGGATGGCTATCTTTCCAGTATAATTCTAAGGGAGGTGGCTCCAGTATTTGGGAATGTTCACATGTCTACTCTAATATTTTCTCGCCCAACAACTACAAATGAATCCATAATCGATACGACAGTAAGTATAAGTCCAGCCAGCACATGAATAATGTCAGTAAGTGATGCCAGTGGTAATTCTAGTAATGGAGGCCAGACAGTAATTGATGAGTGTCGCATGTAATAGATCCAGTAATATCAAACCGTGTTTGTAACAAAGAATCAAATAGAACTAACTAGAACTGAAGTACAGTAATCGACAAGTAAATAAAAGAACTATCAGAGAATGTACTCGCCTGATACCCTGTGCAACTGATGAAAATAGATGTCTGAACCTGAGTCACAATGTCCTAAATAAAGCAATACAGGTAATGATGTATTCAAAATAAGGTAAAAGAATTCTACAATACAATCTACATGATTTCTACGCCAATCTAGGTCAAAGTCAAACTCTGGTCAACCTTGGTCAATACTCTAGTCAAACTAGGTCAAACTGGTCAACAGTCTTGGGTATTGGTCAACAATTGTCAACAATGGTCAATAATAGCCTATTGGTCAAATTTTAGGTCAAAGTACAAGTTTACCTTAACTATACTAGGTTACTAAGGTATAGCCTGACTAATCTTAGCCTGTAGGCAATCTACCAACAACACATCATGCCTCAACCAATATACTCAAAAACTAAACATCACATATATGTATATACTCATATATATATATATATATATATTTTTTTTTTTTTTTTTTTGAGTATATGTATATACTCATATATATATATACTCATATATATATATATATATACTCATATATACTCATATATACTCATATATATATATATATATATATATATATATATATATATATATATATATATATATATTTATATATATATATATATATATATATATATATATAAAAAAAAAAAAAATATATATATATATATATATATAAGTATATATGGCATACATACATTACATAGATGCATACATTCATAGATACTTTTATATCACTACATTCACATTTTCATATACACTCATACACTACATGTATCCTTACATACATGCATTACATTATATATATACAATTCAATTAGAAGAAAGGAAAGAAAGGAAGAAGGAAAACGAAAAGCAAAAGGGAAATGGGACTGACTGAAATGAAGAGGGGACAGTGAGACTCAAATCATGCATACATAATCTATCAGTTCATTACCTATACACTATGTTCATATCATTCATGCATATCATTAAATCTCAGGTTGTATTAACCAATCTCAGTTTCAGTGCATACCTATATTACCACCTATAATCCCAGTTATATCATTCAAACATTACATGTTTACATGAAAACATACAAACATTCAACAAACCTAAATCCTAATTCAATCTCAGAAAAAAAGGAAAACAGTGGACATAAAACTGAGATGCATTCTCAGGTTTCTTATCAGAAACTGGTTCCCAGTTCAAGCATTGCATTTAAATGTACACATTATCATTCAGTTTTCGTATTAAAACCAACATAAATCCCAACTTAAAATGCATTCAAATTCTCACAAAACCAAATGATTTCCCAATTCAAAATCCCAAAACTTGTGAACCAAATAAGTGAAATAGTGAACAAATAGGAACACAACTTCAACCAAATCTCCCTCATCACCAACTCCTATATATTTACAGTAATATCAACAACAAACTAAACATGGGTATTCTCACATTTCGAATCCAATAACTCAGTTCAGGGTTAAACAGATTTCCAAGTCTAACATCATCAAGGTTTAACAACTCTACGTAAATCTCAGTTTTCACCAAGACATACAACATACATGTTTTAAATTACTCAACCCAAACTCAGAAATCATATTTACATATAATCTCAGGTATCCTCTGATATCTGAACATCAAACCTAATCAAACAAGACCCCAATGTATCAACTCATAACTAATCTCAATTTCAGACGAAATCTCCCATGAGAACACTCAAACAAAACATTGAAGAGAAAGTATAACATGTGTCGAAAGGAGTGTCACATATGTGTCAAACATGTGTCCATACAACAGTGTCTAAACGTGTCCTAGTTTGTGTCCAAAGTGGTGTCCAACAGTGTCCAACCAAAAGTCGAATTGGTATCAGAGGACAGTGCTCAACACTGCCTCGTACTGATGTGTCGAGTGTCCCAAGACACGACACACAGCACCAAGGGTCTTGGGTCCGTGTGTAGAGTTACGTTAGGGTTAGGCCTAGGTGTCTAACACCCTTTCTTGAGTCTACGAGTCCCCGTGTCCATGATACAAATGTGTATCAGTGGGGGATTTGACAGCGCGTGCAGTATTTTGAAAAATAGTGCGATCAAGATTTCTCTCGACCCACTCGACGAAATCACCTCAAACTCGATGTGCATGCTGTTAGACGTGGCCCCCACCTTCCCCTAAAGTCTTGTGTCCAACCGTGTCGTGTGCAGTGTACACGACGTATCCAGTAACAAGGGAGCACAGTACTCCCCTGTGTAGTATCCTGTGCGTGTGTATGTGTCCAGTTTGGACACAAAAGTGCACTAAATTAAACTCAGACAAAAGGAAATCAAATACCCACATATAGGGCTACACAAATGTAAAATTAGTTTTGAAATTGGTGAACAAACAATTCATAGAGACATTTCATCGAACACTTTATAATACGCACCGATACGTGTCCGATACGCATACCTAATGGTTTCCAAATCCTACCAAACTTGATGTACAGGTCCTTGGTACCTAAATAAATGTAATTATGGAAAGAAATCAGGGATTTGAATGAGTTTGATGTGTTTTACCTATTGAGAGTGAATATCAATAAAAAGCTTATGAAATGAGGTCTTCTCTCCAACTTGCAATGGCCAAAAGCTTCCAAATCCTTGCTAGCTACCCACCAATGGTATCCTCTACTATAGGGAAGTCCAATGCAATTGATTTGGTCCAAATTGGAGTTGATTTGTAGAAAGGGGCTAAAATTGGGGAAGAACTAAATTAGGGTTCTTGAGGGACTATTCAAAACAGGCAAAGGGGTGCTAAGAGATGTTACATAGGGGTGGGGATCCTTTGATGGCAGCCTAGGGTTTATTCTTGGGCTAAGGTTAAGTTTCATTAAGTTTAGAGGCCTCTAGCTAGTTCAATTTAAGCCTCAAGCTAAAGGCCCAAATGATAATATCTAATTCCTAACAAATATCTAATCTCCACTAATATCTAGATATTCCTAACCTTGTCATGTAACAGAAACTTCTAATCTAATATCTAGGCTAATGACTAGCTTGTAGATTAGGGCAAATTCTAGGTTAAGACCTAAATCTCAATTAGCACATTACCAATTAATCAAAATCCTAAATAATTCAAAAGTCACAAAATAACCAAAATACCCCTAGCCTATAAAGTTGTAATTAGTCATTAACTAATCACATAGGATAGGTCCCCGTGGTCATGGTTAGTCTCTAGGCTAATCAGTTCTAGGGTTACACTAGTGAAAAGGCCCAAGTCACAACACATCAAATTAAATAGTATTAAATTATTTAAAATTCACCATAAATCATCATTATTATTATTAAATGATAAACTTATAAAAGTTCAAAATTAACCTCATCTTAGAAAAGTGGTGGTTATAGGTTGAGGGTTCTATTTGTGAAGTTTATATTCTCGAGGAGATTACAAACTTTTGCTTGACATATTTCAAACCTTATGTTGCTACTAATAAAATGAGAGCTCCGAGAAACAACGACGGATGTCAGGAATCTAATGATACAATATTGAAAGTATTAAATGTATCTGAAAAGCTTTTGGGGAAAATAAAGAAGAGATATTTGAATTACGACGAGTAAGGGCTGCTCAGTTGTATATATTATTCAATTGCGACGAGGATGAAGTGGACAAGCTAGTTGGGTAAGTAATTAATACGTTAACGTTTACGTCATCTCAATGTAATAGTATAAGCTAATATTATGCTGCTAATCGGCGATTGCTTCGTTGTTTTTTTATCACATATAATGATGAGCTGAGGTCGGTTACGCCCTACATAACAGACGATGAAGTAGAACAAGAAATGAGATATCATTTTCCTTCTTAGTTGAGCGCATATGTAAGAATCTCGGTAATTAGTTTCTCTGTATACACTTGCACAATAAATAACTTACTATCACTTATTTGGTATTTAGGTCGATCGTCTAATAATACCCGAGACTGACTCTATTAGAACTCTAGCCAAGGGACCAATTGCTGCCATAAAAATGGCCAAGTTACTGTGTGAATGGGTTTAGGTTCAAGTCAACAATGCTCCAATCAGAGACAGCTTCCTGGATCTTGATCCACGAAAAATAGTTATTTGTGTATCAAATCTTTAAACTACAAAGACGTCGATCTAGGCAATAATTTCTTTGGTATCTTACGAGAGATTGTGGAGTTGACATATAATTATGGCACAGAACCTGCTAAGATCATGTTATTCAAGTATGAATGGTTCGATCCGATTCAAGATCAAGGTTGGAAAATTGACAAGCATGGTTTTGTCGATATAAACTACAAGTGTAGATATCTAGGCTACGAACTATTTGTCCTATCAAGTCAGTCTTAGCTCATGTACTTCATAATTTATCCTAGACGGGGAACAACGAGGTCGGATTGGTTGGCAGTATGCATGACTAAAGCTAGAAATACCTTTGACATTGACAAAAAAGCTTATCAGGAGGACGAGCTACCTCTTGTAACAAATATTGTAGATATGGACTCAACGGAAGTTACTTATTACATGACTAGTAATGTAGAAGAGACGGAATTACCCGAAGAGGAAGACGAAGACAAAGTAGATGAAAGTGAAGATGAGGATGAAGAGGAATAGGAGGACGAGAAAGACGAACAAGATGAATTTTCTGAAGATGATTGAAAATAAAATAATATTTTGACTTGTGGCACTACTGTAGAATGTACTATCCATTTTGACTGGTGACACTACTGTAGAATGTACTATCCATTTTGACTTGTGACACTATTATAATTGTACTATCCATTTAGACTTGTGATACTACTGTAGAATGTACTATCCATTTGGACTTGTGATATGTATAACATTTTGACTGTAGAATATACTATATATTTGTTTATTTGTTCTGTCATCATATATTGTTATCAGATATGACAGGACGACGAGAAGCGTTTGGCAGGTCCCGAGGTAGACGGAGTGCTCCTCCGGTACTTCCTACTAGTTCTGGATCCTTGATGCCTAGTACATTAGTGTATCGACCAGCCACATCTTCGACTGCGACGACATTACGTGGAAGCACTCCTGGGACGAGTAGTTCCAGGCCTGAGACTAATCCCTCGTCAACGTTCCTCCTGCTGACAAACCCATGGAGATAGATGAGCAAATTGAGGAAGTTGAGCCGACGTCGTCTCAATATCAGCGAGATCCTCCATGCACACCTCCGGACGAGACGAGGAAGAAGATTTGGGCTGACGGTAGAAAGTAAGTCAATTAGTTGGTTTATCATCATATATATCTTGTATTTCTTTATTCATCATATATTCACCTTTTCATGAATATAATTTTCTCTGTATAGATATCGTCCCTCGTCGGTACAGAGATGCCTGGGCCACTTTATGAGGTAGAACTATGGTAGCCCTTGGAGAAACTACTCTGATGCTCCAGATGATAGGGAGGTGTTCTGGTTTGCGCACTTCAAGGTAAAAGCATATTTGGTTTTATATCAATCATATAATTTATACATATTATATAAATTACTAAATTACTTCTTCTAGCAAACGTATTTTTATCCACCATACCGGACTGATTTGATAGAGGCGATGTTTTCTATCGTCTCCGCCAAGTTGGTCCGTGATGCTATTATGACTAGAAGGCTCGTGATCGAAAAGGAAAACCGATCCAAGGTTGGATCACCCTTGATCAGTGGACTACGATGAGGTATAGATTCGACGATCTAAGGTACAAGAAAAGGTCTAAGAAGGCCAAGGCAGCTAGGAAGAAGGCATCAAAGTGGTGAGGTGGCTCGATTTCGATGACGAAACATTTTTGTCATTTGGTATGTTTTTATTTCAAATATATTATTTTAATGCAAGTACGATAAAATGGTAGTAGGATAAAATATTTAATTTTAGTACCAAATAATATATTTGTTACGGGTAAACAGAGGGAAGGACGCCAACATGGTGATCATCTTCCTGGCCACTCATCGGAAGGATGGGAAACTCATTGATGAGAGGGCCGAGCAGTCCTATGTAAGTATTACTATACTTTGTGTTAGTTTTAATATAACTTAGGAAATATGCAAATAAATATTCATGTAGTTAGTAATAGGTACATTAGACATTAGCAATTATCGAGTATCAATCTTTTTCTAGGTCGAGTATCTTAGGCTCCGTCAGCAGGCGACTGCTAGTACACCTACAACGGGAGAGGTTGGTACTTCCTCACAGCTCTCTCCAGCTCTGTCAGAGGATGAGCTGTGGATGACCACCGCTGGTGGTCTCCAGAGGGGTACGTACTACGGTACGGGATCCTATGGCACCCTAGATGCGATATAATCCTCTAGGGCCTCTGTTGTAAGTGTGTATTGCCTACAACCCTCGTAAGAGTCTGTCCGAGTCCAAGAGATCGTTGACCGTCAAATTGAGTCTTTCCGTAATGAGATGCTGCGAAGGATGAATGAGCTGTCACACCCCGATCCCGTAAAGTCCTTTCGTCCTCGCTTCGGACTCTTTAGGATCGTTCGTCCTCGCTAAGGCGTGATGCCGTGCAAGCCTAAGTTGCGCTTGCACAAGGCCAAGACCTGGAACAAGACAAGGTTGACAATACGCAGCGGAACGTATCGCAGATAATTGAAGCAGCAGCGGACATATTTCAGAATACAAGTATTGAACACAATGGTAACAAGAATATTTCTCTTTATTGATTTCATTTGAACAGATTACAAGCTCTCGATTCTCTCTGAGACAATGTTACATTCTCTCAGAACTTTACAGATTACAATGATCCCGTTCCCATACATACATCCCTTTATATACAAAACCAAACTCTTGCAACAAATGTCATCTCTTGGCATCTCTTCTGATTTTTGGCTCCTGAGGATGAGGCTCGGGCTATTGCTTCGGACTATCCTTCTCGATGCATAGTGCACCTGCATACAGACTGATGGTGGGTCAGTATATCAGCATACTGGTGAATTATGAACAAAGAGCTACATTTGTCTGAAACGATCACTGTTCAATTAGTGAGAAAACATTTCTTGTGATGTGATCTTGCTACTCTTTACTTATGTTCATTTCATGCATATAGAGTCAGTTTACATTTCTTTTGAAAACATCTGTGAAAAGCCATAGTTCATTTCAAGCATACAAAGGACTAATCACTTGATTTCAAGCACGATGACTATTCATTTCATATGCAGTGCGCAGCGTATTTCATGAGCATATATTCATTCTTTTGATCAAGCAATTCTTACGGACAATTATAAGCACGATATCATATCTTTTCTTTAATTCAAGACATTCTAAGGGTCAAATTATAAGCATGATATCACATCTTTTCTTTAGCGGAACATAACACTTTTTGGTAACAGATTAATCTTTTCAAGCAATTCATATAGCAAACTCAAGCAATACATGTGTCACTTTTCAGTGATTCTTACCATAGCCGACCGTCCATCCCTGCACAAGACAAGGATTAGCATAAACATTATGAAACCAACATTGTGATTCTCTGTTCGTCTTTGCATCATTAGCTCTTAGCAAAACATTTGATAGACACATTCAGACCGATTGGCAGCTGTGACTCTCCGGTTCAGCTCTGCACTAATCCACACCTATCTATATGATGGTCCATGGAAAAACCCATGATTAGCCGCTGTGACTCTCTTGGGATCAGCTCGTCGCTAAGGACTCAGATATCGGCTACCCTTTTAACATGTATCTCTTTTACCCAGGGTGCTCATAATCTCTCCTAGGCCGAGCAGTTCCAGGCGCCCCCAGATACCACCCGAGAGACAAAATTTACTCGTGCACGAGTTGTCCGAGACCATATGCATGCTCTAGCAGGATTCTATCAGATGAGGCAGATTTGTGATCAGATGTACGACATGTTCTTTTCATGCCTTTGCAGATATACGACACGTTCAATTTGTGTCTTTTATTTATTCAGGTCAACATATACAAGTCTGTCTGTACATGTCTATAATTCTCAAGTAATACTTAGCAGCAAGCAATGATCAAGCATTCAATTCGATTCATTTGTCTTTTCTTATCGTATCAAGCATAACAAGCATCAATTCAGTTCTTATTAGCAGGCAACGAGTCTTCTTATTAGCATGCAGATTATTTCTTTTCTTATTCTTAGCATGGCAACATGTGAAATCTCTTATAAGCATACATAGTGGTTACCGTCTTGTTATTAACATGACAAGGTTCTCTTTATCAAGGCAACATTCATATCTTAGCGAGGCAACATGTAAATTCTCTTAAAGCATACTCAATGATTTACCATCTTGTTATTAACAATAGTATTCAATCAAAAACTCAGATTCTTAAGGCGTAAGCAAATCAACAAATGATACTTCGTCCACTCACCTAGATCAATCGTATTCTATTGCAGAGCCAGCAATCCGATCTTTCTGTCTACCTAGTGCCTTTGCAAAGCGGGGCACTACAGGAGCTGCCCCTGTTTTAGCCGCAGACGGACGATGCCACGCTCATCATGGAGCTCAGGGATATAACTGAGAGGAAAGAGCATGGTATTACTGATCTTAGAGCATCGATACAGTACAACGTGATGGAGTTGCAAGCATCACAACTATCTATGGGTGAGAGGTTGACGTTGATGCACGATTCGATGGTTGATAGTATTACGAGGCTGTTATCTACCATGGATTCATACAACCATCGACTAGCAGCGTTGGAGGAGATACATCCTCTAGGTATGCCTTCATCGTCACCGACGTCACTGCTTCTTTATCGATGTCAATGTCGATTTTACGGGAGCAATATGAGTTGTTCTTATCCCTGTTGCACGCTGGTGCCCATCCGCCTCTAGATCCGCAGTAGTCCTAGTTAGGATAGTTTACTGGTTGTTTGTGTGTAGACCCATGATATTTGGTATGAATATTATATATTTGTTGAGGCTTTCAGACTTTATTTCTTGCACTTAGTTGTGTGAATATTTATTGCATTGATCCGTACGATGAGATTTTCTTCAGACTCGATTTGTCATTCCAATGTGTCATTTTCTTTAAATTTTACTTTATTATTCGTATTAAATGCATGTGAATTTATCGGTGTTGAATTTACACACACAAACATCCAACATCCTTCATAGACTATCTACGCAAGAGATGTCACTTTGGCGACATCTTGTTTTAATAAATCTATTTAGAATATTAGACAACTATTGCTAGTCACAAAAGACACCAAAAATTTGAATGTTAACTAAATTCTTATGTGATTGGATCATCACAAATTCTTATATACATGCATATTCAAGTAAAATAATCATTAACATAAGCATGAATTTTTAATTTGACAAAAAATGAGCATTATTGTCATAATAAAATTCAACAGTGTTCATGTGAACTAAATCATCAGATATATGGACTGAGCAAACACTTGTTAAACAAAATTGGAATTACGGTCATCCAATATCGTAAACAATTGCTAAATTCAAACAAACTATTAAATTTCAGTAGCAGAACTAAGATCCCTCCAACCGACAGGATCATTTTGCTGCCAAGTTCGCAGAAAAATCCAAAACCTTCAAGTTGGTTGAATTAAACTTTTTTTAAGTCTGTAATATCAATTTAGAGAGCAAGAAAGTTCGTAATCGTCAAATTTCTTTAGGAATAGGCATAGTAACAGCAAATATAGTCCTCCAATTGCATATACTGATAAAGCCCACACACTACAAAAAAGCTAAAATTCCCTAAATATTTGAGCTCAATATTTCTAATTTTACAACAAGTATCAAATTGGACTTCAGAGATCGAGAGAGTACTTCAATTGCAAATATGGACCAACTATTAAAAAAAAATTGAAACTGAATATCAATTGTTCCTTCGCAGCAACAAAAATCTAAGTAATGCTTAGCTAATTGAATTACATTATTCCATATTGAACAAACCTGAATCTATGTGCAGCATAAGAATTCTTATAAGCAACTAGTCAAAGTTTAATTCATATGAGCATAAACCTGAATCTTTGTGTAGCATAAGAATGCACAAACCTGTATAGAAGTTTTTGGTCGTAAAAGTTTTTGGCCATAATGTTGTTTGCGGATCAGATCAAGACGTAGAAACTTATTCCATGATATTTCTTCTTCACCATTTTTTTGTTTAAATTTAAATAATTAATATGAAAATCTAAACTGAATATCAAAACTTCTGGATCATGAAAGAAATTTTTTTATCTAACAATCTGAACCATAAATTAAATTAAATGCATATAGGGTTCCTGAAAATCAACAAAAAATGATTCTGAAACTTCGATCTCATAAATCAAACAGGGACGCTTTGATACCACTTGTAGGAATTAATGTTTGTTGATTCATGAGATAAAGAACAAACATAAATACAGAAGCACAACTGAATCCATTGATTGGCTTGATGGACATCTTTTTATGGGGTTCGATCTTCCAACTCGCTACGATCCTTAATAAAAAAGATGAAATCTTTGTTTCTCTCTGTGTTAATAGGGATGTAGCAGAGAATAGAGAAAACTCTTTCTTTGGTGGCCGTATGAGTTGGAGAACATAACCCTAATAAATACATATATATTTATATGTTTTGATATTCTACTTTGGCCCCTCATCAAATTAGATTTATCTTCATTATCTACACATTATTTTCATGACAATTATACCCTTAAGCCAATTTTTCAAATATACTACTTTAATTTGGCTTAATTATTTAAATAGCTCAACACAATTAATTTTACATGTGTGGCCCCTAATTATTGAATAATTCCAACAACAATGTCTCGTAGAATTTTGAATGTTATGTTGAAGTAAATTTTCGAAGAAGAAATTCAAGGATTTTTATTATTAAATTTGTAATTAAAAAAATATTTTTTCTCTAAAATTGAGAATGTATGAACACAAGCATACATCTGTTTTGGTAAACAATTTTTCAATAAAATTGAGAGGCTGTCAATTTTTCAAGTAAGAAATGTAGATCTGAAAGTATATTTCTGACGAATTGATATCAGGTTTTACTATCAAATTTTTTTAGTATGAAATTTCTTCATAAACCCGTGGAATATTTGTTGCTTTTGAAGATATTGTGAGGAACAATGGAAGTCTCTGTGGGAAAATATTATTTGGTTGCCATTTTTTTATAAAAATTTTCCCTCTATAATAAAACAAAATAGTCTACATATGGAAAATATTTTCAGCCATTCAGATAAATAAAAGTCTATAATTTTTTTGTTGTCAAAACTTTCCTTGGTATACAATAAAATTTTTAATTGATTCTTGTGTTTATTTTTTAAATGCCCATTTGTTGACAATTGGATTGTCAATTTTAGTGGTTGTTAGGACTGGAGACACCTTGTAGTCAATAAAAGAAAGTGAGTCCAGTATTATATGTTATATCACTATATATTGTATCGTAAATTTATAGAAGCTGATAATATTTCTAATTTGAATTGTGATTGTATCTCTATTCGTGTCGTTGTCTATGCAAATTTTCCATGCATTCTAGAAACCTAGGACATTTTATGTCCAAGATTTGAAGGTATAACACACCATGATTTTCATTGGCAAGAGTATGCTGTAATATAGATGTTTTTATTATATTTTTTTGATCTAATGGCAATAACTAGCGACATATTGATAGCTGGCAGATTGCATCAGTAATTTTGTCTATGATTATTTTCTTAAGTTTTTACCCCTCAAAATAGGTTAGGTGTATGCAAGACAGGTGTTGCGATGTATGCCCGAGGGAAACAATTGTCCGAGAACTTTGCAGATTATAGCAGGTCCCTGGCCCCTGAAATGCTAAAATGTAAAATACCATCCTAAATATTGATATTTCAAATAATGTAGTTGCATATATTTTAAAGTTGTAACCGCTTATATATAAAAAATAGAGTGTGTGTCGTAAGTTTGTCCAATCTGTAGGGTGACTAAGGATGTCTAGTTGTCTTATATAGACCTGAAGTTCTATAGACATATTCAATAGTTTACAATGCTACTACACACACAATCCTTATCTATAGGATCATTCTTCAACAAGAATACTAGATCGAATATTGTATCCACGATAGCTGGTCTTGCTCATATTAATTAAAGGCTCCAATAAAGCATATTTTATCCAATATATACATAATTTGTCATACTTTCATAATTATAAAAGAATTCTACTGAGTTTTAAGGATATATGAAAAACGGGTATACATTGAGCAAATGAAATAAGGAATAATTTTGTGTAACCACCCGCCTAAGAGAACCAGAAGTTCGTCAAGACAGATTCTTCGCTATTCAGTAGAGATATACGTCACTCACAATAAGGATGTCAAGCCATATACTACGTTGAGCCAGAAGCTCAATCCTATAACGGTCCATTGTGAGTTAGAAGACGAATGATCCTCTAACTTTTAAATTGTGACATTATTAACAAGATACTCAAAACATGTATTATGAGAATTATCAATATTAATTTGTGTGCTAATCTCTTACCAAATTATAGCATACATCATTGATCTCAAAGATAAGTTTGTTTCTAAACCATCAATCCTGAAGATTGTAACTGAATAACTAATAACATAGCTTTGAACCGCATTAGATGACTTATGTTAGGATGATTTGAAACTGTAATATTGACACCTACATTTTGTGATTTATAATTTCTATGTTTTTCTTCTTAGATTATTATATCTTCTAGACATAAGATTTTTTTTGATATGCCTCGTTAATAAGATAGAATTCCTGCCGTTAGGGGGAGATAGAAAGAAAATGCATTATTGTTCTAGAAGAACGTCGTGAATTATCGTTCTAGAAGAACGTCGTGAAGCATCATTCTAGAAGAACGTCGTAAAGCATCATTCTAGAAGAACATCTTGAATCATCATTCTAGAAGAACGTTCTAAAGAATTATTCCAGAAGAACATATCATGACAATACCTCTACATTATCTAATCTTAACTAAACTAGGAGAAATTATTTCTTGTATTTCATTACAAATAAATTATTTGATGCTTACTCGATTATGCTATATAAATAGTTATACCAACTATGAATCTATTTTCTAATAGAAGTACCAAAAGAACCAAATATTACTAAATGTTCTAAAGATTCAACTCTCTAGAAGAAGAGGCTGAATAATATAACACACCCTAATGATCTTGAAAAAGCGATCCTGTAGAGAAAAAGTTTATGATGGTCCAGAAGATGTCATGAACCAAAGTTCAAATTTCTCAAAGTATATCGCTCTGGTAGAGGATATACCTCAGATTGCAGAAAAGACAGAGAAAGAGGTACCGGTACCCAAGAAATCTATGTTCAAGAAAAATTTGGAATAAAAAAGATTTGTCATAGATGACATTATCGAATGAGAATTAAAAAGGGTGATGAAAATTAAAGATAACACTAAATCTACGAATAATCTAATGAAAAGATGCGATATCTCTTGCAAGACGTGGATTGTTCGATCCTACGATACAAAACCCAAAAGAAATAAACCCGGTAGGTTTTGAATGAGTGTTTGTAACAAATAGAGATCCAAATGTGTAAGGGTAATGTTAGCTCAAGGATTTACGAAATGATCATGAATAGAATATGAATAATATATTCTCCGATCATGATAGCCTAGATGATAAGGTATATCCTCGAAGGTCGTGGATTTATAATTTTTAGGTATATCCTTGAAGGATTTGATATTACTATGTTATCCCCGAAGGATCTACAAATGAGTCATATATGGATTAAACCACCCAGAAGAATGTGATAGGCTCATTGAGTTTATGGAAAAATCTCCTAAAGAGATTAAAATACCCCATGAAGAGAAAACCTCCTGATGAGAGAAAATATGGCAGTATCTCCTGAAGAGATAAGAAATCTCCGAAAGAGTTAAAAATCTCCAGAAGAGATAAGAAATCTCCGAAAGAAATAAGGAATCTCCCAAAGAAAATGAAATCTCCCGAAGAGATTGGAATCTTTCGAAGAGATTGGAATCTCCCGAAGAGATTGTAATCTCCCGAAGAGAGAAAGATAAATTTCCAAAAGAGATCTTATATAATCGCTTGAAGAGATAAACTCTCGAATAGATTAATCTCCAAAAGAAATCTCTTGTAATATTATGAAAAGATGAATCTCTAGAAAAGATCTACTATAATCTCATGAAGAGAGAATATTTATCTTCTAAAGAGATAAGATAAGATAATGTTGATCTACTGTAGAGATAAATCTCCTTTAGAGACAAACCTCCTGAAGAGATAAATCTTATGTAGAGATTTAATATGAAGAATATAACTAAAATGGTCACGTCAATCAAATCCGTTATGGCCAAAAGAACATGTTATAGTCCTGAAGTACCATATATAAATATAAATTCTTTATTGTTATTCATTCAGTACAATATTTTATGTGAATATGCTGATATGCATCTACACACATATACTGGAATGAGATAAGGCGCGTAAATTTTTATTGATGAGCGTTTTGATCTAATAAGAAATACAGGTGAATAATATTTATCTGATACTCATTAAACGGATTCCACAAGCAAGGTATGTTTTATAAATAGTGTTGCAAATATTTTAGAGAGAATTAAAGCAAATCACTACGACAAATTCATCAAAGCAAACGAGGAATGTGCATGGCTTTGATTTCAGTCGTTCAATAATCAGGGAAAGTTGTAAGCTTCCAGGCATAACCAATAAGTCTACAAGTATTCATTAGGATAAGAGAATAACATATAAAAATGTATAGACAAAGATTGCGGTGAGATGTAATATTCAGATGTACTGGGGGTTATTTTTCTTTCTTTATTGATGTAAGAACTAGATATAATTTTTATAATTTGAGGGGGAGCATCCTGAAGATGCACGCATCCCGAAGATACTAATGGAGACATCTCGAAGTATGTCTTTGCGATTGTACTCTTTTCCTTCGTTGAGGTTTTTTCCTACTGGGTTTTTCCTTCGAAAGATTTTTAACGAGACAGTGTAAGTCGCACCCACTTGGATACCTGAAGAATCATATTCCTGAAGAATCATATTCCTGAAGAATATTATTGTACTATTTTCTTTTCTATAGATTTTTTCCCAAAAGATGGATTTTTCTTAGAAATTTTTTTAATGAGGCAATAATTGAAGTGAGCATCCAATGGGGAGTGTTGTGATTTGGTGTTAGCCCACTTCCTAATTTATTTAATTTAATTATGATTATTTTTATGGTCTTTTCGTGCCTAAGCTCATAAGAGAGCTATGATCATATTATGGTCATTTGGCCTTAGATAGTTTATATAAGCATTGTTTAGCTATTTTACAGCTTACTATGATTTTTAGATAATCTTTGACATTTATTTATTAAGGTTTATATATTTTAAAGGCTTCCAAGAATTACTATCGGGCGATCAGAGGCTATTTTGAGACAACATATTTTTATTTGTGTTCTAGGTAGTAAGAAATATTTTATATATTTTTATACTTTTTTGGGATTTCTAGCAGTTTATTTGGAATTATTTGGAGTTAATTTGATTTTTAAAAAATTACCTGAATTTTATTTACACAGTCAATCACCCTGTCAGTACTGCAGACCCACATGTCAGCCGCACAACGCTGACCAGGGGG
The DNA here is from genome assembly GCA_029216955.1 of Iris pallida. NCBI lineage: Eukaryota > Viridiplantae > Streptophyta > Magnoliopsida > Asparagales > Iridaceae > Iris > Iris pallida. The sequence continues at coordinate 4,987,888 of JANAVB010010400.1, forward strand.
ACCCAGCTGTCAGCGACACAGCAGCTGACTGTGCGTTTCCTTATAAGGAGACGACTCTTAGCCGACTCTTCCCGCATGGCCATCTGGTCATTAGTTTTTTGGGCGGGGCCGAGGGGATGGTGACACAAGGCAGCTCAAGCCACCGCCTCCCCTTAGCCACGGCTATATATATATATATATATATATATATATATATATATATATATATATATATATATATATATATATATATATATTCGTAAAGCAGAAACTCTATATTCCTTTGCCGATTTTGAGAGAATTTGTTCCTTAGAGATCCCCGACTTCCTGAGGCGATCGCGGAGAACCCTGACATCGGATTCATGCGATGTTTTTTTTGTTGGATTCGTCTCGATGTAAACTTTCAGAATATATATCTTATTTATGAATATTTTGCTTCTGAATTTCTGGAGAATTATTTTAGTGTTTCTTGTCCAAAACTCGACACGTCGTACGGTTTTCGAGATCCGAACTCCGATTTGTGATCTGTTTGAATTCTTGGAAAGCTAACACGATAATCTTTGACATTAACTTTTCTAAAATTTCAGAGGTTCATTTTCTATTTTATTTATTAAGTTGAACTCAGATTTGATCGTAAATTATTATTTTGGTCACGGTTAGCTATAACGACAATATCTTTTGACCAAAGCGTGATTCTATGGTACGGTCGATTCCGGTGCATTCGTGGCACTGAAATCTACCAAGATGCACTTTCAAAATCTTGAGTTCATAATGTTTGACTAGATAGTCAATGACACACCTAGATTTGCGTGCTATGGTTTCTAAAATTGGAAATATGACTTTTTGTGGCCAAACTTTCTTGTTTAGATTTTATTAAGATTATTATTAGATTATATTAGATTTTTAAATAACTTATTTAGAATTAATCATTATTAGATAAGAAACCCATTAGCCACTTATTCCATGATTTTAGAATTAGAATCTTAAAATTGACTTGTGGTTTTCGTGCACGACTTGTGGTACGATGTACGATATAGGTTGATAGCTTCTAGATCGGTGTTCCTCTCATCCTCGACTCGTGACTACGGTTCGGGCAAGTACAGTATTGCATTATATTTTTGTTCATTATAACGCTTTTCCTATTATTTCCTTATTTAATATCCCGTGGAGACAATGTTCGATATTTTGTTGAGACATGATTGTGATACGGTAGGCATATTATATCCTTCTTATTGTATCATTTATCGTTATTGATTGTTAGTGAGTCAGGAGGAGAAATACTTGGTAGGTACGTGAACAAACCCCAATAAATGTTAATGTGGATAGCTAAGTCATACACCTCATGTATGGGTTAGCCGTATAAAAAATGTGGATAGCTATCATATGATGTGCCGTATTAGTCCAGCCGTTCACGTATCAAAAGATATTTCACACACACAGTCATTTCCATTGTTCATAATCTTAGTTCAGTTCTTTAGCTTCATGTTCTTTTCCATTAGCTTATTCGTTCATAATTATTGCTTTCCATGTCTAGTTCATATCTTGCTAGTTCTTTGTATACTCTTTACTGTTACTGTTTCTTATTGTTCTAACTTATTTTGTGCTAACAACATGAAATACAATATGCTTGTACTTTGCTCCTTTCTTGACTGGATCATTGTAGGTGACTTGTCCTGCTTTCTACTTTTGTACCATAAACCATACTGAGGAAGATAGAGACCTCGAAGGCCAAAACCTTAGAAGACTAGTTGGATAGAAGTGTTGATTCAATATTGTGAGATGTTGTATTTTTCTTCAAGTGTAAAACTTGTGAATATTGTAATTTTGATTTAGTTGTTGTGAATGAGCAATAAAGGTAGTATTTTATGAGCATTTTGTTTATTGTGGGCTAGACAGCGTACTACTGTCGGTAATACAACATAGGCTTGACTTGGACATGCACTTGCATTCTGAAAAGCGAGTGCGGGTCGTGACATTTGGATAGACCTAAATATGGATGTCTTTTATCCATACACACAACAAACTCTATCCCATTCCCTCTTTATATGTTACCAATGAGAGAAGCTATGTACATTTTTTCTGGCTACTAATTTCTTCTTTCTCTCTCGTTTTCACAACAAATAAAATATATTTGTTGATTTATATTTAGTAGAATTTTTTTGTAATATTTTAATTTATTTTTAGAAAAGCTGAAAGAGTGAAATTATATATTTCATCTCCAGTCTTCATGTCCAGTATCAGTCTTCAATATCTTAAAATATTTAATTTCAGAGAAATGGCCAAACTCTACAAGACTTCGCAGCTTCATTCTTCCGTTTCTATAGTGTTCTCTATGTAAGAGTTTGAAAGTTCAACTTATTAACATCAATACTTTCATCTCTTAATTGTTGAGTTCATTTTTCAAACTAACCCAACATTGAATAAAAATGTAGACTTCCAAATCTTTTATTAATATCATGCTTCTCTTCTTACTTAGCATTTTTGAACTTACAAAACATGATGCTGATTACATCGTAGACACCGTGACCATTAGATGATCACATGTCAAAGAAAAATATATATGATAAAAAAATTATGTGTTTTTCACCACACTAAAATTGAAAAGTATGATCCAGAATCGTCATCATCATCATAGGAGTTCAAATACAAGGAAAATCCTTGAGTTGGGAGGGAAAAATATTTTTGTTTCTTCCTTTATAGTATACTGTTAGTTAGAGCTACTACTACCTTGATTGAACTGGTCGATTCTCCAAAACTTTTTCTTCATGTAAACTAATTAGAACATCTAAACATTCTTTATTATGTTTTTAAACTACCAATCTTAATGTCCATATTTTTATTAAAATCATCTAACAATATTGGTGATGACGATGGTGTTTGTGGGTGATGATGATGGTGGTGGCAATGGTTTTTGAATTTATGTTTTTAAACTACCAACCTCAATGTCCATATTTTCATTAAAATCATATAACAACCTCAATATCCATATAAACTAATTATAACATCTAAACATTACAATTTATATTTTTAAACTACCAACCTCAATGTCTCCGTTTTTAAACTACCAACCTCAACGTTCATATTTTTATTAAAAATCATATAACAACCTCAATGTCCATATAAACTAATTACAACATCTAAACATTAAAATTTATATTTTTAAACTATAAAACCTGAATGTCCATGTTTTTAAAACTACCAATCTCAATGTCCATTATATTTTCATTAAAATCATCTAACAATATTGGTGGTGGCGATGGTGGTTTGGTTTTCTACCCAACATTATGGTTTTTAACTATAACCATGAAACATGGCTTCAATCTTGTCCAAGACTAAATACGACCTACCGACATAGTTTTGATCCAGAACCGAGAACTGACTCTACTAACTGTTATAATATTTTACCGCATAAATTATAAACTTATTATTTGCCTACAGTCCTTTCCTTCAAGATTAAGAAATTGAACTAATCAAATAACTTCATCACGGTATTTCTCACAAGAACCGAGAAACTACATATGCTCCTTCCGCCATGATTTTTCCTATAAAAAAACTAATAAACTGTACTGTTGGCCGACTAACTCGATTTTTTTCACAAAATCGAGAAACTACAAATGCTAATTCTGTTGCAATCACTACCACTAGAATCGATAAATTGTACCGTACCATGGTATTTGCCACCAAAATTGGGAAACTGTATCTTGTCTATTGTTACGGTCTTTGTCCAAGATATCGAGAGATATGTCCTGCTTAATCGTCCTATCGGGGCTGATAACCATACTCCGATAGAAGTAGCGAATGGAAGTTACCATAGACTTGTGCTTCCCCTCCATCTTATTGTTTAAACTGATGTCCGCACCCCCTGACTATGCTCATGTCTAACCAATACAATTTCTACCACAATTTTTGCCGCTTCATGGTCACCAAGTTTCCCTTCACTACACATAGCTATTTGGCTTGACCAACGAACTTGTATCATGTCCAACGTACCCAAGAGATGGAACTTTACTTCATCTCTGGAATGTGCCTCAAGTTCACTAGTGTTCGTACTATCACATCAAACATCTATAATTTAATGTTCCTCATACCAATGGCCTATAAAAGGCATTGTTCCCCATGGGAACAACAATACTATTCATCTCCTTATAGGTGTAGAACAACTCCTTTTTTGGGTACATGTGAAATGAGCATCCGGAGTCAAGAATCCAATCCTTAGAGAAATCAACCTTCTCGTCATGCATTGTAACAACATCAGATTTTGTATTAACACTAGCATGAACCCTAAATTTTTGAACTGGTATTTTTACCCTTTCTTTCTAATCAATTCTTTTACTTTGAATAATTCATCTTCATGCCCTTCCTATTTACAGGAAAAAAATATGCACTACTATATCATGCCCTGATGATTTAGAGTTTTTTCTTTCGCTTTTGCCTCCATCCTTATTCTTCAACCTTCCCCCTTAATTGACAAACAATCATGATCACTCCTTAATTGGATTTGGCCTTTACCTAATTTCATTACTAAGAAAAGTAGTGGTTACCTCCTCCATCTCTAGAGTCTCTTTCTTATAGAGAATTGTTGTCACCAAATGATCATATGACCACGAAAGTGAATAATGGAGCAGTAGCACTTGGCCCTCCTCCTCTAGATTTACTTCTAGGTAGAGAAGATCATTGACGATCTTGTTGAAGATGATTAGGTGATTGAGAATTGGGGCCCCTTCCTTCATGGGTTTTCTGTAGAGTTACCTCTTAAGTACAATTTGTTTGACAATGACCTTACCATGCAAAATCCCTCTAACTTCAACCATAATCATGTCAAAGAAGCCTCTGACAACACGTTAGACAGAGATTTATTATGCTATGTGCTAATCCTCCGTTATATCTGAAAGCCTTTCCACCTTCCATGTGACATCCTTAAGAACACTCTTTAACAAGGAGAGATTTAACCCTTCTATGCTACAAAAATAAGTTCCTTTTTACATTAAATTTCTCCACCTCGAACTTGATGCTATTAACCTTGCCATCTGCCATCACAAAATTTTGAAAATCCCTTGGATCTTGATGAATCAATCGATTTCAACAATTCCGATCTAGGAAGATAGGGTGCACACCAAAGTTGTCACTTACGGTTGACCTAGATCAAAGAGTTTGAAATTCTTTACGATTCCCTTACACTACAACAAATAGGACCTACAATAGCAGTTTTTCTATAGCGTTTAAGTGTCCCCGCTATAAAATATTATTAATGATTAGCACGCATAACAGTCCCTCTCTGATAAATAATACTACCTCATAACGAAAAAGAGATATATTTATTTACAGACACATGTGTACTGATTGACCAGATGCGAGCAAGAATGGAAAGGTCAGACCGGACCGATTGATCGACTTTCTAACGATACAGGACCTCGACCGATTGAGACAGGGTTCCGATGGAAGGGACATATTTCAAAGGAGGTATTTTATCTTAAACTTACTTATTGCTTTCTTATCTATTTCATTCTTATTTTTCTCTATGTTGTATACAACGCATAAGCAAACAAAAAACAATAATTTTAATCTTACAAAAATAATAGCAAGGCACAAATTAATTGAATTAATAGCACAAGAACACAAAATATACGTGGTTTCGTCAAACTCGACCAACTTCGTGGGGTAAAAGGAGAAATAATTTCCATTTAGTTAACTATAATTAACCTAGTCCATTTGATTCAAGGCTTACGAGTCGAGGTCTCTCGTAAGTCGGCCCTATATTGTGTACTCAAGAAGGCTGGTCTTAACATGAGTCAGACTCATGTCGGATCATCACTAGCATGATTGACACTTGTACGTTTGTTACCCAAAATATCGTTTATCAATACACCAATGACTGATGAAACTTAAAGTGGAAATAATTTGTTTTGGGGAAACCAGATATCGCACCTATTCCTATAACTACAAGAAGATAACACTATGGCAGAAATGGCTATTAGAGACCCACAAATAGTGTTAAATACCTATTAGAACATTTTAGAATTTTGGGGAGTTTTTTAAAATTTTAGACAATTAAACCTAAGAAGCCTATTTACCGATGGCCTTTCAAAAATTATTGAGGGGCCATACCATAATATTTTCGCTAAAACTTTTACATCAGATTTATAAAACCTAATTATATTTTTTCAAATTTATTAGGAATTTTTGAATATTTTTAGGATTTATTTGGAGTTATTTAAGGCTAAAATCCATTTAATAATTCATTTTAGCATTTATTTAATTAATAAAATAAAATTAATAATTAATAATCGTAAACCCCAACAACACATAATACCCATCGGGGGCCCACACGTCAGCCGTCCATGTGCACTAGGTGGGTCCCATTGATCATAGAGGCATCACATGGGTGCAAAGACTCCTGTGACTCCTTGCAGGACTTGGAACCCTAGTCTAGCCATGCTAATGGCTCGAGCGAAGCAGAGAAGACCCTTAGCCCTGGGATTTGACTGGGGAGGGATGGGTGAGTGACATGTGTCCCCAACCAAGCCCTTTACGGGATATATTAACCCTAAGTTGGACAAATTAAAATTGGAGGAGAGAGAAAGGGAGTTTGTGAGGGAGGTTTTCTTGGAGATTTTTGACTTCCTGGAGGATTTTCGAGCAGCTTTGTCAGACCAAAATTAACGTATATCACGTTCAAAGACAATTTTGATCCATCAGAGCATCTTTCAAAAATTATGCGTCCCAAAATTTAAAGACATTTATGGATTGTCGTTTTATAGCTGAATAAAATGACAGCTATTGTCTATCAAATAAAAAAGATCGACTAAAACTTTCAAATAACCAGTTAATTATTCAGCCACTATTTTTTTTCTTTTCAATATATAGTTAAGGTTTGTCATTTTTTTCAGGAAACAAAATTCAGAAAATCTCAAATCATCCATATCAAAGCTATTTAAACATGTTCATCATCTATATTAAATTGAAATACATTATCTGAAAATGGAATTTCATGTAAGCATCAACATTGAAAGAAACTCAATCAAAATTGTATTAACTAATAAATGTATCGAATTTACATAGCAATATCCCATCAAAAACAAAAAGAAACACGAATGTTGATAGCTCATAATCACTTAGCACGAACTGAACTGAATAGCAGTACAATCTCATGAAGAACAAAAAAGCGAATGTTATTGGTATATTACAATCTCAAAGTGTAGTACAACAAACCTGACATACTGAACTGAATATTTTGGCTAATTAATCATTTTTCCAACCGTAATATCGTCAAACTTTTCGTCTTTGTCGAACAACATCTCATTGCTGTCAAAAATTTCATCGATAATGATGTTATAAGTTTGATCATTTGGCGGTGCATCTGGATTCTCACGTCCAATAGAGCGAATTTCTTTCTAAAATTCTTCAAAAGACAAGTCTTTATAGGCAATGTAAGCTGATCATGTCATATATACAAATACAAGAAGAAGAAAAAAAACATAAGTATAGAACCACAAATTATAGCAGGATGAGTTGGTATTTGATAAAAGTTAGTGAACATTTTAAATTACCTAACGTCTTATATCCCATAACACTCAGTGTTGGTGTTTTTGCCTTTGGACTAGAAAAGATAGTCCCACATCGGCTACACCAAATGGTGAGTATCTCAATATAATGCATTGCTTGTGTTGAGGTGTGCACATGAGGTGTAGTGGGGCACAAGTTTGTGCCATGTGGGAGTATTTTCCTAGAAGGAAAAAGGATTAAATCCAACAAGGATGCAAGTTAATTTTTGTTGTGCGGACTCGGACTTGGACACGGACTCCAGGATGTCTCGTGCATGCACGGGATTGTTCGGGGGGGTAGGCGTGGACTGGCACACTTCTATGCTGATTGTGGGATGATCTAAAATATCAAACTCTATTTTTGAGTATTGGTATTTTAGTCCCACATCGGATAGGAGAAGAGGTGAAGTCTCAACTCCACTCTATAAATAGAGCCCCTTGGCCTCCTTTGAAAGATGCACCAAGAAGAGAGTTAAGGGAGTCTGTAAAGTCCAGGAAGCCCGTTCAAGTCTCAATATTGACTTACGAGCGTTCCAGAAGTTCTTCGTGAACTTGCTGGTTCCTGGAAGCTGTTCGTGCTCGTGTGGGACGAATAAAGCTTTGAGCAACGGTGGTTCATTCACCCCAGCATCTCATTCTCGCCTGTCATCGCTGCTGTTGCCTTTCTCAGAAACTTTTTTTTAGAAGCTCTACTGCCGATAGTCGCTTGCACAAAAGTCTCTTTAGATATGGAGAGCGAGTATTCCACAGGTGGATTCGTATTCACCACGGGCGGAGCTGCTATATCGTGGAAGTCGAAGAAGCAGACTATGTTATCTCGCTCTTCCATGGAATCTGAATTCTTTGCATTGGATGCTGCTGCAGATGAAGCAGAGTGGCTTCGGGAGCTCATGTATGATCTTCCGGTGGTTGGGGCTCAGATACCGGCAATATCGATATACTGTGACAACCAGGCGGCAACAGCAGTGGCATCAAATGACCTCTTCAACGGGAAGAAGAGGACTGTACGATTGAAGCACAAGGCAGTACACGATCTTATCAAAAGAGGTGTAATTGCAGTGGTTGATGTTCGGAGTCAGGAGAACCTGGCAGATCCGTTCACAAAGGGCCTCAAGCGCCAGTTGGTCGATGACACAGCTTGTAAAATAGGCTTGAAGGCATTCTGATAGTGTGTCTTTGTAATCCTACCATAAAGTTTTATGCTATTAGTTCAAAGAAAAATCTACTAGGCATCTAACTTTTGGTTCAAAGGAGGATCACTGACTGGGAAACTATCAGGTAACAGTGGGTACTTGTTCTCTGGAACATGGAAGGGATACAGACCCATAACCACTGTTGTCTACTATGTATTTTTTCTACGGAAAAAACAGATCCTGTGGAAGGTTGGCTTAAACGTCTTAATGAGTTTTCAGGCAGAGTGAATGCCTGGTGTGCTTTACAGGAAGCACGGTAGAGCAGCACTACAAGGAGTGAAACTCCATGCTACAGTGGCATGACTCCACCATGAGGTTCCCAGGTAGGGGTAATGCCTCGGCTTTGTAAGCCAAGTCATAGCGGCGTAGCACCGCAAATAGGCAGGTAGCCTAATGCTGTATGACGTAATTAAAGAGTTGTAGACAGTACTACAAAGGGGAGGATGGCCCCATGTTACAGTGGCACGACACCACGATGAGGTACCCAGGTAGGGGTAAAGCCTCGGCATTGCAAGCCATGTCGTTGCGGCGTAACACCGCAAGGAAGCCTTAGGCTTCATGCTGGATAGTTTGGCACTACAAAGAGGCTTGTGACCTCATGCTACAGTAGTATGACACTACGATGAGGTTCCCAGGTAGGGGTAATACCTCGGCTTCAGGCCATGTCATAGCGGCGTAGCACCGCAAGGAAGCGCAAGGCTTCATGCCATATCTCTTTAATAAAGAACTCACCTATAGTGTATGGAAAGAGATATCACGCCGTCTCTTGAGGGTAAACTTGTAGACGCCCAAAATTATACACTGAAACCAGGCTGGCACAAGGCCTTCAATGTGCAGCCAGAAGCACAGTTGATGTCATTATGTGAGTAGAAAGAATTGCAGTTATGGTGCAGAATTCAAGGCTTAGTCCATTCTTGTATCATGCTGTTATTTAAACTATGTGGGAAGATTCAAGTCGTAGCGACATCTCTCCTAATGCATGATGGACAGTCACTGTAGGGAATGCTCAACCCATATATTGAGATATGTGGGGGATTGTTGGTGCTTTTGCCTTTGGACTAGAAAAGATAGTCCCACATCGGCTACACCAAATGGTGAGTATCTCAAAATAATGCATTGTTTGTGTTGAGGTGTGCACATGAGGTGTAGTGGGGCACAAGTTTGTGCCATGTGGGAGTATTTTCCTAGAAGGAAAAAGGATTAAATCCAACAAGGATGCAAGTTAATTTTTGTTGTGCGGACTCGGACTTGGACACGGACTCCAGGATGTCTCGTGCATGCACGGGAGTATTCGGGGGGTAGGCGTGGACTGGCACACTTCTATGCTGATTGTGGGATGATCTAAAATATCAAACTCTATTTTTGAGTATTGGTATTTTAGTCCCACATCGGATAGGAGAAGAGGTGAAGTCTCAACTCCACTCTATAAATAGAGCCCTTGGCCTCCTTTGAAAGATGCACCAAGAAGAGAGTTAAGGGAGTCTGTAAAGTCCAGGAAGCCCGTTCAAGTCTCAAATATTGACTTACGAGCGTTCCAGAAGTTCTTCGTGAACTTGCTGGTTCCTGGAAGCTGTTCGTGCTCGTGTGGGGCGAATAAAGCTTTGAGCAACGGTGGTTCATTCACCCCAGCATCTCATTCTCGCCTGTCATCGCTGCTGTTGCCTTTCTCAGTAACTTCTTTTTAGAAGCTCTACTGCCGATAGTCGCTTGCACAAAAGTCTCTTTAGATTTTTTGTGTATTACGTAGAATCTTTTTAGATCCTCGTAATTCAAAATCCTCCAGGTTCTCTGTTGCACATCTTCTTTAAGGTGTAGCATTTGAAACGTTGTCTTTACAATTGTTTCAGTTTCAGAATTTTCCATCGAAAATTATGCCTCGGCACTAACACTCAGCAGCAGTATTTTAATTTTGGAGTGCCTCCGACACTCTAGTTTATCATCCCATATGGGAAGGGATAGATAAAAACTAATCTTGGATATAGGTGTCCAAATAAGAATTTCCTGTATTATTCGGAAAGGGATGTCTATTATATTGGGCAAGAACATTCTTGATCTTGTTAAGCTTCTCTTATGTCCATCTTTAACTAAAAAAGCATCTATACTGCTGCTTGAATGCATGAAATAGCTGAAGAAAAATGGTCGATCTCTTTCTGAAATGCGCTAGCTGTTGATGAAAGTAAAGCACAGATTAAGTTAATAAAAGTAAGCAGCTATAGCCCTATTCATGAATTTGGTAAAGAATAAAAATAAAATAAAATAGCCCTATCGATGAATGAAATTCTTCAATGTGAACCTTCAGGCAAGGTAAGAGAAAAGTTACATGGTCAGGATTACCAAAGGAAGTGGCCTAATTAGCTATTACTCAATTATAACTCAGATTAGCTAGGGTCCTCAGCTTTGGCACTCGATTTGAATCTCTGAAGGAGTAATATTGGATATCAGAGTAACTTTAAACTTCAAAAAGATTCTTGAATGGTAAAAGAAAGCACCTACCAGAAAATTTTATATTTTCTTCATAGTTTTCTGGTTGGTCCATAGATTACCACTTGATGGAAACACAGTGTGATCCGAACCAGAGTTGGTCCATGAATTACGATATTAGACTGGGCCCATATGCCTTAAAAGGAATTCCTATATAAGGACTGAATCAATCCCATCTACACCTCAGTATCCAACTTCCTATCCGATGTGGAATTAAATTATCAACTTCATTGTAACCATCTTTGAGTGCTCAACCAGAAACGAGATACAATCCAAAACAAGGTTCTAAATATTGGGAAAAACTTGAAACGTCTAGGTAGTTTTAGATTGAAATTGGACGGTCCGAAACTAACGAAGATGTTCGATTCAAACTATTGAACCCCCAAGCGTTCATAATCGGTACTCATTGGGGCCAAAGCCAATAATGAAATAGGATTTTTGAATGAGATGGTCTTTCCCATCATCATTTCATTAGACATCTGTCACTATGTGTGCATGCACATTGGGATGCTTTATTTGTAAATGCACGTGCTTTGCACGTATAATAATGTATAATTAGAACATTATTCAATTATAGTCAAATATCTCTTCTACTCATGTGGTTAAGGTGGAAGGTATTATTTTTGTTTGGTTGAGTTCGATTCCCCATGTTGAATATATATAACAATTTTAAACTTTTTCAAAATTTGTTTACATAATTTATTAATTTTTTAATAAAATGAACCATGATATAATGACTGCTTAGACGGCTGACTTTTGAGCCGTTTTGAAGCCTCATTATATAGTGAAAGATGATAAGGAGTGTTTTTGGTATATATTGGACAGATAGAATTAACTACTTTTTAATAAACAAATGAATACTTGGGAATTGTTCAGGTGCTTAATTACTAATAAGAAGTTACATGGTTCTTCTCCAAGACAAGACAAACATGCCAAACGAGCCTATTGATCACTACTTTTAGATATATGTAACTATATCGTTACACGTGATTTACTTTGAAATTGTTAGTAACTTATCTATCAGTATGAGGCTTATTATTAGGTGTTCTCCCTCAAATACATGCCAGACGAGTCGCTAACCCCCTTACAATGTCGCTTATTATTAGACATCTATCACTATATCGTTAAACATGATTTACTTTGGAATTGTTCTGGTGCTTACAATGTTGAACGTGTTTCTAAAAGTAAATCGTTAAACCGCTTACAATGTCGCTTATTATAAGGTGTTCACCCTCAAATACATGCAAGGCAAGTCTATTCATCACTATAAGGCTTGAGAGATTCACTTAGACTTATGGTATTTGACTATTTTGAGATATTTTCTCTCGTCGCTTGTTTAAAATGTATCAGAGTAATCTTCTCCCTTGATGTCAACAATAACTATACTTGAATTTAATGTTATCTTACCAAGGAAGTGTATAAGGAACAACCTCCTAAATTTTTTGGTCAAAGGGAGAATCAAGTATGCAGGCTGAAGAATGCTATTACATTCTTCAACGAATTCCTTGTGTTTGGTTTGAGAATTCTGTCAAGTGGTAACAAGAGTGGGATTTTGATGTATCATGCAGATCACCCAATCTTTGCCAGAGACAACAAGTCTGGGTGATGATCTATATTGATGATATTATTCTATCTGACAGTGATGTTAATGGCACCAATGTACCAAGAAATAACTCCAAAATCCCTTTGTTATCCAATATTTGAGAGATAACCTGAGCCCACCCCAAGCGACCCTTGGATCCGCCCTTGTTTGAGATAACCTCACTATTTCTTAGGTATTGAGGTTGATCACAATTAAAAAAGAGTTGTTCTTTCTCAGAGAATATATCATGGACTTGTAGAAACCCTGGGGGGTGAATAGGGTCAAGCTAACTAATCAAGCACTTAGCACAAGCTAATGGACAATTTAAAAATATAAGTACAAGAGAAGAAGCAACAACAATACCGACACACGATATATCCTGGTATCCTCCCAAGGGGCACTCCAGTCCCGGAACTCTCTTCGGCTTTAATCCACTATTTGAGTAAATAGTTACACATGAGTTTGGATCCGAAGAACTCGCCAACTTCTTACATGAGAGCTTTAGTCCGAAGGCCTCTCCGACTTCAACCGAGAGTTTGGATACGAAGACTCTCCAACTTCAAGCAAGAGTTTGGATACGAAGACTCTCCAACTTCAACCTTTAACAGTAGGTTTTGATCTCCTTATACAACAAGATGAAGATCTTACTTTTCAACTCAATACCTCTAACACAATTTGTGGATGACAAATGAAAGCTTTGTAGAGTTGTTTTTCGATAGGCTTTGGTGGTTTAGAAATTTTTAGGCTCAAAGCATCAACCTTGAATGAAGGGGTTCAAGGCTATTTATAACAAAAGCATTGAAAAGAGCTCAAAGGCGACTTTTTAGTCAGTAATCGGTATACCGTCGGTATACTGTCGGTATACCGCCGGTATGCCGATCTGGAATACAACGGCTAGAAATATAGCTGTTGGGATCATTAAATGCTCGAAATTCAATCGTTGGAATTTAAACGTTACTGAATCGGTATACCGTCAGTATAGATCGGTATTCCGTCAGTATGCCGATTTTGTAGACAGAAACTTTCTGTGAACAAAATCGGTATACTATCGATATAGACTGGTATACCGTCGGTATGCCGATTTTCATCCGAAAATAATCTTGGACTAATTTTTACCCTAGCTTTCGATTTTGCCATCCATTTCTTGTGTTTACAATTATTTCTAAGACTCATTACAAACTCCAGAAATACTGTAGCAGGTGCACGCTTCTTTAGAGTCTTGAAATGATGATGGCATGGCATGGCTTCTTTCCTTGATAGATGTTGGCTTTTTTCCTTGGCGACAGCTATCCAAAGATATCAAGTTTGTGAAAACTGAATACCTTTCGGGGGCTTCGCCCACGAACCCCCGACGAGGGGTGCTGCCCCCTCGACCCCCATTCGCTGACCGGGCAGCGAAACCCCTGAGTGCGTTGCTCCGGAGATGTCGTCGGGTGGTTCAGAGAAATCTTGTGGGATCCGTCGTCTTTGGGCCACCATGATTTCTTTATTGCATATGTCCACATTGATCTTGCTTATTGCTTTTCTACAAGTACATGTTAGACGAACAAAGAAATATACATAGTAGCAAGTATGATAAGTTTAATGTACATTAGAAAAATGCTGAGTTTAGGTATAAGTGCTAAGGTGATAGCATAAATGTTAGTGATATCATAATGATTAAACTTAATTGAATGACCACAATCAAAAATATAGTTTTAATTTTGGCAACCCGATTAAATTTAAGATAGATAAGCTCATATCACTAAAATATAAACCAATAGGCACATATCACCGAAGGTATAAGTATAAGTAGAAATGCTATAGCGATAGTATGAAGATTAGTAATAGTGAAATGCTAAACTTAACACATTAACCATATTCAAAAACATGATACAACATTGGCCAACAATCTCCCCCTTTTTGATTATGGCAAATCGGTTAAGTTTAGTATGGACACAATAAATACATGTATCACTAATATACAAAAGACATAAGCAATATCACTAAAAGCATACTACTTCGATTACTTATAAATACATTCTTAAACTTACTTCTCCCCCTTTGACATGATCAAAACTAGGCCCTCCCGTACTAATAGTTAAAATAAAATCAATCTCAAGAATAGAAATCAGAGCATGGGGAAGTCATAGACAATCATGATCAAGATATACGAATAAAAACAATGGGAGAAGGGTGTAATGACAAGTTTTTGAAGCTACATTACCAATGTAGAACATTAAATTTTAAAAGAAGCATGTCAAAACACAATATAGTTGGTAAAACAAATAAAATTGAAAGCAGTCAATAAATATTTTACCAACTTGAAATCCAAGAAAAAAACTCCAAAATATAATATTATATGAATTAAAACTCTAGTTTTGGAAGGAAGCAATATACCAATTGAAATAAGGATTTCAAACAAAAGCCATGAGGATTAGATAATTGCAAAGTAATTGATATTAAAAAAATACCAATTGAGATAGTTGGAAGATATAAACTTAATACCAATTGAAATATAACTTGAAACATTGATCAAAAAGCCATTTGAAAATATATAGGACTACTCAACCATTAGGATCTTTTATCAATAAAAATAAAAAAATTAAACATGATCCAACAAATCTCATAAAAAAAATCCCAAATCCATATTTATGATAAAATCTCACAAATCAATCAAAAAAATGGAAAAGAGTCATTCTCATTTAAATGATTGCAAATATAATCAAGAAGAGATGTAAATGATAATACGATGAAATCATGACTCAAAAGTGAGAGAAATTTAAGAGATACTTGCTAATGACTAATAAGGAAGGAGACTTAAAAAAATGAATCACAAACCTCCAAGAGAAACAAGATCTAATCAAGAATTTATAAAACTAGTTTTAGAGAACAAACATATGCATCTAAAATAGGATACAAATTACATTTAGAAGAATCACAGATCTTGTTGATGTAAACTAGCATATCATATATAGATTGAAACGAAAAACAATAGCTAGAAGAGTAAATGTGAACATAGATTATATAGCTTAACAATATATCATAACTAAGAAACCTACATAACTAATTAAGATTAATGAGGTAAGTCATTAACAAGATAAAAGTTCTCATTAAATCTTAAGTCACAAACACTAAACATACTTGCTTAAGCATAGAGTTCATAATTAAGGGCATTTATTTTGAATGATCAAAATAATTCATAGACTCTTTACTAAGCAAGATAAGAGCATAAGATGACAAATAAATGAATTAATCTCTTATCAAGTATAGGCCAAAAGAGATATTCATGAAAACATAATAAAATAAATCTCTTTGCCAAGTATTGAGATTAACCCAAGATAATAAAATGATAGATCGATCTAGAGAATGCAAATATTATAACCATTATGAAATAAGTGTATTCTCTAGAAATGGAAAAATCTCAACACAAAAGCTCAAATCATAGTAGCTAAGACATAAGAAATATGATGTATCAATTACAAGAGTCCTTATGTGCTACGAAAACATCATTAGGCAACAATAATTCTAAAGAAGCATAAATCCAAGGAATGAGAAAAGAAAGATCATTAAGATCAAGAAAGCTAATGCTAAAGATATCAAGAAGTACATTTTTCAAAGAGCTTTTATAGTGCACTATAGTAAATTTTAAAGATACAAACTAGAAAATGTGCACTAGGGAGGTAAATTTAACATGCAAGGTAAAGCACAAAACTATGCGATCCTTAATAGAACATCTATAATTAGTCATGAGCAAGACATTAATAAACATATTCTCTCAACATCCTAACTTAAAGGTATAAAACAAATAAATATCAAAAGTTAGGAATCATTTATATATATGAAACTATATATATCACGAATAGGCATACATGAAAAGATCAAAAATCAATTAAGAACATGTATCCATAATGCCAACCAAAAAGTCAAGAAGATATCATCAAAAGAAGACTTTAAGGAAGAAGCTAATTGATTCAAGAAGCACAAATTTGGTCAAAGGAATCAATAGCTAAAGTATAAGATAAGCACAAGTTTGAAGGTAACAAGTATAATTAAATACTCCTCAAGTCAATATAAAACTTTAGCTTAACTCATATGTCCACATAAAGATATTTATACAAAAATATATATCAACATAAGAAATACATGATCTACATGTAAATGGAAATTTAATGAATATAGTCATGTATCCTTAATGAATGTTTGAAAAACTATTACAAATTCAAAACACATATAAATAAGCTTTATTAGGAAAAGACATAATTGATTCATAAGAGGTTCAATCAAAATAAAATCTAAGAATCAATAATGAATATATTATATAAGCACAAGGTTAAAATGGAAGTATAAGTGTATACTTGTCAAGTGATAAGAAGCTTGTGCTAAACACATATATTCACAAATACCGATTAAGATAAATGTGACATATTAAATACAAACCGACAAGAAGTAACTATTTCAAAAACTTCAAAGACGGAGAGTTAAAATCATATTAACTCAAATCAAAATCAAGCTCTATGGACTAGAGTGATATGCATGCTTTATAAATAAAGATTAAGAATAACGAGCATCCAAATATAAAAGTGCCACACAAATAGAAAATGAGTGATAAACTACATAGTATGAACTAATCATTTAAGTTAAGTAACTAGTCATGCTAGATAATAGAAATAACAAGAAAATAGCTAAGCATGCTAATATCATACCTCTCATTGATTTGGATAATAAGCAACTAAAGCATATCAATGAGAGCTAGTAGCAAAATATCAAAAGAAACATGCTAGATTCTACGAATATAAATCATTTAAAGAGAATCGTTTAGCATGTTACCAAAGTGGCTCTAGTGGCCACACTTTGTGATGGTGTAATTGCTTGGAATATGGCCTTTGTAGCTTTGTAACTACCAACACGCTTCTCGATGCTATGTCCCGATACAAGAAGCTCCACCTACAACATTAGGCGAAGACTTTGGTATCCAAATAAACTTGGATCCACATTTGTTAGCTTTAGGGACCCATATAGCATTTACTCTAACATTGGTAGTAAAAGTCCTACGAATAGGGCATGTAACACTTATGTGTCCAATAAGAGAGTAATTGAAGCACCTAATGCTAGTGTGTGCACATGTATCAGAATGAGCATGGTTATAAACATGTGACATACTAGAATGATGAATATCTCTAGAGTGAGCATGAGAAGATTTGGTTTTAAGAATATTATGTTCTAATAACAAATCATCATGCATGCAAGTAAGAGAATCAAATTTAGCATTTAAAATATCATTCTCTTTTTCAAATAAAGCAATTCTAGAGATAAAAGCATCATTTTGTTTTTTTAAAGAATCAATAGAAGAATCGTGCAAAGAAGTTAACACATGCGTTTGACTTTTAAGATCTTCTATAGATGAGGAAAGAGATTTGATTTTTCAAGATTAAAGCCTCATTCAAATTCTTTAAAGAAACACATGATAAGTTTTGAGAATCAAGTCTAGATAATAAATCATTGTTTTCATTTCTTAATAACTCATTAGCTTCTTCTAAATGAACAACCTTTTCAGAAAATTCTTCATTTGTAAAATGAAGGTTATCAAGAATCTCTAAGGATTGTTTAGCCATAGCTTTTCACTTAGAGCATTTCTTACATTTAGAAGAACCATGATTGTCTATGCTACTAGAAATAAAACCCACTTTATCGGAGGATGAGGAATAGGTTGCCATAGAAAAATAACAAGGATCTACTCTAAGGATGTTAAGCCTAACAATAGAGTCCTCGCTCTGATACCAATTGTAGAAACCCTAGAGGGGGGTACATATGGTCAAGCTAACTAATCAAGCACTCAACACAAGCAAATAGGCAATTTAAAAATATAAGTGCAAGAGAAGAAGCAACAACAATACCGACACACGATATATCCTGGTATCCTCTCAAGGGGCACTCCAGTCCCGGAACTCTCTCCGGCTTTAATCCACTATTTGAGTAAATAGTTACACACGAGTTTGGATCCGAAGAACTCGCCAACTTCTTATACGAGAGCTTTGGTCCGAAGGCCTCTCCGACTTCAACCGAGAGTTTGGATACGAAGACTCTCCAACTTCAACCGAGAGTTTGGATACGAAGACTCTCCAACTTCAACCAAGAGTTTAGATACGAAGACTCTCAACTTCAACCTTTCACAATAGGTTTTGATCTCCTCATACAACAAGATGAAGATCTTACTTTTCAACTCAATAACTCTAACACAATTTGTGGATGGCAAATGAAAGCTTTGTAGAGTTGTTTGTGGATAGACTTTGGTGGATTAGAACTTTTTAGGCTCAAAGCATCAACCTTGAATGAAGGGATTCAAGGCT
Source organism: Iris pallida (assembly GCA_029216955.1). Lineage (NCBI taxonomy): Eukaryota > Viridiplantae > Streptophyta > Magnoliopsida > Asparagales > Iridaceae > Iris > Iris pallida. Next base: position 5,006,993 of record JANAVB010010400.1, read on the forward strand.
ATTTATAACAAAAGCATTGAAAAGAGCTCAAAGGCAACTTTTCAGTCAATAATTGGTATACCATCGGTGTACTGTCGTTATACCGCCGGTATGCCGATCTGGAATGCAACGGCTAGAAATATAACCGTTGGGATCATTAAATGCTCGAAATTCGACCATTGGAATTTTAACGTTACTGAATCGGTATATCGTCGGTATAGATCGGTATTCCGCCGGTATGCCGATTTTGTAGACAGAAACTTTTTGTGAACAAAATCGGTATACCGTCGGTATAGACCGGTATACCGTCGGTATGCCGATTTCCATCCGAAAATGATCCTGGGCTAATTTTTACCCTGGCTTTCAATTTTGCCATCCATTTCTTGTGTTTACAATTATTCCTAAGACTCATTACAGACTCCAGAAATATTGTAGCAGGTACAGGCTTCTTTAGAGTCATGAAATGATGATGGCATGGCGTGGCTTCTTTCCTTGATAGATGTTGGCTTTTTTCCTTGGCGACATCTGTCCAAAGATACCCAGTTTGTGAAAACTGAATACCTTTCGGGGGCTTCGCCCTCGAACTCCCGATGAGGGGCGCTACCCCCTCGACCCCCGTCCACTGACCGGGCAGCGAAACCCCCGAGTGCGTCCGGAGATATCGTCGGGTGGTTCAAAGAAATCTTGTGGGATCCGTCGTCTTTGGCCCACCATAATTTCTTTATTGCATATGTCCACATTGATCTTGCTTATTACTTTTTTGTAAGTACATGTTAGATGAACAAAACAATATACATAGTAGCAAGTATGATAAGTTTAATGCACATTAGAACAATGCTGAGTTTAAGTATAAGTGCTAAGGTGATAGCATAAATGTTAGTGATATCATAATGATTAAACTTAATTGAATGACCACAATCAAAAACATAGTTTTGATTTTGGCAATCCGATTAAATTTAAGATAGATAAGCTCATATCACTAAAATATAAACCAATAGACACATATCACCAAAGGTATAAGTATAAGTAGAAATGCTATAGCGATAGTATGAAGATTAGTGATAATGAAATGCTAAAATTAACATATTAACCATATTAAAAAATATGATACAATATTGGGCCAACAGGACTGATATAGGAATTTGGTTTACTTGTTGCTAAATCGGTTTAAACAAACGGAGTAGCCCCCTACTTGGTGGCTTGATAACGATAGGGTTAATAAAGATATGTCTCATTATAAAAGGTTGTTGGGTTAGAAGATTTACCCGACCATTATTAGACCAAACATTTCCTCAGATGGTTTGGTTAATCAATTTATGGAGAGCCCTGAACGGTATAAAGAAATTCCTTTTTAACAAACATATCTTCGTTGTTGTATCAAAATATCAATTGTTGTTAGACAAAACAAAAATAACACGATGAGATCACACACTTCATAAACTATAAGAGTCACTCACAAGCAATGGTTAAGGACCCTGGAAAATCATGGATACGGTATGGACACCATTTCGATTCATATTCTTATTGAACATCTATATGGATCCCATACGTCAAAGTCGTGAACTAATGCGTTCATTGCAATGAGGGACCCTGGGTGATAAGTTTTGCCACTTGGTCGTATCATAGGAATCTGAAACTTGGAATGTGGGTGAGTTTTGTGTAGTCATCTTCTATGTAACTTCCTCATGCCTATAATATTCAATATGATACTCCAAAATCATAGAACATGCATGCATATTAGACACCATAGTCACTCTCAAATACAACAAAAAACTCCAAAATTAGCATTGTGTCAATATTTGCAGGATGCAATAACTAAATAAAATATGGACGAACTGATAATTGGCACTAGCTTACTACTAACTATTTGTAGTATGCAATAGCTAAGCATGGACCTAGACAACCACAACAAGAAGAAAGAAGTCGACAATTTAGCTACTCATCTAAGAAGGACTAGGAGTATGAAAATCTGATAAAAATTAACTTGATCTAGGAGTGTTACATCTGATAGCCTGTAGAAAAGCTATTATTTGTTCAAGATTCTCCATCCGATTTAGCATAGACACGGACATAATTATGAAAATTTACTTAGAGTTTGGTGAGATTTTATAATGCAGCACTATCAAAAGTACTCTCAAGTAATTGCTTGCTTTTTTTAGAGTCAAACGAAGGCTTTTTAAGAGTATGGTGAGAGCTAGACATAGAGCTTGACACCCCATATCTTCTCTAAAACACTCAAAATCCTACAAAAGAAGAAACAACTAGCACCAAGTAGCATCATGGCATAAGGTTGCATAGTCCACACGAAATCAGATACAGATTCAGAATAATACATATTTAGAAAATTTAGGATAAGGATGCATTATATATTTATATACACATTAGATCTTAATAATATCATTTTTCATGTTTAGGTGGTATTTAGGTTCTAAAAGTTCAGGAAAGGATTTAATAAAAAGAAACATTGCTTTCTGAAAATCTAAATTCTATTTAGCACAGTCATGACATGCAAGATGACTTAAAACTATGTTTTGGGTTTCTTTAGATTGTATACATGAGCGAACCATATCAAACATGAGTACCTAGGAAGTACCGTATTGAATACGTTTTAGAAGCAAACAGTACGGAGGAGTATCTTCATAACATAAGATATGGAGAAGTTAGTTTTCCCGAGGATTCAATTTTCATCTCTAATACAGTTAGACACAAGTGCCTAGGAAGTACCGTGTCATATACATTTAAGTTTTTCATGATAATGTACATATATCATCTTTCATATTTATAAGTATCTTCCTTTATTGTGTACAATTCTTTCTTATTCGAAAATCCACCATATCTTTCGCATTTACTTTTCGTTACTTAAATATGGACGTTGATTTTCATCCTAATACATTTAAACTAAATAAAAGAAATTCCTTTCTTCTTTTGAGGATCAAATATTAGGTATTTTTTGAAAGCACCCTAAAGGGAGGTGAATAGGGACAAGCTTACTAATCAAGCACAATACGATCACTAACAAGCAATTTAAAAACTAAGAGTGCAAGAGAAGAAGCAATAAGAATATCGACACAAAATGTATCCTGGTATCCTCCGTGAGACACTCCAGTCTCGAAACACTCTCCGGCTTTAATCCACTATTACAAATAGTTATAACACAAGCTTTGATCTGAAGGCTCATAGATTTCTTACACAAGAGATTTAATCTGAAGGCTCTCCGACTTTAATACACAGGAGCCTTGATTTGAAGGATCTCCGACGAGCTTTGATCCGAAGGCTTATACATTTCAACCTCTTACAAGATATTTTTGATCTTCTTACAACAAGATGAAGATCTCTCTTTCACAACTCAAGAACACTCTAACATAATTTATGGATAGGCAAGTAAAATCTTTCGTAGAGTTGTTTGTGGATAAGCTTTGGTAGATAGAAAATTTTTAGGCTCAAACATCAATCTTGAATGAAGTGTTTTAAGGCTATTTATAACCAAAGCAAGAGAAAGAGCATAATTGTAACATTCTGTCAGCAATCAAAAGATCCGTCGGTCATCCTTGGAACACCGTCGAATGTTCCGCCTACAAAGTGCAACAACTACAAATAGAGCTATTGGGATCACTAATGGGACAAGATCCTACCGTTGGAATCCGAACGGTAACAATTCAGAAAATCCATCAGTGATCCGCGGTATGTCGTCGGATAATCCGATAGCTCATAGAAGGTTTTTTTGGTCCATTTGGATCATCCTTCAGTGTTCCATGGAGATCCGTTGTAGAGTGCCCTGCTCCACGAAGGTACTATATAGACAGAGAAATTGGATTGCTGGCTCTGGAACAGAGGATGATTTATCTGGACGAGTGGACTAAGACTCATTTCTGGATCTTTCACGCCTAATAAAGAATCTATGTTTTGAAAGTATGTTTCTTAATGAACGAACTATTGAGATGCTAAATCAAGATAAATGATCTGCATGCTAAGAAGTAAGAATGTTGCCTGCTAATAAGAAATGAATGTTGCTTTGATCAAGAGAACCTTCTCATGCTAATAAGAAGAGAAAATTGATTGGTTCCATGTTCTGTATCACATACTATCAAAGAATTGGTTTCAATGTTTAATGATACTGAATTGTTCCAATGCTACGTAATTAGATATTAATTACGTATTTTTTGTTATCTACTGCTGCAAAGATTGAAATGCTTGATAAGAACTACAAATGTTATAAAGAGTTACACGAAAGAGATGATATGGCCCGTCCATATAGACAAGAGCTATTGGCTCTGAAATATGAAAAGAAGAGGATACGGGTTAACCGTATAAAGAAAAGAGTTATGAAAAGGTGGAATGTCTATAGATCGAAAGAATTGTTAATAAAAGAATTTAATTGATAGATGTGACATTTATAGAGCCGATTTGGACAAATTGTGCACAAGGGTGTAATCTCTCTCGATCTATCTCTAGGGCACCAGGATCGCTCGGCCTAGAAAGGAACATGACATCCGGAGGCTAGAAGTCCTCGCAATCAGGAAGGATGTTAGTCTATTAGTGAGATGGGCTTGTACGTCCCAACTGCTAATAATGAGGATACCCATCGACCATCATATAGATAGGTGTTGATTGGTGAAGAGATGAACTTTGAGCCACAACTGCTAGTATGTGTGTACATTAGCACAGAGTTGAACGGAGAGTTACAAATGCTGGAATGTGCATATATTAGTGTAGAGCTCAGCCTTGAGTCACACCTGTCAGTCAAGTTTGCATGTGTCGAGAAAGATTTTGTTAAGAGCCTAACAATACAGAAACGAACAGGAAAAACTGTATACATACATTTCGTTTATTTCGAACCATTGTCTTGTGCAGGGATAAACCATCAGCTATGGTAAGAATCACCGAAAAGTGATATATGTGTTGCTTAAGTCTTCTGATCATGGATTTTTTATAAAGAATAATTTGTTGCAAAAAAATATTGTGTCCCGTTAAAAGAAATAAAATGATATATTGTGCTTGTTATTGACGCTAAGAAATGATAGAACTAAATAAAATGATCATGTCTCATAAAACACGCTGTGCAGTTCACATGAAATGAGTAGTTATCATGCATGAACATAATGGTCCCTTGAATGTTTGAAATGAATTGAAATAAACTATGGCATTTCGAAAGTGTTTTCAAAAGAAAGTATTCTGACTCTGTACTACATGAAATGAACGTAGGTAAAGGTAGCAAGATCATTATCACAAAAATATTTTCTCAATAAATTACTTAGTGATCATTTCAGACGATGTCATCACCAGTATGTTTCATGTACTGACCCACCACCAGCTTGCCTGCAAGAGCAAGGTGGACGAAATAAATGATCCAAAACGATATCCTGAGTCTCATCCCTAGGAGCCAAAAAAATCAGAAAAGATGTAAACTGATGGGTTTCTGTCCAGAAGATGGTCATCTGTTTAAAGAGTTAATGTTATATAAAGGGATGTAATGTCTGGAACGTGATCATTTTAATTTTGTATATTTCAAGAGAGACTATAAGACAAGTATGACATGTATTAGAGAGTCATTGGGAGCTTTATAATTGATTCAGATATATTAATAAAGAGAATTATTTCTGTTACCATTGTGTTCAATTCTATTTTTTTTATTATCTATTGCTTCAATTTCTTCTTCTATATTCTGCTATGTTGTTGTCGACTATATATATTTTGTTATTGTACAGGTCCAGGACATGTCCAAGCACAACTTAGACTTGCACGACATATCATGCCCAAGAGACGACGATCGATTCTGCAGAGATCAAAGAGAGGACGAACGATCATGCGGGATCAGGGCGTAACACGTCGGATCTTCCACCTAAAGTGGTTCTGGGTTATTATCTACCCTAGCTTTCGATTTTTTCATCTATTTTTTGTATTTACAAATATTTCCAAAGACTCATTACAGACTCTAGATATACAATAGCAGGTACAGGCTTCTTTAAAGTTTTGAAATATTGATGATATGGCTTGTCTTCTTTTACATGATACTGTGATGGCTTTTTTCCTTGACGGTAGTAGAACCCCCGAGTGTGTGGCCCACGAGACGTCGTTGGATGGTTCAAAGAAATCTTGTAGGAGACATTCATCTCTGGCCCATCGTGATTTCTTTATTTGCACATGTCCATGTTGATCTTGCTTGTTGCATTTGTGCAAATACATCTTAGATGACCAAAGAAATAAACGTTATAGCTAATATGATAAATTTAATGTATATTAGGACTATGCTAATTTTAAGTATAAATATATAGTTATAACATAAATATTAGTGAAATCATAATGTTAAACTTAATCAATTAACTATAGTAAAAAACAAAGTTAGATCATTGTACTAACAATCTTCCCTTTTTTTATTATGGAAGATCGGTTAAATTTAATTATAGATATAATAGAAGCTCATATCAATTATATGCAAAACAATAAACATATATCACTAAAAGGTATAAGCATAAGTATAAATTCTATAGTAATTGCAAAAAGATTAGTGATAATATAATGCTAAACTTAATTGATTTATCGTACATTCAAAAATATGATTCAATCATTGGGCTAACATTTTTATCTATAATCTTGTCTATCTGCAAGTTCACTCTCCCATGTCGCCAGTTTGTGACCTATTAGACTTGTTTAACTGGGTTAACCGAGACTAAGTAACATTAGTGTATTAGAGATTTTGTTTCCCAGGATTAACGTTTGAGATCATTTGAGTTGGCCTATAAATGAACAAAGAATATTAACTAGTGGGCTTACTAGGGTTAAGAGGATTTTCCTGGAATAGCAACTAGGATGTAGAAATAAATTTTATGTCTACTTCTGTAAGGAAGAGAAGAGAATATATATGTGGAAGACACTAGCCAAACTCTTACAACTGCCACCCACTTAATCTAGATAGAATCTCTATGGTTACGGGACGGTTACTAACCATTATCTCCAAATCCCCCAGGATAAGAAGCAGTTACAATAGAAAGTCCACTTAAACAACTATGTTGCACAACCTTTGCGGACACCAAATTTCAATGTAAGTGCCCCAATGTGGAATCTAGCACTACTGTATTCCTGCACAAAAATCTTTCTGACATTCATGATGAGCCCGTGTATAAGACCGCACAGAAGACCATGTCGTGCCTACGTTGTGGCCGCATTGCACCCTTACGACACCAATGCAGGAACTCGCACAAAAGTACCTGATGCATACGTGCAAAGTGCACCACTTAATGTCATTCACATGAACCCGAGCCCGACTCTGAGTCTGAGTCGCTAAGCCCCTTTCGGGCATAGCTCCAAAGGAAAACCTCCAAGAAATGAGTGACAAAAATATAGATATTGTTTGGAGGTCTTAAACTTTTCATTTATGAAAATTTCCTACCATACCAACTATGCACATAGACTACCACTCGCAATGTGCTCAAGTCAACAAAAGAAGAATCTTATATTGAAATACACATTTGGGACTAAAAATTGGATGTGGAAATATTTACTAGAGTTGAAAATAAAAAAATCCCAATAATCCCCTTATATTTGAATATATGGGGTGAGCATTCCCCACAGTGACTATCCATTATGCATTAGGATAGATGTCGCTAACACTTTGAATTTTTCCCATGGGTCAAACAATAGTACGATACAAAACGGACTATGCCATGAATGCAGTACTACTATCATTCATACTCACACAATGGTATCAACTGTGCTCTGGTCGTATATTAAACCGTTTTCTAACCTGATATCTGTGTGCATATGTTGGGTTTCTACAAGTTTACCCCCAAGAGACAGCATGTATCTCTATTCATACACATAGGTAAGTTCTTAGAGAGTTCAAAATTTTTTTGCATGAGGCCTTTTGCTTCTTTGTGGTGCTACACAGCTATGACATGGTAAAAAGATAAGTTCCAACTTCTTGGTGGTGTCATACCACGGTAGCATGAAGTTTCGGTCTCTTTGTAGTGTTGAACTACAACTCTCTATCTTTCAGCATTAAGTAATCGGTGTCATGACCCGCACCCAGTGTAAGGGCACGAGAAGTGGGTACGCCAGCCTACGCCGCAGTATCGGCGGTAGAACGCTGTCCTAGGTCACAACATCTAACATAATATGAATATGCTCTAAAAGGAGAACAATATATAAAGTACAACTCAATCACCATATCTAAGATGGAATAGAAGATAAGATAATCTCGACAGAGAGTCACAAATATGAATAATAAGTCTCGATGTAAACCACACCATAAACAATATCTTAATACAATCTCAAATGTCTCATAAAGCTAGATAATAAGATAAGTCTAGACTAGGCTAATGGCAAGTCCTCATCAACTACTGGATCCTGCTGAGGGTCCAGGTCACCTGTGTCAACTAGACCTACTCTATAGTAAGTATCATAGCAATCCTCATCATCTGTAATATTTTCAACAGGTCCAGTCAG
>JANAVB010010400.1:5017913-5025413 GCA_029216955.1 Iris pallida
AGCAGGGCATGCACGGGCCTCGTGCACGCGTGTCCGTGTCCGATTCGGATACTTAAATCGTGTCGAATCAAGATCCGTCTTCAAGAAAGTTATTACAAATAATATTAGTAAGGAATTCGTGAAAACAGAATCGAAAAATAACAATTTTTAGTTCTAAGTGGCATTTTGTCGAACACATGTTACAATGGACCGACACGTGTCCGATACGGCTATCAAACGAAATCACAAACCTACCAAACTTCATGCATAGGTCTGGGGTACCTATATGGATGCATCTACAAAGAAAAAAAAATAGAATTAACATGTGTTTAGAGAGATTTACCTATTGTGTGTCAAAACTTAATGAAACAAGCCTCCCAAACACGTCGATTGCCGATTCCCTCCGGTCAAAAGTCTCCGATCCCTCGCTAGCAAGTCTCCAGCAGATTTCTCTCCTCCAACGCTTACAATGCACTTCGTTTAGAAGAATTTGGGTGAGAAATAAGAGAATGAGACTTTTGAAGGAGAAGGGAAAAAGTAGGGTTTTTGAATTTGTGACGGTTACTAGTTTCTCACAAATAAAAGGGGGGGTTACTGTGTTTTGCCAGCCAAGTCATGGGGGATTAGGGTTAGGGTTTAGTCATGGGCCAGCACTCCTTAAGTGCTAAAAAGGCCCATTGACAAAAAGGCTTAAAGGCTAAATGAAAAATAACTAAAAAATGAATTAAATGATTCTTAAAATAGACAATAATTCTAAATTAAAATATAAAAAGCCAATAATAAATTTAATTACATTATTAGACTTCTAATCAAGGTTGACTAGGGTTATACCACCTTCTACTACCAAAATACCAATCAAGCCACACACCAATCAATTTAATTAAAAAATAAGAAAAATCAAATTAGCACATAATGACTAGAATATCCTTAATTAGAAAAATGAGTGTGACAAATCTACCCTCCTTAAAATAATTTCGTCCTCAAAATTAAAGTGATTGTACTCCTTTTAGGTCAAACCCCCAACAATCATAGTCTTAAGAAAACTTATCTAAATCATACTGTTGGAAGGATATCATACATAGTTATGGCAGGTAATATCAGTCTGAGGTCTCATCATCTAGCCATTATAGTCATACTAGATCAAAAGTAGTCATAAGGTATCAAAACATACAAACAATATGGTAGGGTACAATAATCATTAAGACATGATAAGGTATAGGTTAAGAACTCACCTCTACTAGGTCGGGTAGCTGGAACTCTCTCCTGGAGATAGGCCTCGACTAGGGACAGGTGTAAACCCCCTAATTTTCTACTTTAATTTTTTTATATATAAATTTGGTATTTAAAATTTTTACATATTTGTATGTCGCATAGTTGTATTATACGTCACGCACGAAATTGTCGTATGGGACGTCGCGTACGAGTTCACATTTTCATGTCTCGTCGAGTACGAATATGTGCGAGATACATATTTTTGTAAAAACATCTTGATTTTTCAAATAATAAATAATAAATATTTTTGATTACTTAAAGTTGTAAAATGCGTCGCATTTGGAATTTCCAAAAAAATTTATTCTACATCATGGAAGTTTAATAGTAATTTAAAAATGAGATTTTATACAAATAATCATTTTATACAAGACATATAAATTTATTCCATTTTCGAATTTATTGTTATTAATACTTTATTATTCAAAAAGATATTTAAAAATAATTATTATTTTTGAAATTATTATTATTGGTATTTTTGGAAAATATATTTAAAATTTATTGTGACCATTTTAAATCTCGATTTAATTTTATGGATTTAATTTAAATAGTTTAAAGATAGAATTTATACTTAAATTGAGAGTAGATTATCTAGTTTTAAATTGGAATTTAATTTGAATTTATTTGATTTAATTTGAATTATCTAATTGGTTTTACACAAAACCTAATCCCTATCCAACTGGGAATTCTCACCTCCTATATATAGGAGAGGAACTCCTCCAAGTTTTTTCCATCCACAGTAATATCGTGCATCGTGTCTGTGACCACCATAAATCTTATTCCAAACTTGTACAATCATCCACATCGTGTCCACATCCCGGACACGACGATTCCCAACAATAAAATCCCGCTCCGGCCCCGACTCTGCCCTCGCAACCGCAGCCAGCCCCTCGCTAACCTCACGGCCACCTGCTCCGTCTTTCCGTTACTCCGGCAGCATCCCCGTCATCACCTCCACCGTAACTCCTCTGCGCGCCACCCCTCTCTCCATCTGTCGATCCCGAACTACCCGCCAACACAACTACGAACCGGAACTCCCTCCGACCTCACCATCCCGTCACCACTAACACCACCTCCTGCCGACATCGCCACCACCAAGATTGCCACTTCCAGGCTACCAACACCATAGAAAGAGAAGGGGATAACCCGTACCTCGCCTGGCCACTCCCGCCGTCGTGCGTCCGGTGAACACCTCCCCGTGCCGAGAAACCCTCATTCGATTGACCGCCTATACGCCGGGCCGAGCACCGCGTGGTCGACCCTCTTCTTCCGTCGCACCGTGCGCCCATCCGCCAGCCTCGAATCACCTTCTAGCCTCCTTCTCCGGTGAGCCGCCTGCGCAAGCGCTGCACGCGCAAGCGCTCCTCCCGGTCGTCCTTGCTCCACGTTCTCGTCGGCGTACGCGTCGACACTGCTGGAGACCCTGGTGCTGTGCCGACCGTGTGGACCCCCGCCGTGTCGGAGTTCGTCAACGCTCCGCGCCTCGGCCGGTCGTGCGACCAGGACTCGGCACCGGAACTCTCCGCCTCTTCTTCCTCCACCCGATTGTGCCGCCTCCGACCTCCGCACCGTCGCCTCACTCTGGTGCTGACCGCACCCTGCCCGCCGGAGCCACCAGCCGCATCTCCCCTCGAAAACCCCCTTTCCCGTCGGAGCCATCCGTCATTGAAGCCGCGCCACCGCGCGCAGGATGCGTCGCCGCCATTGAAGCCGCGCCGCCCGCTGCAGCCGCCGTGTCGGCGCCTCCTCCGTACCGTCGCCGGAGAACCGCCCGGTAAGACCCACTCCCAATCTCTTCTTCCTCACTCTCTCTCTCTCTCTGTCTCTCTTTCATATGTGATATAGATTGGAAAAAAAGAGGGCTGAATGTTTTTTTAAGGTTTAATGTTATATTATTATTATTATTATTTATTATTAAAATTATGATTATTATTATTATTCTATTATTATTATTAAAATTTCTATTAATTAGTAATAAAGATTACTGTTATTATTATTATTATTAGTATTATTGTTATCATTATATAGTGTTATTATTATTATCCTTATTATTAGTTTTATTATTATTATTATTATTATTATTATTATTATTCATTGGCTATATTGATAGTATATGTATACATTATTATTTTCACTATTATATTAATTGAACAAATATTTTCTAGCAAACTTCAACTTAAATTTTTTAAAAAACACTAAAATATTCTTTTTGAAATATATATGTACATATATTTGATCGGTTATATTTTTAGAAGTATTTTAAATTATGAAATTTAATTTCCACCTTAAACCTATTTACAACTTAGAGTATTTTGACTAATAAGATATAATTTTCAAAATTATTATTATATATACATATTTTTCAATGTTTTTTCGTAAGTGAATTTTTACAAGTAAACATGTTTTAAAGTAATATAAATCTTTTCTAAAGAATTTGTATATTTATCTACTCCGCAAATTCTTCCAATTATCCTCATTACTCATGACTAATCATGCTTGCCTATTTTCTCGCGTCCGCGGACCCCTACACATCGACCATGGCTATTAGACAAGACTGGACTTGTCGGATTATCGTACCACCCCAGGCGACCCACCAGGCAAGACACCTTGCCACTACTGTTTAAATTTCCTGCTCAATAACATGCATGTTGTGTTTATTTTCAAGTTATTTCTTTCTAAATTATATGTAGATGCAAATTACTATATTTTATGCAATTGACTTAGAGTTAAGGGACCACCGTATGTTTAAGTGCATCTCATAAACTGTCACGATGTGCCACGGGTTGTGTGTGAGTTGTGAGTCGCATATAGATACGGACTTGCGTACCGACCGTACATCGGTACGTACAGGCCGTGCGTTAGGATATAACTGCCAATAGATTATGTAGAAGACTTGACAGTTATTAAGGATTAAACAGTGTCGTGGAGTCGACACATGTATAGTATCATGGGGAGGGAGGGGAGACAGTTATTAGAGTAGGGGCTACATGTTCAGTACACACATAGATTTGGGCTGATAGTGTCTCGTATGAGCGCTACTTACTGCCCCGGGGCCGATAGTTCTCGTATGAGAGCTACTTTCTGCCCATGGTCGATAGTGTCTCTTATGAGCGCTACCTACTACCACTCTCTCTCCATCTATGCTGAACACCTAAGCTCCTGCGTAGAACGTTGTCTTCTCAAAGTGTATATCACATAGAATGGTTAGAAACCTTTACGCATGTATATTTTTTATTAAGCTCTTACTATTCAGTTTATGTCATGATATTATATGTCTTGTTACGTCCCTCTGAGGACCTGGTGATCTCTCCAGGTGTGTATTTTCGTGATTCTTGCAGGTGCTCTAGCTAAGGCCATTCCTTCCTTCGTGATGATTGCTCTTGGACTCGTCACTTGCTCTCGCTTGCTAAATTCTTTCCTTGTATATTTTTCTATATTTAATTTAGTTGGTAGTGGTTTTGTCTCCACCCAACGATTGTATACCTGACAAACTCAAAGTTGCTTTTATATTATTATTTATCTTTGTGGATGAGATTTAGTGTCTTGGCTTTCTATATTTACAGCTTATGTATACATACGAGCCGTATATTTACTCGTATGTATACAGCTAGCATGATACGTATCTAGTCCTAAGTATTTTGGGACTGGAGCGTTACAACAGGTGCAGTAGGACAGTCTCGTATCTTGTGTACTGCTGACCCATAAAATAAGCACAACTTTTGTCTCCTCCAACAGTAGTCCCATATGTTACCAGGCTTCCTACAGTAAGCACAGGTAGGCACTTGCTCAACTGGCCTCTACTGGACAGGAATCTGAACTTGATAGGCTGGTCTAGGCTAGAAGCCGGGGTACTCCTGAGGCTCTGGATATATACTGCTCCTCGCTCTCTTGGGGCTAGGCTCTCCCCTCGGATGCATGTAATCCCACAACAGATGGATACTGAGACTCTGCTCTCTCATAAACTCAGCCTGAAGTCTCTGTACCTCCCACACATCCTGAAGAAGTCTATAAATCTAAGCCCCATCAGGAATGACATGGGGTACCACTCCAGGAGGAAAAGGGAGGCCCTCAGTCTCCGGTTGAACTGTAGCCCTCTCCTGAAGGATAGAAGATGGAGGAAAACTCTCCGGTGAGGCTGCTAACACCTCCTAAGAAATGAAAGGGAGAAGTACAATCTTGATCTCATCCGAAACTATAGCTGTGCACTAGGGACAGACTCTGGTCATGGGTGCCATACAGGAAAAGATAAGGAAAAATAATAAATCATCAGGCTGTAAGGCAGTCTATTATCCTATATGAAAACAGGTAATTATCAAAAAAAACAACAACTAGGAATTAACTATAAAGCGTTACTATTCTAAAGATGAACAAAATCGAAAGTTTAAAGCATGACTGTCAATAGCATTGAAATTCAATCACGATATATATAAAAGAAAATTTAGTCTCGACACGATATAAGTTGATCAATCTCTGGATAAATCAAGATTTGGGCAAGATGGGAACAAGGTCATTGAAGTCTGAGCACGAGCATCCAAGGATGGAGATCCAGGTCATAATTAAATTTAATTCAATTGAGTACGACCTAGGATATTAATATGATAAGAAAAGATGACCAAAGTCGATTGGTCGTGATCAAGGGAGTTAGGATTCAATGATATTGAAAACTTTTAAAGGATAATTCAAAGATATGGAATAAGTCAATTTCCTCCTTTTGATAGGGAAAACAAAAGACAAGGTTTCATAGGAAAGTCAAGTTAATCATCTCTCTCTGATACCATCAAGCTTATCTAATCATCATTTGCAAATCATATCTTTATTTCATAAGTCCAAATATGAAAATCAACCTTTATATGACTACCACCAAGAATTTACACCATTTTGTTATGAATATTGGACCTTGTCATGATCATCATAGGTTCAATTCCTAAATTCTAAAACATTACTCATGAAGCATACCCTTTTATTTATTAGCACTCAATACTAACCACTTAATCATCTTTAAATCCAAATTCTTCCACCTTGTCCGAAATTAGATCCGAAACCTCTAAATCAAGTTTTATAAAATCTTTGAACTTGTTCAAATTACTCTTCTCGTGTTATTCAATCTAAAACTACTAGGCCTTACAAAACTTATTCTCCATTATAAAATCAACCTTCATATTTCCTTCAACGTACACCTTCAAATATTATTCTTCTTAAAATTTAAAATTTTCTCAAAAATCTCTATATTTTCTATAACTTAAAAATTCTTGTGTTCTTTCTGTTCTTAGCCATTTTCTTGTAATATCTTATTCAATTTCGTATTGCCATCGAATACAGTTAAAATCTCTTCTCATTACTAAATTCCTAAATTTAACATCATAGCCTTAAAGTGAAATGTCTCAAGAATCAATAACCAAAATTTATCCAAGTCCTCAAAACTAAGTTGACCTCGAATATCCTCATCGGTTTGGAAATACATCTACGAATTATTTTTATCCAAAATATTTCTCTATGTGTGATTGTTCCTCAATTGATAATATAAATCTCTTGATTTTATTCTCACTTTTACCACATCTCTATCTCAAAATTCTATATCAAAGACAAACATTTAGATTCCTACCAAGATTACCATATGTTAACAAATTACGTCCTTTCCGAGCTAGATGATTTACGTTACTTTCTCGACCCTTCCAAGGTAAAAAGGTATGGAGATTAAAAGGTTTCAAAGTATAGATGACAGAATTAGATACGAGATATGTGATTGATGTAATTGGGATAGAGTTAATTAAGATAAGGGAAAATAGTAATACAAGAAATAATGGCAAGAAAAAAATAATGATAAAATATGTTTTTGCTCATCTGTTCAAAAGGAATGAACCAATTTTAAGATATAATCTGATAACCATACACGTCTTCCTGAAATCATATTGCTAGAATTTTGCCACACCAGTAAGCATAGCTGCAATAAACAATAGAGTCCGTAACTAAGGTATATACCCTATAATCATGTTATTTAGAATTTTTACCACGCCAACAGGTATGGCTGCAAGAAAATCTAGATTCCATAACTAGGATAAGTATATCGAAATCAGGCTCTACGTCCTTGTCATGCTAGCCAGTATGACTGCGATAAATTCTAACTCCACAAATAAAGTAGACATTTACCTTTCTCACTGTCCTTATCAAGTATGTTATCAGGTTATACCCTAAATTCTAAAAAATAAAATAAAGATAAATAAATAAATAAATAAATAAATAAATAAATAAATA
>JANAVB010010400.1:5027913-5060413 GCA_029216955.1 Iris pallida
TATATATATACACACACATAAAGAGGAAAACCCATATATATACATAAATTGTAGATAAATAGGGTATAAACCCAACGACCACTCCCCGCAAGTCCAGAACCTAATTAACCTATGAAAAAACTCCTGTTCGTTGTAAGATCACTGAAGGAAGGGTTGGTCATAAATTTGGAGAGTTTGCTTCTGCACGGCCTTCGAGAAGCAATAAAGGAAAAAAGGGGAAGAAGGGGGAAAAGTCAAGTAATAAGCGCCATATGCCACGAAAAGGCAATCCAGTTTCGGTAAGACTTGAGAGGAATCGTAGTTCAGATCCAAGTCGGTTCAGTGAGGGCGACCGCGAAAGTCACCGAATGGGTCCAGTCCGTCTTTTCCTGATCTTTGTCCCATATTCAAAAAGAAAGGCGTGGAAGGACGTTGCAAATGTCCGGGATGGACACGACTTCTTCTAACGCTAGAAGACCACATGAGGACACCCGGGACCTTAGCATGTCGTAAAAGAGGCACACTGGGAACCTAATTAACCTATTATAAACTCAGAAATTATAAATGAAATCTTAGGAAATCAAATTATAAAAAAAATCAATGCGATATATATATATAGTCGAAACCCGAAAACTCAACTCGAGACCCAAATCGCAAAATACCCAACTAGAACCCGCGAAACTTGGCAAACACAAAGGTGTCTATGTGTGTGACGTGCTCGGGTGCTCACAGAGTCAAACTCGTGTCCATATCATGTCCACGGAGTGCGTATCAGAAAATCGAATACGCGAGGTAGAACGTGTACGTGCACGTGCGTTTCGTCCGATTGGACGTCGCACACAACGCGAGAAGCCTCGTGCTCGTGCACGTAGCTAGATAGGGTCCCGGGCTTGGTCAAGGATACACTAACATGACACCACGTCATGTCTATGCGACACAGGACATACGGATCACGTACGGCCTGTGCGCGTGCGCACGTGCGTGCCCGTGGGCGCGTGTCGAGCCACGTAGCTCGCGATTCATGCCACGCCGTGTCTCAGGATTGAATCCTTGGGTAGCCCAGGTATAGGGCTTCATGTTCGTGCTCCTGGAACGGGTTCTTGTCGTGTAGTGTTCGCGTACGAAGGACGTGTCAGCGGCACTTTTTAGCCGTATGCACAGTACGGGCTAAACCGTGTGCGTCGGATTTCTCCGTGCACACTCCACGAATAGTCATAAAATTTTACTAGCATGGGGCAGAGGTTGCCCCCATGCGACCATAAAATTTAACGTAAAATAGAGCCCTGTACGTCGAGTTATGATGCACAGACAACATGGCATGCACGGGGCCGTGCATAGGCCTCGTTCACGCGTGTCCGTGTCCGATTCGGACACTGAACTCATGTCGAATCAAGATTCGTCTTCATGAAAGTTATTACAAATAATATTAGAAAGGAATTTGTGAAAACAGAATAAAAAAATAACAATTTTAAGTTCTAAGTGGCATTTCGTCGAACACGTGTTACAATGGATCGACACGTGTCCGATACGGCTATCAAACAGAATCACAAACCTACCAAACTTCATGCACAGGTCTGGGGTACCTATATGGATGCATCTACAAAGAAAAAAAATGGAATTTATAAGTGTTTAGCGAGATTTACCTATTGAGTGTCAAAACTCAATGAAACAAGCCTCCCAAACACGTTGATTGCTGATTCCCTCTGGTCAAACGCCTCCGATCCCTCGCTAGCAAGTCTCCAGCAGTTCCTCTCCTTCCAACGGTTGCAACGCACTTCGTTTGGAAGGATTTGGGTAAGAAACGAGAGAATGAGACTTTTGGAGGAAGAGGAAAAAAGTAGGATTTTTGAATTTGTGATGGCTACTACTTTCTCACAAATGAAAGGGGGGCTACTGTGTTTGGCCGTCCAAGTCATGGGGGATTAGGGTTAGTGTTTAGTCATGGGCCAGCAATCCTCAAGTGCTGAAAAGGCCCATTAACAAAAAGGCTTAAAGGCTAAATGAAAAATAACTAAAAAATAAATTAAATGATTCTTAAAATAGACAATAACTCTAAATTAAAATATAAAAATCTAATACGAAATCTAATTATAGTATTAGGGTTCTAATGAAGGATGACTAGGGTTATACCACATTCTACTGCCAAAACACCAATCAAGCCACACACCAATCAATTTAATTTAAAAAAATAAGAAAAATCAAATTGTCACATAATGACTAGAATACCCTTAATTAGAAAAATGAGTGTAATAATCGGTCTCTATATGGTGCTACGCTGCTGTGACATAAACCGAAGCTATGTCCCACCTCATGTGGTATCATGCCACTGTAGCATGGGGTATTAGTCCCTTTGTAGTGCTTAGCTACCCATGCTTCCTGTAAATCATGCCAAGCATTCCAAATGTCAAAGAACTTATTAAGGCTTAAAGTCATCCTCTTATACAGTACTTGCTCTATACAAAGAGCAAACAATAAACTATAGAGGTTTTAGGATACAATTTCAACAATGCCCCCAAGGACCAACCTTTATACCTGATATTTTTCAATCAATAATCATTCCTTGAACCATAAGTAAGATGCCTAGTAGATTTCTTTTTGAACTAATATCATAATATATTATGGTAGAATTTTGAAGAGTAATATCAGAAATCCTTCAAGCTTATATTCTTTGGTATATCATCGACCAGCTGGCACTTGAGACCTTTGGAAAATGAATATCAACCACTATAATAATTTCATCCTTGATGCACTCATTTAGTATTATATGACGAAGTCACACAATCCTCTTCTTACCATAAAAGAGATCATTGGATGCTACGTACTGCAGTTGCCTGGTTGTTGTAGTATATCGGTATTGTTGAAATTTGTACCCAACCAAAGGAAGATCATACATGAGCTTCCTAAGATATTCTGCTTCACCTGTTGCAGCTACTAGAGCATAGAACTCAGATTTCATAAATGAGTGAGAGAGCAAAGTTTGTTTCTTGGACTTCTATAATACATCAATCACACCCGTGTAGAAGATGTATCCTCATGTGGGTCTTTAACTCTCTCTCTTTTCTAGCACCAACAAGCATCATTGAAACCTTTAACTATACTTGGATAACCATCCTAATGCAGTAGAAACTTCTGAGTTCTCTTAAGAATACTAATAACTCTCTTAACAATTTTTTAGTATTCAACATCTAGACCAATGATCAACTAGGCATCCCTATGGAAAAAATGATCTCAGTTCTGGTGGCAGTCGTAACACACATTAAGCTATCCAATAATGCTTGAGTAATCTAACTGTTGGATACTTTCCTCTGGATTTGGCTTCAACTTCTTGTCACACCTATAAGGAGTATTAATTTCTGGAATATTCTGATATCTATGACGTGTGACCATCTTTTATAAGTAGTGAGATTATGTAAGAGCAAGCCCAGCTTCCGTCCGAATGATCTTTATTCCTAAGATAACATCAACATCTTCCATGTTCTTTATGAGTACGTGGAAGAGAGAAACTTCTTTGTCTTTGTGACGTAATCTAGATCTGTACCCATAATTAGCATATCATTCAGATATAGACACAATATCTCTCTGCCATCAGCAAACTTGTTGTATACACACTTATCAATCTCGTTGATCTTGTAGCCATTTGATCTGATGACTTTATCAGACTTCTAGTGCCATATAATTGGAGCTTGCTTTAAACCGTACATAGATTTCACAAATTTGCAAAATTATCTTCAAGCCCCTTAATTATAAACCTTTCTGGTTGATTCATGTAGATTTCTTTGGTCCATTTAGGAATATTATTTTGACACCAATCTAATAAATTACTAACTTGTGAATTTCATCCAATGCAATAAGCATCCTGATAGTTGTCATCTGTGTAGTTGGTGCATATTTATTGAAGTAGTTGATCCCCTGATTTTGAGAAAATCCTTTCGCCACCAATCTTGCCTTGAACTTATGAACAGTTTCATCGGACTTTATCTTCTTCTTGAAGAACTGTCACGATCCGTACCCTAGAGTAAGGGCACGAGAAGTGGGTACGTCCAGCCTACGCCACAGTGTCGGCGGTAGAACGCTATCCTAGGTCACAACATCTAACAATATAAGGTACCTGTACAGTATATACACTCCGAGTGGAGGTGACAATATAGAATACAGTCTCAATCACAATTAAGGCAGAAATAGCACGATATCATAGATATGGAAATCTCAAAGGAAGATACAAACAAAAGAAAAGTCTAAGTGTCTAACGACACGACATCACAACATCCAGAAAATAATACAACTCTAAAGACAATACAAAATACATAAGAATAAGATAAAGGCTAGCTAATCTAGTCTAAGCAATATGGATGACGTCCTCAGCTAGAGCTGGATCCTCCTGTGGGTCTAACTCATAGGTATCGTCTAGATGGCCTCCATAGTAGGTCAGACAGAAGTCCTCGGTATCATCTATAATATTTTCAACAGGTCCAGTCAGGACGAAAGCGAGCACAATATATCTCATGCAATTCATATCATGGTAGGAAGGTAAAATCACGCAGAAGAATAAGATACATGAACTGTAAGAAGATGTACACGAAAACAAGAGAGATATTTGTAAACTGAAAATATATATATGATAATTAAGAACTGTAAGTGACTAGTGATTCAGAGCATAAGACGGTTATGTAAACAACACAATATTGCACACGATATAATATAGAGAGGTTCACACGATTTGGATTGATCACATAACCACTTCTACTCCCCCGTCCCCAATCAATACACAAGGATCCAGTCAAGTTATGTTATTGCACATGAAGTATAGTTGCACACGATGATCATGTGGGCACATGAGAGTACATGAGTTCACACGATTCACACGATTTGCACACGAATAACCCAAACACAAGGAGTACACGATGCCCATGATAAAGTACATGAACATAAAATACCCGATGTATCCGCGAAGGGGATAACATCGCATGACAAGATACATATAGTACTAATCCGTGATAATAAGTGTCAGTATCAAGTAAAGTAATCTAGAGCATGAATGTAGGTCCTAGCAAGTATGAAAAGATCAGAGAATGTACTCGTCTGCGATCTGAATGTATGTGAGAATACACTGTCCAATATGAGATATCTGAGTCCTATTTAGAGCAACACAAGTCATGATGTATACAAGGAAATTATAATTTGAAGAATACAATGTATCTACATGTTTCTAGGTCAGTCTGGACCAAAGTCAACTCTTGGTCAACTCTGGTCAAATCTAAAAGTCAACTCTAGTCAAATTAGGTCAAACTAGTTAGGGTTTGGTAAATCTTGGTCAACTAGTCTAATCTAGGCTTAGTAAGTCAAATTTAGGTTTAACAAGTCAATTCTAGGTATACACACATAGTATCTAGGCTATACAAACTAAGTATATGCAAATCAAGTATTCAGGATAGCTACTAACTCATAGCCTAAGTCACTTGCTAAACCAAGCACAAAACTAAACCATAAGCTAACAAGACACACAAACTTAGTCATATAATATATATATATATTATTCACATTCACATATACATATACATAGATATATATAGGAAAGCTATATATATATATAGGCACATATACACACACACACACACACATATATATATATATATATATATATATATATATATATATATATATATATATATAGAGAGAGAGAGAGAGAGAGAGAGAGAGAGAGAGGTAAAAGAGTAAGTGAGTATGTGTGTGTTTGGCATATATGTGAAAGGATATGTGTTAATATTTTCAGATTTAGTGATAGGTAGGTGTATGTGACATGGGATACGTGGTATCAAAGGATGTATGAATGCATGTGTGTAAAAGGTTATAGGTTAACTCAGTTTATAAAAATGCATACATACATACTTACATTGTATACATGCATACATACATACATTGCATACATGCCTACATACATATCATATATGCATACTTGCATTCATTCATGCACCTATACATACAAACATATTTGAATACATTATATACTTGCATATATTATATTCATATATGCATACTCTACATTATATTACATTCATTCCTGCATACATATATATCATGTATATCACATTACATGATACATACATGTATACTTGCATTACAATATACTTACATTCATGCATATTAGATACTTGCATTTATATTAACATATTGCATACATTCATTTCATTCATGCATCTATACATTACCTACATGTTTTATACATATGCATACATTGTATATTCATATCATTTCATACACTACAACAAAAAACCCTTTTAATGACGGCTAAAAAGCGTCATTAATGACGAACCATGATGCTTTTTTTTTCCACAGCAACCGTTATAAAAATGGGTGTTATAAATATTTTTTAAAAGCGTCATAAAATAACCGTCATGAATAGTTTCTATAAAAGCGTTATGAATAGTTAATATATAGTGCACAATTCAGAACAATTTTAAAACGTCATGAATAGATAATATGTATAGGCTCAATGCAGCACATTTATAACACTTTATACTATTCAAATTAGCATATTTATAATGCTCTATACTGCACAGTATATATTACATTCCAAAAACTTACATTATATATCACCATCTTTATTACATTTCTAAAAATAGAGTACATATCAACATCTTTATTACATTGAATATCCAAATACAGAATGTACCCAAAAAATAGGAATAAATCTCTCTTTTGCTAACCAAATTATAAGAAATATTTACTTAAGTAGATTCTGACCATGGATCTTCTCTCTGCCATCTCTTGAAGATATCGGGAGTCCCAAAGAGAAGTAGTGTCGCAGTTGAGCGACGACTTGGTGCTGCTGCAGCCGGCGTCGTCGTGGGAGAGCCTCATCCTCTGATCCCTTACTCTCGCCTGAACCCTCACCAGCGCCTGCATCCAATTCCTGAAAGTTCTACCCATCTTCAAACTCAGCTTTGCTTGATTATCTGTTATAACTAGGAATGGGAGCAGAAAGTGAGTCAGTTCCGTACTCCATCGGAAGTTGCTACATACTTTCTTACTTTGGCGCCGATATGGCCTACGGGTAAGGAAGCCTGTCAGTTAAGAAACAAATTCGACCAGCAAAGAAAAGAAAACTAAATTAAAAGAAGAACTCAAGAAGAGAGGAAGAAAATAACTGGAAAATACAACCCTTCAAGAAATAGAGACACTAGATAATATGATCCTGCAACTATAAAATAATTACGAATATCAAGGTCCATAAGCTAATGAGAAACCAAAGCTCCATAAGATATTAATGACAATAAACTTCAAACAATCTGGCCTGAAGTAGAGAGAAAAAAATATACAAAATCAATCTCGCTCATTGGACTTTTTTTGCAAAGTAAATTACCTCTAGCAGTCTAATGTCCAACCCATGTTCATAATCTACTTTTTAAGTACCATATGTCCACCTATTATTAATAAAAGAAAAACTGGATAATTCTGTACCTCTACATGCTATTTAGCTAATGAATCTTAAATTTCTCAACAATGATAAATGGAAGAAAAAAAATTAGAAGTCTACGTCATAAGTTTATGTTTCCACACAAATTTTAGCACATTGGAAAAGTGATCATTAATCAAGTGACTTAAATTACAAAAAAATTAAGCAATCTTCCGGTGAAGCCCAACAAAAACAGAAAACCAATACCAGCACAACATGTTCCTCCATCACATTTCAAGATCTTTGATTTTATTAGAAAAATACTAGTAAACCATCTAACTGCTGAAAAGATAAACAAATATGTGTCAGAATGAGTGTTAGGAATCCTTTTTAGGAACAAAAAAATTCTCATTAGAAATCCTATTTCAAACTCAAAAGCTTATACCTACCTACATATCAGTATTCAGATGATTACTTTGCAAGTTTGCATAGTATGAAATAATCTTTGTACAAAAAAAAAAATACCAAGAGATTAGGAGTCTAGGACAAAACCTTGCAGGAACATATTAGTATAGCCAACCCCCCTCCACAGAGGAATAACAAAATGCCGACTGCAGCAGAAAATTAGAAGTTGACTATGCACTTGCACAAAAGAAGTTGACTATGCACTTGCAATAAAATATTAGTATAGCCAACCCCCCTCCACAGAGGAATACTAACAGCACCAATCAACTCTGCTGAAAATTAATCCCAAGTCCCACACCAGCAATAAAACCATGATGTAACATTTATTATTGTTTAATTAGTTAGAAATAAAACCGTGATATAACATCTATTATTGTTTAATAGGTGAGAATGATCTAATTGTTCTTTAGTCTTTGGAGTAGCACGGCTCTTGCCTTTGCAGAAGCAATCACTATAGATGGAAAGGAGCCCCTCTTTGAAATGTCATCAAATTAAATATTTGCATGTAATGCAAAGTATATAGTTAGACAAATAGATGAATTTTGTTTAGTGGAAAATATTTTAAAGGGCTGAAAAAAATGATGTTTTATATTCTCCATGAAAGATACATAAGGGAAAAAAATAATCATAAAAGAAATTGTGATAATGATGTGGGGAGAAGCCGTTAGTAAACCTTCTTGTCTAAACAAAATGGGACTTGTGCACCTCTCATTTCCGAGAAGTGATGGAGGTGTCCAAGAAGAAAAAGGAAGAAATTAGAGTTTTCTATGATATATTAATCTTCCTCGCTGGTATGTAAGCTCAAGCAGAGGCGGATTCACAAATTAAAATTAGAATTGGCTACAATAAATTACGGTAGGCTAAATTACTTTTAGTGTAATTTATCAATTGTCCATGGCTTCCTTTATTTTTTTTAACTGTTACTGGATCAGTTTCAGGGCCTTAGAGAAACCTGAAGAACACCCAAGACGAAAGGTAAGTGCAAAGAAGCAGATTGCAATTTGAGAGGTACCATCAAAATATCAAGCAGCCTTATATTTATATGAAGTTATAAATCACCATTGAGAAATTCTCAACAATGTAGAATATAATCTATAACATTATTTGAGAATACATACATTTTTTTTTAAATCAGTCCATGAATATGAAAAACATTACTTCTATGGATATCTTACAATGTTATTTTCTTCCTCCTTAATTTAGAAGAAAATGTGAAGTAGACTTCTGGATAAACATAATAAGAAGGAAATCATAAAAAAGACAAACCTTGAGAGGAGGATTATCTGGAGCCAATGCCTCAGCAACAAACTGAGGCTCCAAAGCCGAACCTCCAATTCCCACAGAAAGTATCTGGGTAAAGCGACCGGCTGGCAAAAAAAAAATGTGGATCCCTCAAAATTTAAATAATAATTTTTAGAATGCTTCTGCTTTCTGTTTTCACTAAGGCTTAAATGACTGACACCTTGCAACAATGTCAAATAAACAAATCTATGTTGCATGGGCATGAATATGTCATACAAGAGTACAGACATGGATCAATTTTCCATGTCTATGTAGATTTTGGTGCCATAATAATTATAACGGCACCAAGCTTCCTATACACCCATGTAGTACAACTATTTAGCAGTTTTGCTTGACATACTAACAAATTTTTGGAGCACAAGTTCATATAGGAACAGAAATTTTGTTGAATAATCCGAAATCTACATATGCAAACATATATCAATTACCCATATAGAACAATATTGTTGAATATTCATGTTGCACAGACACAAATTGAGACGGTTACGCAACAGGGACATGGTACCTACTTTGATGTGTCTGTGTATAAAATGTCCATGTCGTATTTGATACATGTCCGATACAATGCAACACAGACAGCACCTGCTTTTTGAGTTGTTTGTAGATTGAGCCTAATTTTGTTGACATCTAGACTCTAATGCTCTCTGGTTTCAACAGAAAACCATAGAGGACCCAGAACGAGAAGACAAAGACCACGAGCTATACTAAGAGTTTGTACATAGAAAGACCTACTATAGGGCTTGAGGGGGCTTGAGGGGGCCCTATATCTTACAATGTTATTTCCTTCTGGATGATGTACGAGGAGCAGACGATGGCGACGATGGCAGTCAACCCGACTGTCTCCGGAGTAATCCGCAACCTAATTGAAATCCCCCCCAAAACATAAGAAATCTATAATAAAAAATTCACACAGTGTCGAAAAGCCGACGGCTTTAGCACCTGGGCACCGTCGTGTCCGTCGTAGACGTCGAAGAAATGGGCGGGAAGCCGAATCGAGCTCGGGTCCAGCCCATCGAGGACCCGGTCGGCAGCAACCATCCGCATCGGCAGCTCGAAGAACCGGGGCACCGTCGCCACCGCGTCCTCCATCTCCTGTCCGCCGTCGACGGAGGCATCGTGGGACCCCTCGCCGTCGCTGGCGCCGCCGTACATCGTTTCGCCTGCCCTGTGCCCGAGGTTCAGCAGATCGGAGAGAATCTAGGGTTTGGTGGGGATGGAGGAAAATTTAGGGTTCCGGGATCGAGAAGCGGAGGAGGAAGCTAAGCGGAGGATGACGATGTGGAGGATTGAAAGAAGGAGGAGAAGAAGCTTAGGGTTTGGTGAGAGGAGGAAAGAGGATGAGAAGGGGAGTGGAGCTGAGAGGGAAGGAGAAGGGATTTGGAGAGGGGATGAGAAGGTGGCGGAGGCTTGAGCCTCCAAATATCGCGTTGGTAGAAAGAATTTTACAGAAAACTTAATTACAAGTTTGCCACCGCTCTAAAATATTAATAACGCTTTATTTTATCAACGTTATAGAAAGCCCAAAATTAGCCAAAACCGTCATAGAAAAAAGGTATTTCGAACTTTGATGACGCTTCTTTATCAGCCGTCATGAAATCCACTTATCAAGCGTCATTAAAAGGGTTTTTTGTTGTAGTGATACATTAACAGAGAGACATACAAACATGCACACATCATATATTTCATACCTTGCATTACCTTACATATCATGTTATATATATCATTCATTCTTTTAATATATTACATTATCTTTAAGTTGAATACATCATATATGGATACAATACATTATCTTGCATGCTTGCATTCATATATTACATTCTATATTACCGATATACATGTATTTTCTCCATTCATTCATGCTTGCATCATATACTCTACATTACCATACATGTTATCATTATATATTGTATTACAATATTTATACATTATGCACTCATATCTATCATTACATATATACCTTGCATTCATATCTAGCATTCATTATATACTTTCATGCATACATTGTATATCATTCTTTCATTCATGCATTGCTTACATATATTATATTAATTGCATTCCTACATGCTTGCATTCAACCATATATATACATTAATGTAAAGAGGATATATATCATATATATATATCATTTCATTCATTTAACATATCATACATTACATACTCTATATTTATTTAATATTCATACTACATAGGCTCATAGGTTACACAAAATGCATATATCGTATAGTCACTCTTCTACTTAAAATCAATATTATACTAATTGGACCTTCTCTAAATTCTAGGATTAAAGTATGTTGTAGCCCTTCGTGTTAGCTTTCTAAAACTTCAAACGGATCGCATTTTCGTGTCCAAAAGCTCTCGGAATCGCGAAAACACCGAAACGCATTCGTCTTTCGTACAGCTGACACTCAAATAATTTTATAGAAAGTTTTAGAACGAATTTAGCTTATTAAAATATATATTTGGAAAGCTAACTTCGAAACGGTTCTTTCAAAAAAATGGAAGATAAATCGGAGTTTAAGCTAAAAGTTATGATATTTCTAAGTTGTTTTGGTTAATAAAAACGTGGATGAAAATTATGACGAATTTGGGTTGGCCAAGATACTTGGATACCAACATAGGTATCCAAATGAAACTCATTCTAACCATCCTAACTAAGATCAATCCACTCTCTAACCATTCTAAAACCGAATTTAAATATCTATTTAAACTATTATCATACATACATACACATGGGGTGTCCTAATTTGGGATCCATCAAGTAGGACACAAGACACACCTATAACATCCTCAAATGGACTCCAAATGGTCTCAAAATTGAATCTAATGGGGACACATGCATGGGGGTGGATCCTATGGATTCAAAACTAATTAATATACAAAGGAAATCAAGTTAGAGGATAGGTTTTACCTATTGGGTGTGGAATTCCAATGAAAATTTTTAGGACACGACTCCGATACGAAGATCTATCCAAAAGGACACCTCCATTTGCTTCTTGCCCAAATTTTTGGATAGAATCCTACCTTGATGGTGTGGGATGGATTAGGAGAAGTTTGGATGGAGGAATGTGAGGGAAAGAAAATCAAATCAAAGTGGAAAGCTCTCTAATTTAGGAAAGAACACTTAGGGTTCTATGTAGAGGTAAAAAAGAGGCAAGGATTTTCTTAAGGATTCTTTATAGGAAGGGAGGGGGCACTTGATGGCTGGTCATTAGATGAATTAGGGTTAGTTTTTCATGTAGATGAGTGGCTAGGAGTTGTCCACCCAATTCTAAGCCTTCCTATTGGTTCAACTAGTCATAAGGCTTTCTTTTTCACAAATATCCTAAGGGGTAAATATCCTACTATGAAACATCTAGATATTGTTAATCTAACTTAACAATTAAGTCTCTAACCTTCTAACTAAACCTCCATGAGCATCATTAACATCTAGGTTTAGTCAAAACAAGGTTAGTCTCAACAATTCAATTAGCACAATACTAATTAATCAAAATTCATTTTCATTAATAAGTCAAAAATGACCAAAATACCCTTAGGCTAAAAAGTCGTAATTAGTCATCCTAATCACATGGTTAGGTCCCCATGGTCATGGTTAGTCTCTAGGTCATGCTGTCTCTAGGGTTACACTAGTTAACCATCAAAATCACAATTCAACATTTTAAATAGTTTTAAAATAATTAAAAATTACCAAAAATTATAACATGGTTTAAATATCATTATTAAATGATTATAATTATAAAATTTTAAAATTATCCTCATTTTAAAAAAGTGGGTGTTACAAGAACCATTTGGATCCGATGAATTTTGCTCCTTCAGACAGACCGACTAACACCCGTGTTAGTGGTTGTTATTGTTTAGAACTAAAATTAAATGGATACAACACGACACCTGCAACATGTAACCGTAGAAAAGTAACACACACACACACACACACACACACACACACACACACAACAACAACAACCACCATTATCTTCATCATCCACAGACATCGTTACCGCCACCACAGATACCGTGCAACCACCACATCATCATCACCCGTAGACACCATCGCCGCCACCAATATTGTTCAATTATTTTAATAAAAATATGGGCATTAAGGTTGGTAGTTTTAAAACATAAATTAAAGAATGTTTAAATGTTTTAATTAGTTTACATGAGAAAACGTTATGGAGAATCGACCTGGCTCAATCAAGGTAGTAGCAGCTCTAGCTAAGAGTATACTACAAAGGAAGAAACAAAAACATTAATTGTTTCTTGCCAACTCAACAATTTTCCTGGTATTTGAACTCATATGATCATGAAGATGACGACAATTCTTGATCATATTTTTCAATTTTAGAGAGGCAAAAAACACATGAAAAATTATCATATATTTTATTCTTTAATACTTGATCTTCTGATGGTCCTGGTGTCCACAGTATCATCAGAATCATGTTTTTGTGTAAGTACAATTTTAGGATCATTTGAAAAAATGAACTCAACAATTAAGAGATGAAAGTATTGACGTTAATGAACTGAACTTTCAAGCTCTTACTATAGAGAATGCTACAAAATCTAAAGAATGAAACGACGAAGTCTTACAGAGTTAGGTCCATTTCTCGGAAAATTAAATACTTTAAGATATCAAAGACTGCTATCGCATATTCAAAAAAAGCTAGACATGAAGACTGAAGATGAAATTTGTAGTTTCACCCTTTCAGCTTCTAAACCTAAATAAAAATATTATAAAACTTCTCTAATAAATAAAAATAATAAAAATTCTTTTCATTAATTCTTTTCATTCTGCTACTAGTTTTTTTAAATAGCCAAAGGCCCAAAGTGAAAGCCCAAAACTAAAATTTGTAGTTTCACCCACCATTCACCATTGTCACGTGGTGAGGCCAGACCATCCAATAATTTCTCCTACTCTAGGCCACCCTCATCCTGCCACGCAGCAATGTGTTTCACGATTCAATCCTCTCAAACCAATACATAAAATAGCTTACTCGACTTTGTGAAGGAGGGGCCGATGGAGATTATCCTTCCTGGAGGTCGGCACAGACACGATAAAATAGTAATTAGATATACAAGAAACAAACAATCGAGTAAAATTTTCTAACGTAGATTTACACAAACATTACTAATAACATGTATGAATTTCTGAGAGTTTGGGATCTGTGTTAGACATCTAAGGAGTAATTACTGCTCCTTTGTGTAAATGTGGGGAATCTTTCCTTGTCTCCTAGTGCCTACTGGGCATTATCCCCACACTTTATATATATCGATATAATTTACTCGTGTTTCACGTACATACTCGATACACCAGGTACGCGTATTATATAAAGAGCTCAGTGCTCTCCAATTATCCACCACCACCACCACCACCTCACTCTCAATAATGATTTCAATAATGAGAACCATTATCTTCTTCCTGTTCGTCTTATCCGCATGTTCTGAAACCCTGCTTCGGACCTCGGTCGAAAAACCTGACCGCGCTTCCAGCTTTCCCGAGAATGAGGAATTATGCGACAGCTGGAGATTGTCCGTAGAGACGAACAACGCCGGGCCATGGGAGAAAATACCAGAGGTGTGTGTACCGAACGTGATAAGCTATGTCAAAGGGGACACGTACTACTTGGACTCTAAAGTGGTCGCTATGGAGTCTCTTAAATTTGCAAATACTGTTGAGATTGCCGGTGACGGTAAGGACGTGTGGATCTTTGATATCGACGATACATTGGTCTCCAGTGTCATTTACATCACACTCCACGGACGAAGGTATGGCATAACACCAAAGATTGAATGCCGAGGGAGGCCAAGAACTTGAACACATATTTCTTTGTTATTTTTTAGTTGTAGTGCAATTTTCCAATATATTAATTCATCATATATATTTTATTTCCACTCTCACGGTATTTCATAATTTTGCAGACCAACCGCAGAAGAGTATCCACTTTCACCACCGTTACCAGCAAGTGTATGGCTATACAATATATTTCTAGATCGCGGATTTAAGATAGTGCTCCTAACTGGAAGGAACGAGTCTTTGAGAGAGCTCACAGAAACCAATCTACTATTTGCTGGTTACAATTCATGGGATAGGCTAATCATGAGGTATGATTAATATTTAACAAATTAACTTTCACCAGCATGATTATATATATGATGTATTTTTAAGTTTCAACTTGTACAAGCTTAGCTATAGCGAAAAATAAAATAAAAATCGATAACATATATATTGTTCCTCAATCAGACAATCCAAGGTATGGATGCAACCCAAATTTACTCATCTAAGCATGGATTAATGTCACAAGTAATTTCTTGACTCTGCAACAGTTTCTAATTCTAGTAAACTCATCATGTATGACAGGGGAGAATCTGATGCTGACAAGACCGCCACGGTCTATAAATCGGAGAAACGAGCGGAGTTGGTGGCTGAAGGATACAAAATTCACGGGAGCTCCGGCGATCAATGGAGTGACTTGTTGGGATCACCGGTGGCGACTCGATCCTTCAAACTACCAAACCCTATGTACTATATACCATGATCGTGTGTTTAATGATCCCCTCGGTTGCTTCTTAAATTTGAAACAATCTTTTTCGCTCTGAAGATTGTAATAAGCTTGATGTCAAGATGTTGAAGCAGTGAATAAATGTTTTAAGGGGATTCATATTATGCACAACGCGGAAGCAATAACCAAATAATAAATTTAATCTTATGATGACGAACAAAAATTTAAAAATAGCAAGGAACAAATTAACCGAATTAATAGCACAAGAATACAAAATATACGTGGTTCGTTCAAACTCAGCCTACTCCATGGGACAAAGAGAAGAAATATTTGATCGAGTCAACCAAGAAGCCTTACAAAGAGTTACAACCACAAACTACAATGTGTAACTCTCTTCTTAGGGAGATCTCTCATTTCTCTCTTGAGACTCCGTTAATGACCTCTAAAATTCTGGAAAAATTATTTCTCTCCATTACCAATATAAGTCAATTTAACGACATTATTAGCGACTCCCGTATTAAACGTTGCTATGTTCTATAGATCTAGCGATTCTAGATAAATAAGTCGCAATAAGTCATCGATTGCGATGGATTGTGACAAATAGTGAATACTATTAGTAACAATTACATTAGGAGTCGCGGAGCGTCACTAAATTAGTGACGTTCTGTTACACATAAGTCGCTACAAGTCGCCAATGTTAGCAAGTTAGCGACTCTGTTTTATCATGTGTCACTAAAGTTGCTATCTTTTCTATGTTTCACACCAGCAGGGAGAAATCCTATTTCTCTCTCCTTTCCTTTTTTGTGGCACCCATTTTCTTCCCCTCCCCTCTGTCGAATTTTCTGCACTCCTCGATCCCGCAGCATCCTCTCCTGTCATCCAACCCCCCTCCTCAGTCTTGCAACCACCTCTTCTGATAAGCCAACCAACCCTCCTCTGCCCCGCGGCCACATCCTTCGGTCAACCAACCCCACTTCTCGGTCCCGTGGCCAACTCCTCCAGTCAGCCACCACCCTCCCTGGTCAGATAGACAATATCCTTGTTTGAATAGTTTTAATGTTGTCTCTATTCTTCGGACACAAGACAAAATGGACACAAGACACAAAACTCTTGAATTGCTTATCATCCTAGGGTATGCTTAGATCTGCCAATTCATAGACGTGGCTCTTCCTCTTTTTCTTCTCCTGGTCCCTATGGTTGGCCTTCTCGTGTCCCTCATCCATCTTACAGCTGCTGCTGCTACTACTACTACTCTCTTTGGGTGGCAAGTAGTCTACTGATATTTTTCTCATGCAACACAATCTAGGGCCCACATTATCTTCTCATTTGTGTTAACAACTTGGTCTTACTGGGGGTTTATATAGGCAGTGAATTATATCATTCTGCTGCTCAATTACACAATTTGGTTCTTCGTGGAAATTATATTAAATTTACACAATTTGATTCTTCTCCTTAACCACTACAAAACCTGGAATAGATCTCCAAGCTAGTTAAAAAAAAATTAGAATTCAATTACTTCATATCTTCGACAAAAAAAAAGGTTTTCACACATGCTGGAGATATAACTCAACTTGGCTCAAAAGAAGGTCTATAGTGTGATGTAGTCACCAATTTTGTCAATTATTAAGTATACCTAATGCAGTATCTTATGTAGTTTCTAGTATGCAAAATAGGAAATTGTGAACTTCTCTTAAAACATTGACACTTTACTCTTTCGGAGAGCCTGATAAATCATTGCTCGTAATATGTGTCTAATTGGATAGTTTAGTCAATTCTTTAGCTATGAGTACATAAGTATCCACCTATTTTTCTAAATAAACTTATTGTTGATAAAGATAAGTTTTTTTTTTACTTTGAATAGAAGACGTAGTCCTAAAGAAGCTTTATGTTTGTAGTTGGATTCCGAAAGGAGTACAAATTTAAGTTTAATAGAATAAGAGTTGTCTGTTGATTTGTGTAAGAAAATGAACATATGTCACATTTTCCTTAAATTTGATTTTTATTAGCTCCGTATGGTACAAAATTGATAGTTTCTCTCATTTAGGATAGCATTGACATAGATTCTCGAGATGTAGAAAATTTCAGCACCCAAATTGTAACGCCCCAATTCCAAAATACATAGTACTATGATACGTAACATGCCATCTACGTATTAAGTGGACTCCAGCCCAGCTCAAATACGTTTACGCCGTATTGTCATGTAGTTATATCTCTATGTTATTATGAATATTAAATATATCTCAATCCACTAGAAATAAATATTTCGTAAGACCAAGTGCACTAATGTTGGTCAAACATTAACGCAATGGATCCTACAAGCAAAAAAGAATTAGACTATACATAATAAAGTGGACCAGACTCTATTACAACCGTCTGAACAAGCTCATAAAAAGAAATAAGCTTGCAAAACTAGGCCATATTAGTAGAATAAAGTAATAGAAAATAAATATAATGCTGGATGAATATAATAAAGATATCAACCAAATATATACCTGAAATTCTGGTGAAATAATCACCAACTACCCTTCTATCTATAATAGCAGCTCAGCAAAACCTGAAAAAATCACAAGGTCCTCATGGGACATAGAAAGATACATAATATACAAGCCTACTCACTACCAAAATAAGTCACATTAGCGACGTTATTAGCGACTCCGCAAGCAAACATCGCTAAATAATATATATTTAGCGACTACAAAATAAACGTCATAAAACGTGGATGTTTGTGACATATAGCGACGAATAGGACACTCATTAGTATTAGTAAAAAGGCACCGCTGGAGGTCGCTACATGTCGCTAACTTTTGAACAATAGCGACGTTGTATTTCTTGGTCGCCATTTTTTTTTATATTTGCGTCGTTTAGCGGCCTCTAAAGCCAACTCGCTAATAATTTAATAAACACGGGAGCAACTACTTTTCTCTATCCAAAATCAAAAAGTTTTCCCTAAAATTTTCCCTCCCTCCCCGCTGCTCCCCTCCCGACCATTACTCCGTCTCCGGCACCCCTCGCCACCATTGCTCCCCTCCGGCCATCGCTGATCCCCTCTGGCCACCGCTACTCCTCCACCGCACTGCTGCTCCTTCTTCGACAATCGGTCGGTCGACCCCTCCCCCACCAGGTACCCTCTCCACCAGGCTTCTCTTCCTCTCAGGCCACCCTTCGTTGGTCAACTCCCATCCTCTCCGGCCACCCCCCTTGATCAGGTAAACCCTAACCCTAATCGGACACACAAGCGGACACAAACATGCCACATAAAAATGGACACGACACACACATACACACACACACACACGAACACAACACATACACACACACGAACTTCTCTAGCCACAGCATGTCACGACCCGTACCTGCTTCTCGGGATGCGAGTGCGTAGCCAAGTCCAGGCTACACTACAGCATCGGCGGTAGTACGCTGTCTAGGTCTTGATATTCAATCTCAAATATAACAAAATCACATTTATTACTCATTCACAAAAATTATCCAAATTACAATCCAATAATACATCAAAAGATATTTGGAAACAAATTTGCTAAAAATTAAATACATGAACTTTCTAATCTAACTAGAATCTATGTCTGGCCTTCAAGATATTTCTAACTCCACCTGAAGGAACCCAAAGCAAGATAGCAAGTCATCAAGAATCTGTCAACTAAAAAAATATATCCAGTCATGATTGTAACAAGTTCACTATAATACCACACTACACAATATAATATACATGCATGAAGGAAACAATAATAAGAAAAATAAACAATATGTATGACAAGGAAGAGTATAGTTATAACATAAGGACAACATGACCGTCGACTTGATGGAAAAAAATGAATAAAAAATATAGCAACAAAAGATCACGTGTACTATGTGTTTTAGAACACCGATGTTCACCATGTGGTTGGGTTATGAATCGGACAATCAACACGTGAGGTGTATTGACTGAACAAACACTGTAAGACGGTCCCCTGACTTGTCTTGAGTTAAGTTGTAGTTGACTCACGATATGATAATATTGGCACATAAATAGTCTCATAGGTTAAAACTACGCAAGATGATTTCAAATGATGGGATAGACCAGGTCATTAAGTCCAGAATAGTCAAACTAGCTAGAAACGATATACGAAAGTTCGAGATTTGCAAGAAGATAGGAATATTAGTTTTAGCCACGGATAAGAATTGATTTGAAGAGAAATTGAGTATAAATAAATATATATAACTATTTTAAGAAATATTTATAATACTAGGAAACCATATTTTATTAGTAAAAATAAAATTTATGTAAACTACTTTGTAACTCCAGAAAATCATTTTAGATTAAAACATAATTTTGTCAAACTATAGGTTTAGGTCAAAACCATATATAAAATACCATAAAATAATATAATAATATATTCCATGTTTCGAAATCCAATTTTGAAAAGAATAGATATAGTACCTAAGCCATTTATTTTATTACAAGATATGTTTTTCAGGAAATTATTATATATATATTTATTAAAAAGTAAAACTACTACTTATAACAATATGTATCTATTTACATATATACATATTAATATAGATAAACATTAATAATAAAATAACAATAGTAATAAATAATAAATAGAATAGAAAAGAAAAGAATCAACAACATCCATCTGTCTTCTCATAGAAGAGTACTCTTTTGTTTCCTTAAGCAACGAATATAGAAGAGGGAAAAAGAAGGTAGTTGAGGAAAAGAGCGAGAGTAGAGGAGTCAGAGAGAGTGAGAGGTCGAGAGATAGGGGATAATGAGTGAGCGGTGGAGGAAGAGGGGAACGAGAGAGTTCGTCGGCGACTGATGGCGGAAAGATCCGGCACGGGTTGCTCGACGTGGCCAGAAAGGTGGCTGTGTCGATGCCACGACGGTGGAGGACTTCGCCCCTAGAGGCTCATGAGGGCGCAAAGGACCTTGCTTGACGCACATGGAAGTGGGGTACGGCGGAGCGGACGCACGCATGGAGAGGCGCACGGGCTTGGCGGTCGGAAAGCACGGGAAGTCAACACCGGCGCTGGGTCTCGTGGAGATGACTCGCGGATGCAGGTAAGAGGTCCTATGTTCAGGTGGCACTGTGGTTTTAGGAAAATAGTCCGGTGGTCTGCGAGGAAGGGGAAGTCGGGAAAGAAAAAAGTGTCAGTGGAGTCGATGGGTCCAGGAAGAAAACGTTGACCAGAGAGTTTAGTGGCAATAGAAATTATGGTGGTGTTGAGGAGACAATGACAGAGGTTTGGTCGGGTCGGCGTCAGGTGGTCGCAGTCGTAGAGTCGGGACAAAGTCTAGCGAGGGGATTGCTTGGTGGGGAACGACGACGATGATGGTGATGTTGGTCTTGTGGTTGGTGGCGACGAAGAAAGGGTCGGGGAGACTTAGGAAGTGATCAAGGTGGTGAAGATTGGGGGTCAGTTGGTGTCGTCTTTGGAGGTGATGAGGCTTTCGATGCAGGGAGTTGTGGCTTTGGCTAGATTTAGGTTTAGGGTTAGGGTTAGGGTTAGGGTTAGGGTTAGGGTTAGGTTTAGGATTTGGGAATTAGGTTAGAGATTTGGGGATTAGGGTTAGAGATTCGGAATTGGCATGTCCTGCGAGACACCGACTATGGGTCGAGTCCAAGTTCAGTATGTGGACACGAGAAAGAAATTATAGGTGTAAAATGAAAAAAAAATAGTGGAAGGAGTGGTGATGACCGGACACGGTGCACGACACGATAGGATTGGATGTTTGGCTATGGTAATTTGAGAAATTGTGGTTGTAGGAAAAATAGAGGAAAGCTCCTCTATATATAAGAGCAGAGGTTCCTAACAAGGGAAGGATTAGGAATTTTATAGATTAAATCTTTCTAGAGATTTAAATCTATTAAAATAAATTGACCAAATCTTTCCATAAGTCAATCAATTAAATGTTTTAAAACATAATCAATTAAATCTAAATAACTTAAAATAATTCTTATTACTATCAAATAATTGAGGAAAATGTTTTCATAAATACAATCTCATTTAAAATAGTATTGGTATAGCTTTCATTGATCAAAAATAATAATCTATAATCAATGCAATTCAAATTTAATACTTTGTAACAATAAGACTTTAAAAATAATAACTTTAAAATAATACTTCAAAATAATACTAATATTATCAAGTAATTTTTCGAAACATATTTTGTAGATTGTAATAATAAATGATAATATTAAATCAAATAATTCTAGAAATATACTTTTGTAAACATAAATCTCTTTTAAAATAAATTTGGTAAAACTCTTTTTCATTCAAAAATATCTATACTAGAATATAAAAACAAAGTTATTTCCTACTATAAAGTATTTAAAGCTAAAATAAAATAAAATAAAAATTCAAAATTCGGGAAGTGGGCTTACACAACAGCCCTCACAAAAACCCTAAAATTCTTCAAGACTAGCCCTCCCTAATTGTTTCATTTTGTCTATTACACGTATTATAACTATTTTATTTGTGAGTATGAATTTATAAAATTTGTATATACGGTATATGTCACGACCCGCACCCAATGTAGGAGCACGAGAAGTGGGTACGTCCAGCCTACGCCGTAGTGTCGGCGGTAGAACGCTGTCCTAGGTCACATACATCTAACAATTATAAGGTACCTGTACAATATATACGCTCCGAATGGAGGACAATATAGAAATGTACAACTCAATCACAGCTAAGATAGAAAATATGATAAGATAGATAGATATGAAAGTCGCCAAATAAAATACAACATGAGAAGAATCTAAGTGTCTAAGATAACATCTCCACAAAATCCAGAATAACAACAAGATCCTAAATATAACATAAAAGTATCCAAATAAGACAAGACATCAAAATAAGATAGAAGTCTAAGCTATCTAGCCTAAACTATATAGGGGTGACATCCTCTACTGCTAATGGATCCCGCTGAAGGTCCAAGTCGCAGGTGTCATCTATGGCAGCTCCATAATAGGTAGGGCAAAGGTCCTCGTCATCCTCTGTAATATTTTCAATAGGTCCAGTCAGGACAGGAACAAGCACATAATCTCATAGGTTCATATCAAAACAGGAATATAAAGCATGCAATAGAGTAAAATACATGAAACGCTGAAAGAAAGTACATATAGTAAAAGAGAGAGAACTGTAATATAAATAGCTACTATAAGTAGAGAACTATCAGTGACTAGTGATATAGAGTACAAGATAGACATGTGAACGGCTTGAATTTATATATGATTACACTAAAATGTTTATACAATGACTACAATAGAATTGATCACATGACTACTTCTACTCCCCCGTACCCCAATCTATATACAAGGATCCAGACAAGTTATATTATTGTACAATATTTCACATGGGGGCCCATAAATGGGTACACATAAAGGTATACATGAGGGCTCTGTGAACATGAGAGTACATGAATCATAAGAATGTACATGAATAATAAAAGCACAAGAGTAGATGATAAAAGTGAAACACACATGACATGATGTATCAGATGATCCCGAGGGGGATAACATCTCAATGTAAAGATCCATATAGTACTAATCCGTGTTAACAATGTGACATCATCAAGTAAAGTTATCTAGAGCAAGAATATAAATCCTAACAAGTATGAAATGATCAGAGAATGTACTCGCCTGATATCCTGAGTATCTGGTAGGTGTAGATGTCCAGACAGAGTAGATGAGTCCTCTTTAGAGCAACACATGCCACAACATGTCCACAATGGTAATACTGAAGATTACAATGCATTTTATATGATTTATAGGTCATTCTAGACTAAAGTCAACTCTTGGTCAACTTTAGTCAACTACACTAGTCAAACTAGGTCAACTAAGCCGTACTAGGTCCAATCCTAGTCTAACAAGTCTCACTAAGCCTAACCAAGCCTAGATTATCAAACAAGCACAAACACAAGGCCAATATATATATATATATATATATATATATATATATATATATATATATATATATATATATATATATATATATATATATTGTCACGCCCCAGAACCGAAATACGGAGACGGACTAGGCCAGCTACTCCATATGAGGTACGTAACGTCATACGGCGATCGTGGCTGTCGAGAGACTAGGGGTACATGCTACAATCAAGTCTCCTATGGTCCCACAGAGTTCTATGTCTCAATCAATCAAGTCACATCAGCAATTAAATGAACATTAAAGATAAAGCAGTAAGGCGTCCCTGACGCTTTATCAAAATGATTATGAGAGACTAGCTTTATAATTTAGCTATCTCAGAGAGTCAGGAGTACAAAATTATGCACAGCTGCAGTCTGTTTATTTATAATTCTGTACTGACACAAAATATCATGTAATCCAGCTAACAGGTGCCGGTGGCTAAATGTCGCACAAAATATAAGCAGGAGTGGTGGAGAAGAAACCCACTCGAGTCCCCGAACCGCCATGCTCCTAGTATGCACCATGGATGTCAGGGACGAAGATCGTGTCCTCTGGCTCTGCTACGAGATCTGGCCAAACAAAACCAGCGGGGTCAGCCCCGAATAGCAAGTACCGCCAAAGGGGCACAAGAGTTAAGATTAAAAACCCAGATAATATAATGATTGATAATAGTAATACTTATGCAACTATTATAGGATAGCGCAACATCCTCGAACCTATATGGCACACTTACAACCAAACAAGGACAAAAGGTGCCGCATGGAGTCGGGACGTGTCGTACTCTATAACTTTCACATAAGTTAAAAAGGTATAAACAATAAAATCTTCTGATCGTGACTTCGGTCGATAGCCTATCACAGCACAATAACCAACCCAACAATCAAATAAGAACATGGGTTGGATCATGTACCATGATAGACCATGTTCCTCAGTCATTCACAGAAGTAGCACTTCACAACCAGAATAAGTCTTTCGTTCATAACTTCGGTCCACAGCCTGACATAGTACGATAACCAACCCAACAATCAAACAAGAACATGGGTTGGATCACGTACCATGACAGTCCGCTTCCCTCAGTTATTCACGGAAGGTAATAAGATACACGTAAGTCATTTTTGCGGCCAATTAAGTCTACGAGTTTCTAGTGGGACGAGGTTATCCTCGCATCATGTTATTTCAAAATCCTCAGATCGTATCTTTCCAGCAAGGCTAGCCAACCCAGGGGCTCGCGTAGACAGGTGTCATTGAGCACAGGTCCCTCGTAAGGCCACCTTGCCAAGACATAATATATAGCAGGAATTAATCGGATACAGTCATCCGCTCGTTGCGGATGACACAGTATCCGTGGAGACCAGCCGGCGCGTCAAGACAATATCTCAAGGCGGCTGGTGTAACACGATCTCGGGATTTTGCCCTTCCCATGCATCTAGTATGTTTAGTTGCCTAATTTAACCCTAGGTGAAATCTTGGACTCACATGCTGTGGCCTGCATGATTATCCTCCTAAAGTCGTACTTTAGTACGAGTACCCCAAAGAGGATCCATGTTAATCAGTATGTCAACATGTGCTACCCTCCTTAGTGTAATGCATCATTGCAAATACGCCACGTGGAGTTACGAGTCATTTGTCGAGTATGAACAAGAACTGGGACGTTCAGGTACATGTATCGGGTAGGAACACTTTGTTCTCCGGGGTCACATTAGTGCTCATATCATGCTCAGGACAAAAGGCGTAAGGATATAAAATGGACATATAATATCTGATAAAATATCAAAAGCATACGCACAAAAGCACGCACGCTCAAGGGGAGCTGCGTACGTGAAAAGTCACGCAGGTTCACTCAAGGCAGCGTACGTGAAAAGTCACGCAGGCTCACTTAAGGCAGCGTACGTGAAAAGTCACGCATGACTTACTCAAGGCAGCGTACGTGAAAATTCACGCAGGCTTACTCAAGGCAACAGTACGTGAAAAGTCACGCAGGCTCACTCAAGGCAGCGTACGTGAAAAGTCACGCAGGCTCACTCAAGGCAGCGTACGTGAAAAGTCACGCAGGCTCACTCAAGGCAGCGTACGTAAAAAGTCACGCAGGCTTACTCAAGGCAGCGTACGTGAAAAGTCACGCAGGCTTACTCAAGGCAGCGTACGTGAAAAGTCACGCAGGCTTAAGGGGAGACACGCTTCCAACAGGAAGCGTACTCAAGGCTGCGTACGCAGCGCTAAAGAGCGCGCACAGCTCAGTGTGCATAAGCTAAGCAGCTCGGCACACTGCTCTCTGTCTTCTCCAAATAACAAGAATACCATGGTTGAACCCAAAGCTTCAAAACATCACAACTTGGCCATCCGAACTCCAAATCCGGATTTCCAAAGTTCCATCTTGGGTGAAATGGAATTCTCTTCCACATGGAAGCATCAAAACCCATAAAACCCCAACGAAAATAGATCAAGACCAAGGAAATCCGAAAATGATTAAAACTTAGATCTACAAAAATCAAAGCTTCAAAATGGAAATTTCTAAGTTCTAAACTAGTATAGATTGAGGAGAAGAACATGTTTTGGCAAATAGTTTTGTAAAAAATCATTGACAAAATTATGGATCCATCTCTTGAGCAAGTTGGTACTTGCCTTGGTTGGTGGAGAAAATAAATGAGAGGAAGTAAATGAGAGGAGAGAGAATGAGATGAGTTATATATAAAGATCTTGGACCCATGGGTTCATGATGAACCAAAGGGTTCATGATGAACCATTGGTGAACCAAGAATAGGTTACCCAAATGAGCCAAAACTGTAGGCCCAAATGCAGAAAATAAATTAGGAAATAATATTTTGTCGAATATTTTTTGGGAAATGCATGAAGAAATACTGCATAATAAA
Source organism: Iris pallida (assembly GCA_029216955.1). Classification (NCBI taxonomy): domain Eukaryota; kingdom Viridiplantae; phylum Streptophyta; class Magnoliopsida; order Asparagales; family Iridaceae; genus Iris; species Iris pallida. The sequence continues at coordinate 5,054,337 of JANAVB010010400.1, forward strand.
TATCGTATAAATTCAAGGTAAATATAATTTATCGGTTTACATATTAAAATACGTATTCCAGGATTGGGGAGTGACATCTCTACCCTTCTTAGAAAAATTTCGTCCTGGGAATTCCAGCCAAGACAGGATAGTGAAATCAGGGCAAGCAAGGCACAATCATATACAAGTTAATTATCATAGCAGTTATTATCATACATCACAAAGTGCAAAACAAGCAGGTGCAAATAAGCATGGAATCGTGTCAATAAGGTGCAAAAATATACCTTATTAGTCAAACAAATGCGGATACCGAGATCTGATCTCGTCCTCGCGCTCCCAGGTTGACTCTCCCGAAGAGTGATGGTTCCAAGAAACACGGACAAGGCTTATCGTCCGATTCTTGAGTACCTTCTCTCGCCGGTCCAAAATAGACACGGGTTGTTCCTCGTAAGTTAGGTCGGTACCAACGACTAACTCAGAATGATCGAGGACATGACTCGGATCCGGGACATACCCACGTAATTGGGACACATGAAACATATTATGTATGCCAGTCAACGAAGGCGGAAGGGCAAGTTGATAAGCCACATCACCTACCCGAGCGAGAATCTTAAAAGGACCAACCTATCTTGGACTAAGCTTTCCCCGGGTTCCAAATCTGATGATACCCCGAGTAGGCGAAATCCGCAGAAATACTTGGTCGCCAACTCTAAACTCTAGAGGCCTACGATGCTGATCTGCCCAATGACGATGTCGGTCCTGTACAACTCGAAGGCGCTCTCTGACCAACTTAACTATCTCTACAGTCTGCGTGATCATCTCTGGCCCCAACAACTTCCGTTCTCCGATGTCGTCCCATGCCAAAGGGGACCTGCACTTCCTTCCGTACAATGCTTCGAACGGGGCCATCTGAATGCTAGCCTGATAGCTGTTGTTATAGGAGAACTCCACTAGATGAAGGTGATCCTCCCAAGATCTGCCAAAATCTAAGGTACACGCCCGTAGCATATCTTCTAATGTCTGAATGGTTCTTTCTGATTGTCCGTCAGTTTGTGGATGATAAGCAGTACTGAATCTTAACTTGGTTCCCAAACTTTGGTGTAAGCTCTGCCAAAAATGGGAAGTAAACTGCGTATCCCGATCTGATACTATACTAACTAGAACACCGTGCTGCCTTACTATCTGCTTCATGTACATTTCTGCTAGCTGTTCAGTAGTCTGTCCAACTCGAAAGGGAAGGAAATGAGCGACCTTCGTGAGTCGATCTACTATTACCCAGACTGCATTCTTGCCAGCCGGGGATCTAGGTAAATCGGTCACAAAATCTATCGTAATGTGCTCCCATTTCCATTCTGGGATAGGAAGCGGTTGTAGCAATCCTGCTGGTCTTTGCTGCTCGGCTTTCACCTGCTGACATACCAGACACTTGGATACAAATCTCGCTATCTCTCTTTTCATGCCATTCCTACCAAAAGAACTGCCTGATATCTAGATATATCTTCGTTCCTCCTAGATGAATGGAGTAAATAGAACTATAAGCTTCGGATATAACTTCTTGCCGAAGGTCTCCACTCGGTACACAGAGTCTGTTTCCAAACCTGAGCGTACCATCTTCATGAATCACTAACTCCTTCCTACGGCCTGATTCACACTCCGACCGTAACTTCTGAATCTGTGGATCTCCTGCTTGTGCTGCCCTTATCCTCTCTACTAAGGTTGACTGAATCTGCATACTGGTCATTCTTCCTATATCCCTTGGCAAAACTACTTCGATTCCTATACTCCTGAAGGTCTTCTAAAATATGCTTCTACGAGGTCAAGATAAAGGCACTGTCTCTCCTACTCAGTACATCTGCAACTATATTCGTCTTGCCTGGATGATACTGAAGATCTAAGTCAAAATCCTTCAGTAGTTCCAACCATCTTCTTTGCCTATATTCAAATCTCGCTACGTGAATACGTATTTCAAACTCTTATGATCAGTATAGATCTCTACCCAATCCCCGTATAAATAATGCCTCCACAACTTGAGTGAAAACACCACAGCTGCTAACTCCAAATCGTGAGTCGGGTAATTCTTCTCATGGTCTCGAAGCTGTCGAGACGCATATGCTATCACCTTTCCGTGCTGCATCAATACACATCCAAGACCCTTCCCAGATGCGTCACAATATACTGTAAAGCCTCCCGCTCCTACTGGAAGCGTCAAGATCGGGGCTAAGATCAATCTCTTCTTCAATTCTTCAAATGATGCCTGACAGCTAGCTGACCAAACAAACTCTACGTCCTTGTGCGTCAAACGCGTTAAGGGCGCAGAGATCTTGGCAAAGTCTGCCACGAACCTTCTGTAGTAACCAGCTAATCCTAAAAAACTTCGTACTTCTGTAACCGTTCTCGGGACTGGCCAATGCTCTACGATCTCAATCTTCTTCGGATCCACTGACACTCCTGCCCCAGAAATTACATGCCCCAGGAACTGAAATGTGATCTAACCAGAATTCACACTTGTCGAGCTTCGTATAAAGTTAATGCTCCCTCAATGTCTGTAAGACAGTCCTAAGATGTTTCTCATGCTCCTCTTCACTGCTGGAATAGATAAGAATGTCATCTATGAACACCACCACAAATTTATCCAAATACGGTAGAAAGATGCGGTTCATTAAATCCATGAATACTGCAGGGGCGTTGGTTAGTCCAAAGGGCATTACTAAAAACTCATAATGCCCATATCTAGATCTGAATGCTGTCTTCAGTATGTCTTGCTCCTGGACTCTTACTTGATAGTATCCTGACCGAAGATCGATCTTGGAAAAGACTGCTGGCCTTGCTCAACTGGTCAAACAGGTCATCAATCCTTGGTAGTGGGTACTTATTCTTCACTGTTACTGCATTCAGCTTGCGGTAGTCGATGCACATCCTCATCGACCCATCCTTCTTGGGAACTAGAATCACTGGCGCAGCCCAGGGCTATTTACTGTCTCGGATGAATCCCTTAGACTTCAACTCTTCTTCATGTTGATACAATTTATCCTGTTCTGACGGCGATATTCTGTAAACTCTGTCTGCAATAGGCCTCGTTCCAGGATTTAACTCAATGCTAAATTCTACCTCTCTGACTGGGGGTATCCCTGGGAGCTCATCAGGGAAGACGCCGAGAAAATCTTCGACCACTCTCGGAATCTGTCCTGGCTCTGACACTGCTGCTGAGATGACGCCTCCGGCCTGATTCTTCAAGGTTCGAGTAAAGATGAACTGCTCCATCCCAGGAACGCTGAATATGACCCTACCTCCTCTACAATCAATTGTCGCATGACTGTCTCTCAACCAGTCCATGCCAAGAATGACATCAAAATTCTCCATAGGGAATTCAATCAATGATGCGGGCAGTAAATGCCCACACACCTCCACCGGACATGAAAAGCGCACTCTGCTAACTTCTACGAGCCCATTGCCGGTGAGTATATCCATCCTCTCCGGCAATGCCTCAAACTCTAATCCAATCCGTGTAGCATATTGTGCAGAGATGAATGAATGAGTAGCGCCTGAATCAAATAATGCTACAGCAGGAAATAAGGTGACGAGAATTTTACCTGCCATCACGTCACTAGACGCTAGAGCCTCTCCCAAGGATAATGTGAGAGCCTGTCCCTGGCCCCGCTGAGCTCCTTGTTGCGGCCTTCCTCGACCATGCTGTTGCTGCCTCTGAGGGCCTTCGGCTTCCTGTGCCTGGCGGAACATCTGAGCCTGCGTTGGTAGACGCTGGGCTAGGGGCCTTACTACTAATACTGGCCCTCCACTCGGGGTTGCCACCGGAGCTGGCAATGCTGTAAACTGCTGAGCTGGCCCTCCTGGCCTCTGCATTACAAGGACAAGTGGAGATACGGTGGTCTGAACTACCACACCTCAAGCATAAGCTATTCGCTGATCGGCACACCTCCCTCGTGTGCCCTGCCTTCCTACAGAATGTACAGCCCTAGGGTGCTCTCTGACGCTGTTGTTGGTTCCTCGGCTGCTGATACCGAACTGGAGCTGTATTAGTTGACACGGCCGTCCTCCGCGGTGCTCCTGCATCATGAATACGTACACCGGGTGCTGGTGCCGTCGTTCGCTGCATTGCTCCTCCTCCAACCTGGGAATGAGATCTCTTCTGACCTCCTGTCCTCGATGCCAACCTCTGCTGGGTAAGCTCGTACCTCCGAGCGGCCGTCAAAACAGCGTCAAACGTCTGGTAGTCGTGTCCTTCCACAAGCTGCAATAGTTCCAAATGAAGTCCCTGCTGGAACCTCATAGCTTTCTCTGGCTCCTGTTGCCACCATTGCTGGTAGCGAAATGGCACAATCTGCAGAACTCTGCTGCATACCCATCTACCGTCTTGCCTGCTTGCTTGAGACTGATAAACTTCTGCTGGAGCTCATATCGATGCTACTACGCCAAAATACTTGGTCCTTGAATCTTTTACTGAAGGTGGTCCAACGAACAGGGCATCTTATACCAACTTCTTCTGATGCCCACCAGTCGCGGGCAAGATCCTGAAGTACCAATTTGACCTGATCAACCTTCTCATCATCTGGAACCTTGGCTGCCACAAGAATGGCTTCAATGTCTTGAATCCATGCATCCGCAGTGATGGCATCCTCCGTGCCATCAAAATACCTCGGGTTCAAGCGACGGAACCTTCCTGATGCTCCCGAGTCAACCCCGGCACTCCTCTCAAGAGCTAACTGAATCCCTTAGTTCAGCAACACGTTCTGCTCCTGCTGCTGAGTCTGTTGCTGTTGGTGAGTGATAAGAATCCCCCGGATGATCTCCAGGAGTGCTACGGCATCTGGTACTGCCGTCGCTGCTGGTGCTGCAGGAGTTTCAATAACCTGCGGCTGCACTGCCTCTGGTTCCATTTCTGCTCGTGTCCAGCCTGGGGAAGGTTCTCTCCCCTACTGGTGCCAGTCGAGCCATGCTCTCGCTGCTCTTCCTCTTGGGCCTCACCCGCTACTGAGAATGAAGCACCCCTATAGAGAAAGATATAAGATTATCAAGTCCGAACGAGAAGATTTCGAAGATGCAAGTCAGGTTAGAGATCAAGGCAAGGACAGAGAATTCAAACAGAATTTCAAGGGGAACAAGTTTTGATTGAGACTCCTAATAATTCGTAATACCCCACAAGTCTGAAAAATAGACCTGTATGGGCCACCACTAAAACCTTGTCACGCCCCAGAACCGAAATACGGAGACGAACTAGGCCAGCTACTCCATATGAGGTACGTAACGTCATACGGCGATCGTGGTTGTCGAGAGACTAGGGGGTACATGCTACAATCAAGTCTCCTATGGTCCCTACAGAGTTCTATGTCTCAATCAATCAAGTCACATCAGCAATTAAATGAACATTAAAGATAAAGCAGTAAGGCGTCCCTGACGCTTCATCAAAATGATCATGAGAGACTAGCTTTATAATTTAGCTATCTCAGAGAGTCAGGAGTACAAAATTATACATAGCTGTAGTCTGTTTATTTACAATTCTGTACTGACACAAAATATCATGTAATCCGGCTAACAGGTGCCGGTGGCTAAATGCCGCACAAAATATAAGCAGGAGTGGTGGAGAAGAAACCCACTCGAGTCCCCGAACCGCCATGCTCCTAGTATGCACCATGGATGTCAGGAAGGAAGATCGTGTCCTCTGGCTCTGCTACGAGATCTGGCCAAACAAAACCAGCGGGATCAGCCCCGAATAGCAAGTACCGCCAAAGGGGCACAAGAGTTAAGATTAAAAACCCAGATAATAGAATGATTGATAATAGTAATACTTATGCAACTATTATAGGGTAGTGCAACATCCTCGAACCCATATGGCACCCTTACAACCAAACAAGGACAAAAGGTGCCGCATGGAGTCGGGACGTGTCGTACTCTATAACTTTCACATAAGTTAAAAAGGTATAAACAATAAAATCTCCTGATCGTGACTTCGGTCGATAGCCTATCACAGCACAATAACCAACCCAACAATCAAACAAGAACATGGGTTGGATCATGTACCATAATAGACCATGTTCCTCAGTCATTCACAGAAGTAGCACTTCACAACCAGAATAAGTCTT
>JANAVB010010400.1:5065413-5097107 GCA_029216955.1 Iris pallida
GAACACTTATGCATACACACGGATACGTGTCTGATACAGACACCAAACTAATTCTAATTCCTACCAAACTTCACCTACAGCTAGGGGACACCTAGATGGATGCATCTATGGAAAGAAATCAAGATTTAGAGGTGATTTGAAAGGTTTACCTATTGAGTGTCAAACTCAATGAAAAAGTCCTAAAATGTGATGTCCTCTTCCTCAAGCAAAGTCCAAATGAGCTCCTCTCCTTGCAAGCTAGCCTCCTTCAACCTCTATTCTGGATTTCAACCCAAATACAAAAGATTGGGATCAATTTGGTGGAGGAATGGGAAGATTTGATGAAAGGGAGAAGAAATTAGGGTTTCCTACAAGGGGGTGTTCTAAAAGAGGCAAGTGGTCATGAAGAGGGATTATATAGGCTAAAATTAGGTCATTAGTAGGGCTGTAGTGGCTGTCCAAATGAAGAGCTAGGGTTCGGGTTTCATATGAATGGGCTTTGGGCCAAGATCATTAGCTAGCTAGCTCAACCCCTTAGCCATAAGTCCAAATGCAAAACTGTAACTCCACTTTCCGATTTTGAGAAAATAAATTTGATTTCTAATGAATAACAATTGTTATTTAGTTTTGAATCATAAATTAGTTTTAAAATAATATATATAGTTTTCTTAAGAGATTGAAGTAATAACTAATGGATTTAATAAATAAATATTTTAAGGATTAAGAAAATACACTTGTATAATAAAATATTTTATTATATTTTGTGAACTTAATTTAATGCAAGGCTTTCTTTTAGTTTGGGTTCTTATATAAACTTCAGGATCATGGGCCCAAATTTTTATCTTAGGCTTAACCATTAGGATCACCTATATTTTTAACCCCATGTGGGTCAGGCCAGTAATTGGGCCCAATGCCAATTGTCCTTCAGCTATTTTCTCTTAGTTTTGAGAAAACGAATTCAATATTCAAGTTAATCAAAACTCTAACAAACTTTGTGTCCACCTGCTCTTTTGTTATTTGGCGCCAAAGTGGCGTGAACCCCAAGCAGCCATTTCCTTTATATACGGATCAATTCTTCAGTCTCTTCATCAATTCCTCAAAATCGAGCTCTCTTCTTCCATTTTCTTTTTCCTTCGTAGCAAGTAAAGTGAAGCGATGGCGATGATGGCGGTGGCGCGTGCAACTTTCTTCCACGACTAGACCGTTCGATCCACACAGTATCAACGATCGCTCAGCGCGGCACGGCTTCGACATTCTCCGGCGATCGCCAGTAAGTTCCAGTCTCGAACAATCTTGTACTCCTATCTCGTTATGATTCGATTTCGATCCTCCTTCACTCATTCTCTTCATCTCGTGTTAATTCGTTGATCCATCGAAAACTTCAGATCGGAAGTTGATCCCAGAGATTGCAGAGGATTCGATCCTTCTACGATCGATATTTCAAAATTGACTCTGGAAGCATTGAACTGGAATCAGCTGAGAAATTCAGTACGTCTTTGAATCGATCGACTGGTAAGATCGATTTCTCAATTTTTGCAATCTGCGAGTCAAATTTTTGATTTGTGTTGTGAAATGTTCTAATTGTGTCGGTTTGAAATGATGAAGAGATGGATGGGTCAGATGGATTATTTCTGGGATTTTGAGTATTCTTCTCAAGTTTAATTGAATTGTGAGTTGATTAGCAGTATCTTCTTCTATCTTTACAAAATTTTTGATCCAAACAATTCAAATACCTGATGAAGATATGACTCACAGAGTTTGATAATTCCAAATTCCACACTTGGACTCATATCTGACTCGTCGGGGCCGTGTATCTTTGGATTAACTTCTTCCTTCATGTAAATATTGCTTTAACGTGATGTTTATTTCAGTATAGCAGTTGTTCGGCTAAGGGATAATTAGTATTAACATCCGTTCGTATCTCAGATCAGGACTGTGTCCGTGAACGAGTGTCCAGTCTATACGTTGTCTGAATTGAAATTCAATAGAATGTGGGACATGTTTGGGCGAGTGTAGCAGCTGTGTGCTGGTAGCAGGTTGAGTCAAGTATACGAGTGTGATGAAGACAGTGCAGGAACTGCCAATTTCATGGGTAGAGTAGCCGTTGGATTCAAAAATTTAAATCTTATTTGTACTATCAGTACAGGCTTGGTTACACTGATAAGTGAATCAGTGATAGCCATTCAGTTGTATTGACAATTTAAGCTCATATGTATTCATAGTCGATTTAATTACTGAAGGTTGTGTTGTGTTTAAATGATTACAATGATAAACATCGGGTTGGTTTAGATTGATAAGGAAATTGGGTACTGTCCTGGTAAGGGCTGATTAGTAGTATAAATTTTATCTCAATATAGGCCAGGATTTCTATATCACAAGTTTTGCATCTTGAATGCTTAATTCTGTAGACTCATGGGACTTCTCATCACTGCCTGATCTCAATATGGCCTGAGATTGGATGGCCTATTGTAAATCTGAGATTGGATGGCCTATTGTAAACCTGAGAATTGAAATCTCATTTAAACCTGAGAATTGAAATCTCAGTTAAACCTGAGATGATTTCAAGTTAAGCCTGAGATTGCCTTACACTATTTTTCAGTCTAATAAACTGATATGACCATATTGTACTGGGAAGGTTGCTTCCTAAGACATCAGTGTCTGCCTTTGCAGCTGAGAAGTCATGTCAGATTTTTATCAATAAACATGAGTTTATGTATGCTTGTCTTGGATAAATTCAGGAATTTAGGAATGGGTTAGGGAACTTGCTAATTTATATTCTAATAATGGTTTTAAGAATAGTTGTAAGGGAGAATAATTACTGAGTAGTTAATATTTGGGTTTAACCAAATATTATAAATGTAGAGCTACAAAATACCAATTTAGAGCTTATTTAGATATTAACCAACTTGAAAATCAATTGAACATGAGGACATCCAGCTCCACTCATTACCCTTGGTTTCTCGAAGTAAGGCAAGTACACTCTATGGTCTTGTACATTTTATTATATCATGTGCTTCCTTGATTGACACACTACGACACGACATGTTTTTTCTGGTGCTCATGTTCCTTGTTCTTATTACTTGTATCTGGGGAGGAGAAATATACTATTTATGTGACCAAACCCAAGAAACAACTCAGGTGTGTTTAGCTTAGATCCCGTATCGTGCACGCGGGTCCTAAGCCGTACCATTCATGTGCTTTTATGTGCTTTCATGTGCTTACCCTTAGCCGGTCACATACTTAGTTATATTTTAAATATTGTACACACATGTTCAGGAGATATATCATGTACTTAGGTCCTGTGATTCCTGAGATACCATGTTCTTTCATGTTCTTACACACCATGTTCTTTCATGTTCTTACATACCATGTTCTTTCATGTATTTATATACCATGTTCGTGTTTGCCATGAAATATAAAAGAACCGAACAATTATCGGAGGACTGGACTTTTACTTCACAATACAAATTCACTTGTACAAAGAAAGCCTAGGGACAAAATCCTAGGTACCGTAATCCAAGTACAATTATTTATTTTAGATTCTGGGGGGTGACGGTAGAGGCTCGGGAAAGCGACAGCAGCTCTGCCTTACTCCTTGGACGATCGGGTGCAGCCTTGGCTCTGTAGAAGAAGTACTTGGCGTTGATGAAGAAATGCTCTCCTTTCAGGCTCTGTATATTCTCTCTCTGGCTCTCTGGCTCTCTATGTCTCTTTTTTTTTATCCGAGAATCTCCTCTCTCTCTATATGTCTTCTCTGTATATCTCTCTATCTCTCCTCGCAAGGGAATGGCACCTTGCTATTTATAAGAGTGGGGGGCCTCATTAGGGTTTGTAATGATTGCCCATTCTTAAAAGTCGGTGGCTAAGGATCACTGGATCTGGGCCGTTCATCTTGAATATACGAGATTTGAGCAATAAATATGATTGCATCAAATCTTTTGTGGGTAATTAATGATGATTGACATAAATCCTCCTGATTTGTCATGCCAACCTTGGATTTCTTGACACGTGTCATTAATTTGCTTGATTGCAAATGATCTGATTTGATCCCAATATTTTATTGGGATTTGTTGAGGGATTTTGATCAATTTGATGTCGCGTACCCCGCTATCATGCCACGTGTCTTAACCGCGAGCCATTGTAGAAATCTGAGCCGCAGGAAGGTTGCTCCTCATTGAGCCGCATAAGGCTGGCTACATGTCAAGGTTGCTTGAGAGTGGCCCCCTGAACATTTGGACCACATGGTAATGATCTGAGCCGCATGAGTGTAGGTGACCGCATGATGGGTACCTTCTTCGTGAACTGCATGAAGATAGTCTTCGTGAGCCGCATGGGGATAGTCTTCGTGAGCCGCATGGGGACAGTCTTCGTGAGCCACATGGGGCAGCCTCCGCTTGAGCCGCATGGGGTAGTTCTTTATGAGCCGCATAGGATAGCTACGGCCTAAGCCGCATGGGTGGCTTCTGTCTGAGCCGCATGCGACGGTACACGTGTTAAGGACGCATGAAGGTTTCTGGGTTCTTGGGGATTGTGTCAGAGATCTCCTTCATTTTCCTAGGAGTCTGCCATTGTGACAGAGTCATTATTGCATCTTTCTTTCATTGGTCAGAGCTGTCAGCCGTCAAGGCATTAAATACAGTAGAAGACAAAAAGGAAGAGCTATTGAGGACCACGTGGCTCCTCTCTGAGCCGCATAGACGCTTGAGCCGCATGGGTCCCTGAGCCGCATGAGCTCTCTGAGCCACATGGGGATCCTTGGTCGCATGGATCTTTCTTTATTCTTTTCCATGCTTCTACAAGACCCCCTTCAAAGTTTTTAATTTGCAAAATTGAAATACTTTGAATAAGAAGCATGGTAAATTCTTATGTCCGCATATGATGTCCTGGCCGCATGGATGTCCCAGCCGCATAGCCTTCTCAGCCGCATTGGTCAGTTAGCCGCAGGGACTTTCTGGCCGCATAGCTCTTTGCCACGTATGCTTGTCTTTAATTGCGAACTCTTCCTCTGCCACCCGAAGAGCCTGGACACTTGGCAGGGCCGAGAGGTCGACTCTATCCGCACATCGTTCTCCTCGAAATTTGTCCCCTTGGTGGCAAGTTCTAGTACAACTCCTTCGATGTTGCCGGCCACGCTTCCTCTGACGCCGTCCTCTACAGAGGTCCTGGACGAAGCGTTACAGGACATGGTCGACAGCTTTTATCGTCACTTGAAAAGGGGGATAGAGGCTGCTGTGGAAAAAGAGACCTCTTTCGTCTTGGCCCGACAATGCGCCCAGGGTCAAATTGATATCCTTAAGGCCCTTTCCGGGGGGGCAGGGGTGGCTACACTTCTGGAGGCAAAATTGCTGGAGACTGATCAGCTGGTGGCCCAGCTTCAGGCACTGCGGCAGGCTGATCTGCCTGTTGCTATAGATCAGGAGCGTGGTTCCCTCACAGCTGCTATAGAGAAGACAAGGGCTGCTCGCGATAAAACCAGGCCGACCATACTGAAGGACCTCCGCGATCTGTCTGATCGATATGATCAATTAAGCCACGGAGAGTGAAGATGTTACGGCTCAGGAAGCGACTGCCTCCCGTGGGATCACTGACATGCAGGAGCAGATCCTTGAGCTTCAGAGGAAGTTAGCTTTCTTTGAATCTGAGCTTGAGGCTGCCCGTATTGACAGGGGGCTAATTATCCTAGGAGGCTGACAGAGTTAATCAAGCTTCGGCTGACCTGAAAATTGCCCTGAAGAAGTTGGAAGACGACTGGCGGGCACTCATAGACTTAGATAATGGGGAGCGGTTGTCACAGGAGGCTGAGCGCCGAGCTAGACAGCGGCTTGAGCGGGGGACCACCTTAGTGAGAAACTGCCTCCTGGAGTTGTGTAATGCCGAACCATAGTCGGCCTTTTCTTCTTTTGTTCCTGTTCTCCTTTTCTTTTCTTTTTGAGAGGGACGTGGTCCCAAAACATGTAATGCTTCTTTTGGCTTTCGAATAAAAGAGTATATTTTATTCCATCCTTTATTTGTACTGCCTGTTGTGCTTGTGGTGTTATGGTGGCGTTTGCCCCGCATGGGGGACTTATTTATGACCTGTTCCCCTAGCATACCTTGGTTTTAGGTACGGATAACAAGTTTGATTGGGGATACCTAGATCAGTTCCACGGTAAGGTGGTCGTGGGTGTTCCGGGTATCGGGAGATAGAATGCCATGGAGCAGCTGGGCTCCCGGGGCATGATAAAAAATGATGGGCCTGTACTAAAAAACTTAGCAAAAGACATTTGTGGGCCTATTATCCTTGGCGTACCCTATCTTAGGATACGGATAACAGGGTAAAGAGGGAACCAACATACTTACTCAGAGGTTACCGTAGAGTCTTCCTACTCAGAGGTAATGAGGACATGGCAGGAGTAGACTCAACGGGGGATATTTGTGATCAACAGAGGACATTTGTGGGCCTATTATCCTTGGCGTACCCTAGTTTAGGGTACGGATAATAAGACGAGAGAGAACCAACATACTTACTCAGAGGTAATGAGGACATGGCAAGTACGAAGGTTTTACCGTGGAGTCTTCCTACTCAGAGGTAATGAGGACATGGCAGGAGTGGACTCGACGGAGAATATTTGTGGACCTATTATCCTTGGCGTACTCCGGTTGTGGTTACGGATAATAAGTCGAAAGGGAATCAACATACTTACTCAGAGGTAATGAGGACATGGAAAGCATGAAGGTTTCTTCGACGGAGCCTTCCTACTCAGAGGTAATGAGGACATGGCAGGAGTGGGCTCAATGAAGGAGGGTACATAGAACGACTCAGAGGTAATGAGGACATGGAAGTTCTATGTAAAGGGGTAATTTGTTTTTGGCGGAAGTGAAACGACTCAGAGGTCACTACACCAAAACATGCAACTCGTAACACATTTTTTTTATAATTAGTAACGGTTATTACTGTGACACTCTTGTAATGGTAATAACCGTTACAATAGTTGAAAACCGTTACTAAATTTATAACTTTTAGTTATGTTATTTTTGTTATTTTGGTAACAGTAGAAACTGTTACAAAAAATCATATACTGTCACATGCATTCCACCAAAAGGAAATTTCTCTGTCTCCCGCATCATTTTTTTCTTTCCCTCCACTTTCCCCCTCTCTCTCTCCGAGCTTCCTCTCCTCCCTTTCCTCAAATCATCCAAAAACCTAACCCTAACACTAATTTACTCCACCCAAATCATTTTTGAGAGAGAGAGAGAGAGAGAGAGAGAGAGGAGCAGAGGTGGTTGCGCGATGGTGGATGCTCGACGAGTCCTGGTGGCTCCGCGATGGTGTCTGCTCGTGGAGTCCCGATGGAGCAGAGAGAGTCGCTGCTCCGGCTAGATCGCCGCTCTCCATCACCGGATCAAGGGCACGAAGCACCGCTGACGGCGGAGGACATGGTGGTCTTCGAAGGTGACAGTTAGGGTTTCGAAGGATGCCGCGGAGCGACAAGAGGAGACGAAGGCTAGATACGACAAGGCAAAGTAACAAACTTTCATTCCCATTTTCAAATCTGTGTCAAGCTCCATAGATGGATTAGGGCTAATTTTGTTTTCTTTTTAAATGTGTAGATGCATCTTGAATTCTCAAATGTGTGAAGAAAGTAGATTCACGTCTTGGGAATACTGATGGCTCTAGAATGCTGCTATGTCTTCTGTTTCATGGTGGGAAGAAAGTAGATTCACATCTTGTATATACCGATTTCTTTTCTTTTTTCATGTGAATAGGTGGTAGATTCACATCTTGTATATACTGATTCCTTCTCTCATAATCTCAAGATTTTGAGCCACATCGAAATGGAAAGGACACCGCCACCACACCGATTGCCCACCCAAAGGTACTTCCCTCATATTTTCTCTCGGGTTTTGGGTTTTTTCGATTTTAGGGTTTTATTTATTACCAATCCACCAGTTAAATGTTTTCCATTAAGAACTACTTTAGAATTAGTAATGATTAAAGTGATTTTGTTTTGTGGAAATAGCAACACTATGTTAAATGATTTTCGCCCCACGACGAAACATGTATACTCCATCAATGTTGTGTCTGTGTCGTATTTGTGTAGGACACATTTCGGATCCCTATGGACAAGCTTAGGAAAATTTAGGTTCTTGTGTCAGCCTGTTTTATGTATTTTCTACAATTAAAGTGTTAGTTTATAAAGGATTTTTTCCCCAAAAATTTGCAACTAACTCCAGTCCAGATTCCTCTAGCAAACTGAGTAATAAGTTTCAATGATCCACAAAAGACTTTAATATTGCATTTAAAATAAATAAATAATCTAACATTTTAGTTAATATGGTTTTATACTTGTCATAAGCCGAACATGTCACCATCTATGCTTCACGAGCCTACCAAAATCCATATCATTGTTTGGATTGTTGGAACCGTCTTCTACTGTGTGTTTTAGGAAATAAATAGTTAGAAGAATGTATGCTCTTATTGTTAGTTTTGATTTATATGACTTGTTAAAATCAAATTTCAACTATATGCATCTGTCGTCAACCCCCTATATATATATATATATATATATTATATAGAGAGAGAGAGAGAGAGAGAGAGAGAGAGAGGAATAATAGCATTTGGTCCGATCTTCTCAGTAATGGCTTAGTGCATCAGAAAAAAGGGTCCACACTACATGCATCTGTCGTCAACCCCTTATGCTTGTCATCGTTGCATTACTCTGTACATTTATACTTGATGAGAAGCTACATTTGGGAAGGTACAATATATGTTCTTTAAGCCTACTAAAAGTTTGAAGGTTGCGCTACTTATTTTCCTACATTTTTTTCTCTTTCATCTTAATTTGCAGTATAATTGGAGCAATTTTGATTGTAATCGAATTTTATATATGGTAATCTAGGGAAAAGGGAGAGAGGTTGCCAAACTAGCAGATTCAAACTTGCCTCCAAACATTTCCATGATATAAGGTATTTCACGAGAATGTATTAGCATAACTAGGAAGAGTAAGATTTAACTCTTTTTTGTTTGCAAAAAGTAATTATATTTATATTGGCAAAAATATACTATATGTGCATCGAAGATATCCTTTTTCATTGTAGGTATCCAGTTGTCCAGTCTATCTTTATCTTTTTGACTTAGATGTAACTCTTGATAGTTTGAAAGAATATAGTTTATGATACATCATCCTTAAGTTTGTTTTGGCTAACAAGAACAGTAGATTGAAATACCAAGGTTAATTGGTTATATGTTGTATGTGATATGTTGATTTTGGATGGGACACTACAAGGAAAAAACTAATATAATGCTTCCTGTTTAGGGACTGCATCAACCAGGACCACTTCGACATGCTTAAGCAGTCTCAAGAGGGTCATATGGTGGTACAGCAAGCACACCGAGATTAGAATGGGCTATGGTAGTATGTAGCATCAAGCGTAACAGAGGCAATAGCTTCTTAGGTAATACTACTACTAAGTAGTTTAGTTTGTTCCAGATTTGGGTTGCCTAATGTTTTGGAAGCATGGAAACACCAAAATTAGTTTTCAGAGTCAGAAATATATGTTAAAATTGGGAACATTTGCAAATTCAAAACTAGATGCAGGCCGTTTGAGAAAATTCTACATGTTCATATTCAAAGCAGTTTTGACATAAAAAAAAATCAGCCCCTATGGTTAAGGAACTACATAAAGGCTAAACATATATGACCTGTGGTTAGTTTCAACATCTAGGGAATGGAATAGACTATAAAGGCCTTATTATTATTTTTTTTGGATAGAAAGTAGAGACCTCAATATGCATATGTTCTTAGGTATACATTATTAGTTTCTAGTTTTATTTTGAATTATCTTGTCCAGGAAGTATGGGAACTCCAAAACCAGTTTCCAGACATATTGCAACCTAAGCATAGATATGCCAAACATCAGGGCCATGTCGGTGTCCACTTTACTACAATGTTCATCTATGTGCAAACTAGCCTAATGCATGTGTACTTGTGTGTTTGTGTTTGTGTGTGTTTGTAGTCATGTACCTAGGCTCAGGATATTTAGTAACTATGGGCTTTGATAATGATGAGGGACTTTGTATGCTAAGGTACTTAATAGAAACCCAGTTCAAAACAATATGCTAAGATATTTAGTAACTATGGGCTCTAATAACTATGGTCTTTTCTTAATGCATCAAAGTCTTTTACCATTGTAAATTTCTTTTTGCAGGATTGTAGGTATGGCTGGCGTTGGCGAGTCACTTATGCTAGTTGCATTCTGTAGCTCTTGCATATTTTTGACAAGAATATCATTAAGTGCAATTGCAACTAATGGGGCAATGTAGGTACTTTAAACCAAAAATGTTGACGATTAATTATACATCTTATCTGTTGTTTCCTATATGACTTAGAAAATGCTTAATATTGGCCCATGTGTAAAAATATTGGGGTCGATAGACTGCCCTGTACTTGCTTTTGGTGGTGGTGATTTAGGACATTGGCAGATGGGTTGCATCAAGATACAATTGGAAATAAGACCACCTATTAAGAATTTTAGATATGGGTAGTACAGAACCAATTATGCACACTCTTTGTTGGGTGTCATCATAGAAGATGACTTGGTGGACTCTTGCAAGCCTGGAGATCGTGTAGCAATTGTAGGGGTCTATAAGGCTCTTCCTGGAAAAAGCAAGGGCAGTATGAATGGAGTATTCAGGTAAGAGATTATAATATGTATCTCTTCACTTCCTCTGTCTCCGTTGGTGAGAGTAGGACCTTATCCTTGTACTGAGATATTCTTATCATTCTCTACAGGACTGTTCTTATTGCCAACAATGTTTCTCTGCTTAACAAAGAGGCAAATGCACCAGTATACTCTTTGGAAGATCTTAAGAGGATGAAAGAAATAGCCAAGAGAAATGATACACTTGAATATTAGGAAATTCACTTGCTCCTTCTATATATGGTCATTTATGGATAAAGAAAGCAGTTATCCTGCTAATGCTTGGTGGGGTTGAGAAGAACCTGAAGAATGGTACTCATCTAAGAGGGTAAAATTTGTTTTATGTGAAAGAATTTACGGCTACTTCAATATTATATTATTATCATGTGATGTTGTTCTTTATGCAAAAACATCATGCCTCACTTCCCTTCGTGCAGTGACATAAACATGATGATGGTTGGTGATCCATCAGTTGCGAAGTCCCAGCTCTTGAGAGCTGTCATGAACATCGCTCCTTTGGCTATCTCAACCACGGGTCGAGGCTCATCTGGTGTTGGGTTGACAGCCGCTGTTACTTCTGACCAGGAAACTGGTATAATACAAAAACAGTCGTGTGAATAAATGGATACATTTGCATTGTGGACACATTTATATTTCAGTTTATATATTTTAAATGTTCTTATGATCAGGAGAGAGAAGACTTGAAGCTGGTGCAATGGTCCTTGCTGATAGAGGAGTTGTCTGTATTGATGAATTTGATAAGATGAATGATCAGGATCGCGTTTCTATTCATGAAGTTATGGAACAGCAGACAGTAACAATTGCCAAGGCTGGGATTCATGCATCATTAAATGCTAGATGTAGTGTGATAGCTGCTGCTAATCCTATATATGGGACTGTAAGTTCCCATATTTCTGTTTGCCTGACCTGGGTTTTATCTAAAAGAATTTCTTTTGTTATTCATTTATCATCTAATTGTAATTTGTTATGGATGAACAACAGTACGATCGTTCATTGACGCCAACAAAGAATATTGGTCTTCCAGATTCTTTACTTTCTCGCTTTGACTTGCTTTTTATAGTCCTTGATCAAATGGATCCTGAAATTGACCGTCGAATTTCAGAGCATGTCTCTCGTATGCATAGATATTGTGCAGATGATGGAGGTATTACTAATACTTCAACGTATTTATGTTCTGTCAACTTGTTGATTTTGATATTTGCATACCTTACGTAAGATTGAATTGATGCAGGAAATGTGGCCTTTAATAAATTTTCGAGATATACTGAAGAAGATGATGGTGATGTCAATGCATCCATCTTTGTCAAGTATGACCGTTTGCTTCATGGGCAGGAAAGAAGGAGGGGAAAAAGCCAAAACACGAGAAACTCACTATCAAATTCCTTAAAAAGTTTATCCATTATGCAAAAAATAGGATTCAACCAAAGCTTACTGACGAGGTGTTTTATTGTTAATTGAGCAAGTTTTAACTTTTAACAAATTCTGGTGTTAATTTAGTTTGCATTATTGTTATAGCTTTCAAGGCAGAAAGTCTGTTGTTGATTTGTAGTTGTTTGAACTGAGAATTAGTGCCCTTCAAAAGGGCGATTGATTCGATGATTCACCAATACTATTATACTAGGGTTTTGGTTAAGTAAGATTAACTGTCAATCACATGGTGTCCATGTTCAGGCATCTGATCATATTGCAACTTCGTATGCGGAACTCAGGGATGCTAGTGCGAGTGCAAAGGTTGGTTCATGCTAATGATGCTAAACACAGTCAAAAAATGGCTTTGCACAGAAATGGCTGGTTTTCATATATTATGTTTCTGTTTTGTAGTCTGGAGGAGGGACACTTCCAATCACTGCTAGAACTTTAGAGACCATGATTCGTCTATCTACTGCTCACGCAAAATTGAAGTTGAGGAATGAGGTAATTTCTCAAATATATTCTGTAAACTTGTTGTATTGCTACATATGCCATAACTATTGGTTTTGGAATACATCTCAAAATTGCTTTGAGCTTTTACCTTTAAAACATCATATGCTCATTTCGACTTCATGCTGAAAATTGTTACAGATTAATTATAATTAGCACACTAAGACTTCAGGCTGAAAATTGTTGCAGATTAATTATAATTAGCACATGTTCTTCAACTTATTTATGCATTATTTTACTTCGGCAGTGGGTATCTTTTTATATGGTGTAATCTGTCAGGATTTACCCTCAACCCCAGTGCCTTTAAATACAGTACAACCATCATATGTTATGCTCTTACGAAAATAGACACAGAACAGCAAGCTCTATTATAATTATTATCCTTTTCATGTTTGAGGATAGATTTTTCTCATTCACAATTTAGTAACTTATTGATTGGGAGATCAATGACCATACATTCATGGTGGAATGAAATCCTAGATTGTACTTTTTGAACTAGGTTCTGAAGATCGATGTTGAAGCGGCTCTGAAAGTTCTAAATTTTGCTATATACCACAAAGAGTTGACTGATATGGAAGAGCGGGAACAAAGAGAAGAGAAATGGAGACGAAACAAAAAGCTGATCAGGATTCTGGCAACAATAATCTAAATGTTGACGGTGATGGAAGGTATATCTCTTTCAACATTCTTGTGGAACTTTGTCCTTTACACTCTGTTAGATCTTCAATTTTTTTTTTATAAAATCTTGATAAAGTAGAACCTTAGATGTCGGACTTTCAACAATTTAACAGTTTTGTTCTTGTTGAAAGTGGAGGCTACATTGTGCTAGAATGACATAAATTTTTATTAGGGTTCTTGACCAATATTTATAGGAAATACAAACCCTATAGCTAGAATTAGAAAATATATCTAATGAATGTTTAAAAAAAAAAAAAACTGATTTATTCTTCAACACGGAACTTGGTGAAAACAAGTCTAGCTTGAGCGAGTGGAATTTTAGATATGGGTAGTACAGAACCAATTATCAGATGCTGTGTATATAAAACTCTTTGTTGGGTGAAGTCGTTTATTGACTCCTGTGTATATTAAAACTATCAACCAGATAGATAACATTTGAGAATATACTTCACTGATATGAGAATTATAATTTAAGCAGGTGGAGCTGTTCTTATGTACAGATTTACATGCCAATAGAGCAAGCTTGCCTCAAATTACCTGCATAATAATATAACTATGCACAAACCATATGGTCCCTACATGACTTTGACATGCAGAATGCCTTATACAGATTCAGTCCAATATATTGGCATATAGTAATCAAATAGACGGAGTTTATAACTTGCAACTGAATGTTTTTAGTGAAAAAAATTCACAGAATTATGTTGTTGGAATTGTTTAGTAGTTCTGCAAAATTATGAATCTCTCGCATTAGATATGCCATGCAGCCATGGTTTCTGTCCCTAGTAGCTTCTACTTGTGTGCCCTTGATTTCTACTAACATGTGAAACTCTTTTCTCTATCAAAAAAGTTACTGTAGCAATATTTGATACTAAAGTTTTACTAGAAGAAGACTTGTATGTCTAACTTTAATATTCATTTTGACTTGTATGACTTTTGTACAGTCTATGTCGTACCAAAGGCAAGGCAGGAGTGGTAGTGCAATTGGCCAAAGTTGTGTGCCTAATATCGTAGCCTCCCCTGTCAAGCAACTGTCTTTAGGCCCTGGCCAGTTTCATGACCCTGATGATGTTGTGAGTATCCAATTCTTAGTCTGATATTTTGGGTGTTTGTCGATATTAACTATCTTTAGATCCACTGGCAGAAGAGGCTTTCACAATTGCCTCAATTGTATAATAATGTGTTTAATGCAAAGGTATTTGATGCAGAGCAATGCAAGAGTTGAACATGGGCTCAGTTTAGCAGCTGCATCTTCAAATGCCCCTTATTTCATCCATTTATGCGATAAACCTCCTAATGCTGATGTGAAAATGAAGTTGCCTATTGCTGGAAGGGATTAAAATCGATAGGTATGAATCTTATGGTAAAGGATATTTTAGAAATATGGGAAAAATGAACATTAAGAGTTTTTTTTTGAAATTATCTTCTACCATTGTGTGTTGCCACTAGTTGCTCATTTTATGCTTATGAGTCAAACTTCTTTTTGGGGCTTGTATTAGTCCCTATGTATTTGGATGCTTGCTGTATTACGAGTCAAACTGCTTACGAGTCAAACTTCTTAACTTCTTTTTTGAAATTAAGAGTTTTTTTTGAAATTATCTTCTACATATTTGGATGCTTGCTGTATTTAAACATTTCCCAGTTTCGTCATCAAACTTGTTATGTTCTTATTTAAACAAAAAAAGTTTCGGGCTATTCCTGTTGGGGCTTGTATTAGTCCCTATGTATAAATTCCCAGTTACTGCAACATAATGTAGCAAGGAGATGTGTCGGTAGCAGGATGTTGGGGCTTGTATTAGTCCCTATGTATAAATTCCTATATGTGTATATATGTTGGAATCATGTAGAGCGTGTATAACAATAGTGGTACACTGCAATAGCCCAGGTAAAGCTATTCCTGTAAACTATACTAGACATGTAGGTACCACCTATAGGATACGAAATTGAGCAGATATGTAACTATGTTGGGGTGTGTTGACGTGGGAGCATGTGTCGAGCAACACAAGATATGGTTGACATCTGGGAATTCCTGTGTTGCCAATATACTGTCTAATGTATCGGGTGTACAGAGTATTAGGGGAACAACTGCATAGATGAGGTATCCTAAGTATAGACCAAAAATTCAGAAGTGTTAAGTATCAAGGGTGTATCCTGTAACAGTCCTTGAGTGGCGTGTCAAGTCCCTGTGTGGGTATTTAGGATGCAACATCAGTGCAAATTGATGCACATTGCTAAGTGCACAAGTGAAGGTAACATAGACATGGGGGTTTCCAAGGAGCAGTTGTTAGTATACAATATAGAGGTATCATTTGGCTTTATAGGGATGCAGTATCCAGTTTATATGTGGGTCTAACAACCTGTGTGGGTATGTGCAGCAGCACCACTTTAGCGATAAAGAAATTCCAACAACAAACAAATACACATGCAAATATAGATGAAAGTTGATATATTAATCTAAATCAGGCACCACTTTATATAATATTTTATATTGAAAGTTGATATTAATCTAAATCAGGCTTCTTAACATGGGGAGAGATTTTGCTTGTGTGCAGGAACCTGCCAATGCAAACTGCAGACAAAGCAATGTCTTCATATCTTCTGCATTAAGCAGCCTATTCTGCATATTATAGGGTGTCAAGGGGAATATCTGTGGGTGTTAAGTATATGTAGGTTTGAGATGGTGAAGCATTCTACTGCAGAAAAGGGGAAATGCAGTATCAGTTAAGTATTGGAGGGGAGACACCAATGTGTGTAGTAATTTATGCATACAGGTAGGTTAGGAACATAGGTAACTGTGGTTGGATGTGGAAGGATTAGGGTGTGGAGTATTGTAAGTTACATGCTTTGGTAATAAGAATTTCAAAACTGCTACCAGGGAGAGGGGATATAATTCATGGGTAAGATACCCATGATATTTCATATCTACACCAAGTGGACAAATACATATTAGGGTACGAAAATGATACATTGGTGAAGACATTTGGAAATGACTGAACATGTGCTCTCATGTCTATATCAATCAATGCCCAAAACTTCTGCATGTGTTCTTCATTGAAGTTTGTCATATGTGCAAAGAACATGTGCTCACATGTATGTTTTTCCTGAAACTTCTTTTACTAGTTTGCACGCTTTTTAATTTGAAACTTCTTTTACTCTTACATGCAGGAATATGTACAGTTTTAGCATGGATGCAAGCACTTTCATTCTTCCTCAAGAGAGCCTCGTCTTGATTATCCAAAAACACAAGAGTTTGAAATGTTTGTGGTTTGCTTCATGCATCTAGAGCCTTGTTTTGTTGTCATTGAAACCAACAATGGAATGTTTTCCTAAAATATTAATGTATGGATGCTATTGAACATCCTGTGGTTTAGTTGCTTATTTTTCAAATATTATGTGGTTTAATTACTAATTTGAATGGTTGAATTGTTATTTGAAATTATGTGGTTTTGTTTCTAGTTTGGAATGGTTGAATTGTTATTGCAAATTATGTGGTTTAGTTACTTGTTCGGAATTGTTATTGAAAATTTTGTGGTTTAGTTATTGGTTTGGAATGGTTGATGGTGTTATGAAAGTAAAATATTATGAAATTGGATATGTTGTTTATTGTTTAGTTACAAGTTGAATGTAGTTTTTTTTTTTTAAATAGTCCAATTGTAATGGTTATAACTGTGACAATTAGTGGAGAATAGTAACGAAAAAAATAATGTAGTCACAGTAAAAACTGTGACAAAACAAACTAACTGCCACATTAATAACTGTGACAAATGGAATATTTGCCACGGTTATAACTGTGACAAATGGAATATTTACCACGGTTATAACTGTGACAAATGGAATATTTGTACGGTTATAAACGTTACCAAAACAAATATTGGTAACGGTTATAACCGTGACCAAAAAAAAAATTGTAACGGTTATTACCGTGACTAAATAATAACCACGCCCACTAGTAACGGTTATTACCGTGACGAAAATAATTGTCACGGTAATAACCGTGGGTAATCGCCTATTATGGTGTAGTGGGTAATGAGGACATGGCCGTTTTGAAAATTTGTGGATCTGTTACCCTTTTTGTGCACTGGGAGTGCGGGTAGTGGATCATGAGGGAGGATCTCTTTCAGGAAGAAAGTTCAGAGGTATGGTCATACATGACTTACTATCTGAAAGAGTGACCGGAATGTGAGTTCAGTGGCACCTGCGGGTACCTAACTCGATAATCTGGGAGATTGTGAGTTCAGCGGTACGGGAGGGTACATGACTCAATAATCTGGAATTTGGAAATGTGAGTTCAGCGGCACCAGCGGGTACATAACTCGATAATCTGGGGTGTTGTGGATATGAGTTCAGCGACACCAGCGGGTACATAACTTAATAATCTGAAATGTTGTAGATGTGAGTTCAGTGGTACCAGCAGGTACATAACTCAATAGTCTGGAATTTTAGAATATGAGTTCAGCGGTACCAATGGGTACGTAACTCAGCAATCTGGAAAATATGACATGAGTTCAGCGGTACTGGTGGGTACATGACTCGACGATCTGGATAATATCGTTTAGACATAATATTTCTTCAGGAACTTGCCGTTGACAGGCAACATGAGGAAGTCTCCATTTTGTTTTGCGAGGCGGTAAGCACCGTTGGAGAATACGGCCTCAATGATAAACGGACCTTCCCATTTTGGCTGGAATCTGCCGACAGTTTTGTGAGTCATGACCATCGGCCTCCGGACTGCCAGAACGAGATCGCCCACTTGGAATGTTCTAATTTTAACCTTCTTGTTGAAGGCTCCGGAGATGCGTGCTTGGTATAGCTCGATCCGTTGCTGAGCCAGGAGGCGCTTTTCATCTAAGGCCTCCAACTCTTGTAGCCGACGTCGGTAGTTATCATCCGTCGTCAATTGATAAGTGAGAACGACACGGAGCGAGGGTATTTGAGTCTCCAATGGGAGAACTGCCTCGCTCCCGTACACCAGGGAGAATGGTGTGTTTCCTGTGGCCGTTCGGACTGTGGTACGGTACGCCCATAAGCATTCACCCAGCTTCTCGTTCTAGTCGCATTTGTTGGACGATACAAACTTCTTGAGAAGTTTGATGATTATTTGTTGAATGCTTCTGCCAACCCATTTGCCGCTGGATTGTATGGTGTTGAAGCAATATTCTAGATGCGGTGCTTGTCGCAGAACCGATAAAAGACGTGGCTTGCAAACTGCGGACCATTATCGTGGATGATCCTTCGGGGCAGTCCAAAGCGATAGATGACGTGATACTTGAGGACGCTGATCACGTTTGAAGTCTTTACTTCTGCAAACGGGACAACTTCCGTCCATTTGGAGAAGTAATCTATGATTGCGAGTATGAAGCGATGTCCTCGGGAGGAAGGTGGAGTAATCGAACCGATGATATCCATTCTCCATGCTTCGAACGGCCAGGATGCCACTGTCGGATGTAGAAATTCGGATGGTTAGTGGATGAAGTCTGCGTGGACTTGGCAGGCTTTGCACTTTCTTGCATAGTCTATCGCATCTGCTACCATCGTGGGCCAATAGTAGCCCATTCGGCAAAGACGGTCTTGCAATTTTGGGCCAGACTGATGGGCCCCGCAGACAACGTCATGAGCTTCGCGTACGGCTTCTTTGGCTTCTGCGTTTGACAGACATCGAAGCAATAATCTATCGTAGGATCGGCGATACAGCATTTTCGTCTCTGTATCGTAGAAAAATTTGAGAGAACGCCTTCTGATAGAGGTGGCTTCCTTTGGGTTCTCCGGCAGGATGTCGTAGACTACGAAGTCAATGAATGGTTGTCTCCAATCTGGGACTTCGTCGATCGTCTGAGCGGAATAAATCGCCACAAATTGAACGTTATTCTTGGGGCAGACCAGTTCGTGGCCTATCACATCTACCGATTGATGAGTATGATTTGGCACTGCTAGGAAAGCGGCCAGGCCTGCTAAGGCATCGGCTTCGATATTTCGGAGTCTGGGAACATGTTCGATGAAGAACCCTCGAATGACGAGATGATGTCGATCGCTATTTGGTGATAGGGGACCATGTCTTCATGGCGGACTTCGTACGAACCCCGGATCTGATTGACGATTAACTGTGAATCACCATATGCTTCAAGATATTCTACTCCCAGCTCTCTGGCAAGTTGGAGGCCAATAACCAAAGCGTTGTACTCGACCACATTGTTAGAGCAGGGTTCTATGAGAGAGTAAGCGCGATTGATCACCAATCCGGAAGGAGAAACCAGCACCACCCCGACTCCGACGACGATGTTGCCCTTTGGTCCAGTTCTCGAAGCACCGTCGAAGAACATTCGCCATATATCATCGTGAGAGGTTGCATGCGAGTCGACAACCTCATCTGGGATTTCTTCATATATTCTGGATGACTCCGAGCCTGGATGGGCTGCCAAAAAGTCTGCCAGGGCTTGACCTTTAACAGCCTTTTGTGGGACGAAGATCATATGATAAGGGGACATCAGTATTGCCCATGTAGCGAGGCAAGAGCTGAGTGCCCCTGGTTTAGTCATGAGGACCCTGAGAGGGTTGACTCATGAGATCACATGTATGGTTTGTCCCGTGACATAGTGCCGCGTCTTTTGAATGGCGAACACCAGGGCGAGGCATTCCTTTTCTACGGCGGTGTATCGGTGCTCTGGCCCAATCATCATTCGACTGAGGTAATATATGGCTTGCTCATGGCCTGCATCGTTGTTTTGTGCTAGCAGGGCACCCAAGGAATGCTCTATTGTGCGTACATAGAGCAGGAATGGTTTTGCAGTGACCGGGGCCACCAGGACTGGAGGGTTCGACAAATATTCTTTGATGCTGTCGAAGGCCCGTGACATTCTTCATCCCATACGAATGAGACGCCTTTCTTCATGAGATGGGTGAATGGTCGACATCGTCCGGAGAGGTTAGAAATGAACCTCCTGATGTAAGCTAGCCTCCCCTGAAGGCCTCTGAGTTCACGAAGATTTCTCGGGGGACCCATCTCCATAATTGCCTTCGTCTTCTCAGGGTCTACATGAATACCCTGGGCGGTGATGATGAAACCCAAGAACTTCCCGCTGGATACGCCCAGGAAGGACTTTGTAGGGTTTATTTTCAAATTGTGCGCTCGTATCAGGTCGAATACTATCGTCAAATCCTGCAGATGGTCTCCCTTACAGCGACTCTTGACGGCGATGTCATCAACATAGCACTCCACCGTCTTGCGTAAGTGGTCTCTGAAGATGATACTCATGGCTCTTTGATATGTGGCGTCGGCATTCTTTAAACCGAAAGGCATAACTGTGTAGCAGTATGTGCCAATCGGTGTTCGGAATGATGTATGCTTTTCGTCGTCAGGAGACATCTTGATTTGGTTGTACCCCGAGAAGCCATCCATGAATGACATACGTTCGAAGCCGCATGTGTTGTTAATCATGATGTCTGTGATAGGGAGGGGGAATTCATCTTTGGGACATGCCTCGTTCAGATTGCGGAAGTCGATGCAGATTCAAATCTTCCTATTCTTTTTGAGGACTGGTACTATGTTGGCGACCCAGTCAGGATGTTGTTCCTCACGAATGAAGCCGCTGGCTATTAATTTGTTGACTTCGGCTTCGATCGCATCCATGATACCTGGGCGGAAGTGTCGCTGTTGTTGCTTGACTGGCTTTGCATCTGGCCGAATGTTGAGCTTGTGAAGGGCAACCTCGCGGTTTAGTCCTGGCATGTCTTCATAGCTCCAGGCGAACACATCAATATATTCTTTGACAAGTTCCAGTAGCGATTCTCGCTCTTCGTCTGTTAGGCTTTTACTGACGAAGATTGGTTTTGGAGAAGATTCGCTGCCGAGGTCGACCTGTATGACCATCTTCAGTTAGAGGTTCCCTCTGTTCGAACCGCTTCTTCCATTGTGCATCAAACTGTTGGGCCCACGGTTCTAACTCGAGGATTTCAGGAATGTCTTCATCTTCTTCATAAGCGTCGGCGAATGCCATGTTGATTGACAGAACTTGTCTGAATACGTCTCCGATGTTGGTGTCCGAGTCAGAAGTTGGTGACTCGGTTGAATGTGAATGCCAGTCACATTCTTCATCTGAACTTTCAGGGGTCGTTGTGGGTGTGACATACCCTAATCCACATCGAATTTTGCTATAGTAGTCCCGTAGTTTGCCAGCAGGGACCGGTGGCTTCAAAGGTAATCGTCGCCCAGTGCCATAGTTTAAGTCCGGCATCGTCTCCAGATCATACCCCGGTTTTTGCATGAGAGATTTGGATTGGGGGCTATAAAGATACAGAGGTAGTCTCCCGGCATCTGATTCAAGATCGACTTCTTCTATGGTAAAGGACTGCGGATCGTCCTTCCGGCCGAAGATGATTGGATGGTCCCCTCCCTCGATTATGCGGTAAGCATCTTCCACTGGAGTAAGCTAGTTTGCGATGTACACATTTGTCACCTGTGTGTGTAGGTGAGTGCCTATACCGTGTTCCATAGCATACATTGTACAAAGCTTATTAAGCTCGAGGTAGTTCAAAGATAGCCCTTTATTGATGAAGTAAGGTATCTTTTCTAGCGGGATTATATCATCTGCGGAGGGAACATCAGTGTGGGCAGCCACATACTTGGCTAGCTCCGGTTCCTCTTCGGCTACCCCCTGTATAAACGAAGACTGAGAGGACGACCTAGGCAGTTTGATCGTATCACTACCATATTTCTAGTTTGAGGGTATTTTTGACATTTTGGGGTAATTTTAATTTATTAGAATTTATTTGAATTTATGGGAATTTTAGGAATTATTTTGGAATTGTTTGGATGAGGGTTGACTAGGTTGACTTTGACTAGTTTTGACCCTTGTAGACCAACCTAGAAGCTAACCCTAGTTAGTATAGACTTGGTTAGGTTATATGACTCTAGTCTAACCTAAGCTAACCCTTAGTTTGGTCAATAGACTCTAGTTAGCAATAGGAATTAGAAAGTCATAAGTCATGACTTATGATTTAGAACCATTGATAAATCAACTTAAGTCATAGCCTTGTAGATTGGCCCAAAGCCCAAGAAATTAAAACCCTAGCCCTAGACATTGTGGCCGGCCACAATATCCTCTTTGGGACCCCACTCTATAAATACTCTCTTAGTTTTAGGGTTGCCTCTTTTAGGAAAGATCAAGTTTAGAAAAGGTTTGTTCCTACTTCATTTAATCCATAGAAATTCTATTTCATGTCCTTTTTCATTCAAATCTCTTCCATTAGGTTTTAATATACCTATACTTGCTGTTATTGGAGTTTTATTTAGTTTGATATTGATTTGTTGGATTGGGATATCAAGGAGAGGAGCTCAATAAAAGGGGGATTTTTTAGAAAGTTCATCTATAGGTAACTTTTTCAATACTCAGTGAAATTTTGATTTCTTTATACATTTAGGAAGCCCTAGGAGTCCCCTAGGTGGTTGCATTGGTTTCGTGTCGAGTTTTATAGGTTTCGTATCCGTTTCGGACACGTATCAGCGTGTACTTGAATGTATTCGACGAAATACCTCAAAGGGCATTTCGTTTGATTTTGTGAATTGTTTTTGAATAGAAAGTTAGGTATTGATCTCGCTTACACGTTTCATTGCACTGAGCACACTTTCGTGTCGTGTCGAGTCGACACAGGCTCGTGGACACGCGGTGCCCACACGCGCACACTGGCAGGATATTCTCTACTCGGGGGCTGTAGCGGACACAACACGCGATAATATGACACGAGACTTGACACGCACCATGGGGCAGTGACTGACACAACGTGTCAAGTCTCACATGTCCACGTGGCGTGTCGAAAGAGACATCAGTGTCGTACTGATTTTTCACTGTGCAGTGCACACGAGAAATTGAGCACTGATACGACTCTGTAGCTTCGGACACGACACACTAGGACAATGTAGGATGTTGGACACGTAGCTAGACCCTAGGCGAACCTAGGGTTACGACACGAGGCCTAGTTTGGCCTGTGTCGGGTGCACAACACGCGTGCACTCGTGCACGATGTTGTGTCTGTTTTTGTGTTCGGTGTGTGTGTTTGGTCTTTTTGCCTTGGACACGTCGTATCTCATTATGATAGGACACAAACTGTATACTGGACACGAATGCATGTTTGTTTACACTTACCAACCAATATTTTTATGTATTAACTCGTTTTAGTTATTTTCCAAATACCCAATTTTCTGGAATTACCTATATTGACAGTTGTGTTGAAGTGTGTTTCCAGTTTAAAAATGTGATTTTGGCAATTGTTTTAGCCTATTTAATCACTGTTTATTGCATGTTTTACAACCTAATATAGTTTACCTATATGTAATCTTGCTATATGTCAATTTTGGTTTGATTTTGTCGGAGTTTGAGTTCAAAACTGAATTTAGAATCTATAGGATGAAAACTGAGATTTCCATGAAGTGTGTTGATATTTTCCAATGTTATTAAACCTGGGAATGCTTAGAAATGAAGACTGAAATCTGAAAATTAGTTTTATGGCTGAAAACCTGAGATTTCATGAAGTGTGTTGATGTTTTCCAATGTGTATAACTGAGAGTGGGGTGGCTGTTAGAAAAACTGGAAATAGGGTCTGTGCTATCTAAACTGTAAACTGATTTTCCCCTTCCTATTTCTGTTCAGTCCATGCCTCACTTCACTCACTCTTCACATTGCACACTCCATTGTACACACACTAGCCTTGGCACCCTATCACTCACTCTCCTCTTCCTTCTATCTCTCTATATATGTATGTATGTATGTATGGTTATATATGATATAATGTATATATAGTAATGTGCTATATAGCTATATATATGTATCTTGTATCTATGAGTATATATATATGTATATGTACTTGGTGTGTCATTATGTTTGTGTTTGGAGATGTGCTTGATTGATAGGATAGGTTTATAGCCTTGTATTGTATGTTGATAGGCTAGTTTAGCCTTGGTAGACCTAGACTAGATTAGTATAGACTAGTATAGTCTAGATTGGACTAGATAGGCTAGTTTGACCTAGTTTAGACTCGTTTGACTTGGTTGACCTAGTTTGACTTCTAGGGTTGACCAAAGTTGACCAGAGTTGACCAAGAGTTGACTTTGACCTAGATTGACCTAGACTCATGTAGAGTGCATAGTAGAACTTCATTTTACCATTTTAGACTTATTGTGACTTATGCTATTCTGATTAGGAGCCAGACACCACTCCTCGGACAGTACTTTCATATTGGACACTCAGATACCAGGCGAGTACATTCTCTGATCATTTCATATCCTGCTTAGAATTATTTTCTGCATTAAATTACTTTACTTGTTACTGTCACGTTGGTCACACGGATTGGTACTATATGGATCCCTTCTTGAGATGTTATCCTTAGGGAGCATCAGGTACTACATGTTCTGTGAGTTTCACTTACATTTCGTATCACTATGCTTCACTGGTTCTTTGATCACTTGTGACATATACCCTTATGATCACAGAGTCTCCTAGAATCTCTTATCCATTTACTGGGTATCCTAGAATCTTCTAGAATCCCCATTTATGGGACATCCATGTATCACCCTTCGGGGGCTTTGCATGGAATCATAACATAACCTGGTTTGATCCTTGTGTATTGATTAGGGGTACGGGGGAGTAGAAGTAGACATGTGAATAATACCCAAGTAGTATCTTATCAGAATCTCTTCCATAGTGTCTTATCAGAATCTCCTATGCCATTTACATGTCTATATTGTACTCTGACTCACTAGCCACTGTTCTCTATTTATAGTAGATATTTCTATTACAGCTCTCTCTCTGTTTACATAGCATTTCTTTCAGTACCTGTATCTTACTTTACTGCATGATTATATTTTCTAATCTGCTATGAACTGTTGAGATGTACTGTGCTCGCTCCTGTCCGACTGGACCTGTTGAAAATATTACAGAGGACGAGGAGGAGGCCTGTCTGGATACTTTCTACGGGGCAGCCTTAGATGACACTTGCGAGCTGGACCCTCAGGAGGACCCAGCTCTAGCTGAGGACATCACCCTCATTGCCTAGACTAGTTTAGTTAGGCTTATCTTATTTTATGTTGCCTTGAGACATGTTTAGCTAGACTTATTTTCTGTCAGAGTTCTGAGTTGTATATATTCTTTCATTCTGTAGCTGAGTTTGTAAGCTGGATATTGATGGGTTATTATCTTAGACTACTTTATCATCTATTTTTCCTTGAGTTCTATATCATATCGTGCTATCTCTCCCTTAGTTGTGATTGAGTTCATTTACTGCTATGTCACCCCCATTCGGGGAGTATAAACTGTTTAGTATATTACTGCTAGATGTTGTGACCTAGGACAGCGTTCTACCGCTGACACTGGCGTAGGCTGGACGTACCCACGTCTCGTGCCCTCACTCTAGGGTACGGGTCGTGACAGATCGTCAGGGGTTCAGCTGGTGGAGCAGAGCGGGTAGTTGTTGGCAGACTAGCGACCCCCAGTTTGGTACTCGATGCTGGGCGGGGAGTGGTTAGTTCGCTAGAAGTCCCAGGCCTTGCATTGGGGTGACGACTCTTCTTGGAAAGGCGTATCGTCATTAGCTTGTCGGAGGGATTGAGCTTCTCCGTTTGCGG
Organism: Iris pallida; assembly: GCA_029216955.1. Classification (NCBI taxonomy): domain Eukaryota; kingdom Viridiplantae; phylum Streptophyta; class Magnoliopsida; order Asparagales; family Iridaceae; genus Iris; species Iris pallida. The sequence continues at coordinate 5,091,302 of JANAVB010010400.1, forward strand.
CTGGCCGACTCTCGGCAGCCTGATTGTCAATGGCTCCGTTGTGGGTTTTGGCACTTGGCCGGACCTTGGCAGCCGGATTATCATTTGCTCTTCTTGTGCCGAAAGGCTGATTGCGTCCTTACGCAGAGTGGCTGTAAGGGGTGCGGACTTGCCAGATTTGCGAGCTTGGAGGTGGATCGTTAGGGGTACTTCTGATCCTGTGGATGTCTAAGTACGAGCTTGTCCATCTCCTTTACCAAGGTTCCTCTTCGACTTTTCGTACAGGCAGGAGTCTGAGTAGTAGGATTCGACCCCTTTGAAGGGATCGATGTCGGCAAATTCTGTCCTCACGAAGCCGTGTTTGTCGACATACTTGAAGCATTGGTGCAGCGTGGAAGGCATGATCATATAATCGTGTATCCAAGGGCGCCCCAAGAGGATGTTGTAAGAAGTGTCTGCATCTATGACGTAACAGGTGAGTTCCGACTAGAGATCGCCAATTTGGCACTTCAGACGAATCTTCCCAATGGGGTAGCTCCTGCCCGAATTGAAACCGCTGATGGCGGTGCTTGTCGGTGTCAGGCGATACATAGGGATGCGAGATGATGTAACAGACCCTTCGGGATAATGCTTATGGAAGACCAGGATCAATATGCTTCCGATCCACCTTTACGTCGCCGATGTATCCAGTGTAGTATAACGGGCGATCGTGCAGGTTGGTTTTGATGAGCATATCCTGCAGAGTGAAGACAATGTTGGGCATCGCTCCCGTGCAAGCGCTGTCTTGGAGATTTGCAGGCGGGTTCTCTCCCGTGAGGTTGACCTGAGCCAGGTATGCGTCAGCATTTTGGAGTGCATCGCTCAAAGCCGCACGAACATCCTTTGAGAGTCTCAGAAGCTCGTATAATGACAACTTGGCCGGTGTGTTGGCCAATTGCGCCAAGATGTCGAAGTTGTAGGGCCTCTTCAGCCCCTGTGGTGCCTCTTTTCGGAGGGATTTGTCAAAGCGAGTCTCCTTCGGCCTAGGCTTGTCGGTCGTCGGAGGCTGAGAAGGTCCCGGAGCGTCAGTTGTAGCGGGCTGATGATCTTCAGCTGTGTTATCAGCCACGGGTTGGGTATTGTCCTAGACCGAGTGACGACGGCTGTAGCTTCTTCGATATCTGTCGAGATTGTGCGGCAGGACTTGACTTTTCTACTCTTCTTCTTGCAAATGAAAGATGGTGTGGACTGAGTCACTTCTGATACCAAGTCTGGATGGACCCACATGACCTCTCCTTGTGATGTGGTGAGGGGCACTAGACCGGCATCCTGATCTCGGGGAGGTGGAAGATTAGCAATCTCTATTGTCGCCAGAGGGATGGGGACCACACCGTCTTGAGTTTTCGCCGGAGGGAAGCTGCCGAATTGTACCGATACCATATTGGCTGCCACGGTTACCTCTTGGAAATCGATGGCCAGAGCGTTCGAATCGATGAGATTTTGGATGTACCGTTTTAGCTGGTAGCAGTCGTGTGTAGCATGGTGGAAGTAGCGGTGGTAATGGCAGTACTTTGGATTCTCCATTTCTGCCAGCCGAGGTTCCCATCTTGGTGGAGGAAGCTGAATTCTGTCTCCTTGTATGAGCATGTCCAACATGGGCTTGACGTGGCCGTCTTCGAAGGAGTAGGTGATTTGCGGCCATTGTTGTCTGCCGGTTTTGACTCAGGTTTCTGGGCTGTGTCGGCCACCATAGCCTGCTTACCCCTGCTGTTCCGATTGTTGGAGGGGCTACCCCCATTGTCATTGTTGGTATTAGGACGCTTGCCCTTGTTCTCTCCGTCCGAGATGTGCAATCCCAATTGGCGAGCCTTCTTCAACCGTTCTTCGGCACTTGTGGCACCGATGATGAATGTCTACCAGTCCTTAAATTGACTTAAGCCCATCCAGAGGCTGATTGTTGGAAGCAATCTTTTGGCAAATTTCAATCAAGGAGGAATCCAGATTTCCAGATGGCAACTTCATTGCGGTTTGGCGAAACCGCTCGATATAGTTCCTTGTCAGCTCTTTCTCTCCTTGGACGACGTCCATGAGGGTGGACATTGTGATGTCCTGCCCTACTTCATAGAATCTCTCCAATAACATGCACTTGAAGTCGGCGAAGGAGTGGATGCAGTTGTCTGGCAGGTTACGATACCAGTCGAAGGTGACTCCTTCCAATGCCCCAATGAATAATCATGTGAGGATGGCATCGTCATGGGGTAGATGGTCGGTGGTGACCTCGAAGTAAGTGATGTATCGACTTGCAGAGGTCTTGCCATCATACGGATTGATGTTGAACGACTTATATCTTGGGGGAAGGGGACATCCCTCCATGCAGCAGGGTACGGTTGCCGTATTCTGAGGTCTTGGCAGTTTTCTCGGGCGTGGAACATGGCCCGGAGCTCCTGGACCTCTCTTCTCGCTTCTCGGGCCTCATCCACAGTGGTGGGTGCCGTTACTTCAGGAGGATTGTTGCCCGGGTTCGGTGCCGCTGAGTTCGAGTCCGCATTGATTGCGGGACCCGCGCTTGTTTGGCCAGGCGTCCCTCCTTGGAGAGTTAGAAGGGCCACTTTGATCTCGTCCACAGACTTGACCAAGGCATACAGTATGGCCTCCAGAGTGTCGATGCATTGGCGATCACTGGAACCACCTTGGCTGCTGTCCGTCATGAACACCGTCTTTACATGAGGAGAGATGGACGGAACGGTAGAGGACGTGCCCTCCGAATCATACCCTGTAGCGAGAAGTCATCGGGGTATGTGGGCATATCTTCCTCTGGTTCGAACTCAGAAGGAACAATACCCCCAGTTTCCGAGTTTGCCTCGTCTTGGGAGTTGTGGACGTCCTCGGGGACGTCGGGGTTTGCTGCATCTGATGGGAGAGTTTTTTCCCCCGGCTTGTCTTCTTGGAACATCAGATTGTCGTGGATGTTCGGAGGAGTGCTACCCCCAGTCCCAGCAACCCCCAATGGTGTGGATGACGAATCTTCCACTGTAGCAGATTTTGTCATAGAACGGGTACCTTGGAAAACTCCGGCGGTGGGCACCCGCTTAGATGACAGTCTCTTAGTCATAGTAGTTGAAATCTTCGGGCTGGGAACATTTGTCTTCTTCCCTCTCCCATCGCGGGGACTTTCTGAGCAGAGTTGCAGGAGACGACGGGAAGTGCCTCGTCTTCTGAAGATGGCTGTTGCAGTCTTTGAAAGACGGACTGCCGGTCTTTTCGCACCATCGCATTATTACAACAATAGTTGACGATGACTTGGGTGCAGTGACGTCCGTGAGAGGACTTTTTGTACCCCGAGGCATTTCTTTCCTTGCGTTTGTGGAGGATGGCCTCACGCAAGTCAGATGGGTCCGGATCGACCATGTTTTCTTTCTGGATTTTGGAAGACTTTTGGGAACCTCTCTGTCCGTTTGCCCCCGGGAGCTGGACTCGAGTGGTTCTGTACAACTTCCCATCTGAGGCACGTATAACAGTATGCGGGATGCTTGGATGGTCAGAGGTCAGATCAGCGGATCGAGCTTGCCAAGCTCGCGCTGCCGTAGACTTCTTCGCTCTAGTGCGTAAGGGCACATAGTAGGAAGAGTCTAAGTGATGCTGGGGAGAGTCAGACATATCTTCTTGGGAGCACAAGAGATCAGGACCATAGGAGAGGCGGTCGAAGACAGAGCCACGTGGAGTAGGCGTCATACGGCTGACATCAATAATCTTCATGGCTGACAGGCGTAGCCGCATAGGCTTTCTTCATGCGGCTGGGCGTCTCGGCCGTTTGAGTTTTCTTCATGTAGCTGGATGATCTGGCCGCATAGACCTCCTTCATGCGGCTGGCGAATTCAGCCGCATGAGCATCCTGTATGTGATTGGCAGAATTGGCCACATGAGTGTTCGGCTTCTTCTTGGGGCGCATAGAATCACTCTTTGTCACTGCAAGTCCAGCATCGTAGTGCTTTCCTCTGCCGGACTTGTGGACAGAGTCCTCTATGGCTTGAAGTGCAGCCGTATGAGAGTCGCCTTCGCCGTCTTGGGTAGCAGAGAGTACCCGTCCAAAGCTTGGGGAGGAGCAAATGATTTTGGCCTCCACTCGCTGTGAGCTTTCTTTGTGCAGGTTCGCTTCTGGACCGGGCCAGCGCTTTCCTCTGTCATGACCCGCACCCATCGTGAGGGTACGAGTACGTAACAGTGCCCAGCCTACGTCGCAGTGTCGGCGATAGAACGCTGTTCTAGGTCGAACTATAACTACATAACATGAAATATACTCTCCAAAAGGAGGCCAACACAGAGGTACAACTCAATCACAATCTATGGCAGAATGTAGAACGATGGAAATAGATAAGAAATCCTCAGCTGAGGTATAGCAGAATGAAATAATAAAGTCTCATCATCTCTAAAATATACAATTATGAAAATAAAGACAACTGCTAAGCATAAAAAGAAGGAACAGTCTAAGCTATCTACACTATACAAGGTATCATCCTGAGCAGCTGCCTGAACCTCCCCAGGGGTCCAGGTCGCGAGTGTCAGCTAGACAAGCTCCAAGTAAAGGTGCAGGTTTTCATCATCCTCTGTAAAATTTTTAACAGGTCTAGTCAGGACGGAAGCGAGCACAAAACATCTCACAGTTCATATCATGTTAAAATATAAAGCATACAATAGAGTAAGGTACATAAAATGCTGAAAGAAGAATGTATATGAAAAACAGTAGAGATTTGATAACAGAAAATATCTATATGATAAGTAAGAACTGTAAGCCTACTGTGATTTAGAGTACAATATGGTTATGTAAACGGTCTAGGAAAATGCAATGGTAACTCCATTATACGTGGGTGTACAATAGACATATACAATAGTTATACAATGTTGTACAATAGGATTTGAGTACATAACCAATTCTACTCCCCCTCCCCAATCAATACACAAGGATCCACTCCAGTTAGGTTATCTTGCACAATAGTGTACAATGTTATACAATGGATGTACAATATTATACAATAGATGTACAATGTTATACAATAGTTGTACAATGTTATACAATAGTGTACAATGGTCTATCCCCGGAACTCATGTGATACTGAGAGTACAATATACACAAGGAGTATACAAGGATATAGGTATTAAATAAATACATATGGAAGTGAAACACACAATACAATATGTATCTAATGAATACAAGGGGAAACATCCCAAAAGAAGATCCATATAGTACCAATCCGTGATAGCAATCGTGTCAGCATCAAGTACAGTAATCTAGAGCAAGAATGTAAATCCAGACAAGTATAAAACGGTCAGAGAATGTACTCGCCTGGTATCTGAATGTCTGAAGTAAATATACTATCCGAGATGAGGTACCTGACTCCTAGTTAGAGCAACACAAGTCAAGATGATACAGAGGGTGATATATGGAATGTACAATGCATCTGCATGCTGTCTAGGTCAAACAAGACTAAAGTCAACACTTGGTCAACTCTTGTCAACCATACTAGTCAAACTAGGTCAACTAGCTCACTTCTGGCCCAAACAAGTCTAATAAGTCTCACTAGGCCTAACCAAGCCTAGGCTAACAACCAAGCACACTCACAAGTCACAGAGAACACACATACCATATCTAGAAGATATATTCATCTATGCATTCATATTTCACACATATGCTCACACGTATGGCTATTAGCTATATATATAGGCTCACCTATATATCCATATCTAGACACACACACACACTCCCATATACAAACACATATAAGTTCTCCTATATAAACTCACACACACACCTATACAATAGCTCACACAAATACATAGGCATATATAAAGG
>JANAVB010010400.1:5097120-5359620 GCA_029216955.1 Iris pallida
ATTCGTGGTGTCTCGAGCTGTGTCGTGTCCGCAATAAGCGTCGGGTAGCAGAACAACGCACACGCATGTCGTACAACGTGTCGTACCCATTTTCGACACAAAATTGACACAAATTCGTGCTCAGTCCTAGGGGAAATGAAAACACACATATAGATCTACATTCCTATTCAAATAGATTTCAAAAATAACAAAATAAATTTTATTCAAATATTTATCGAACACTTATGCATACACACGGATACGTGTTGATACAGACACCAAACTAATTCTAATTCCTACCAAACTTCACCTACAGCTAGGGGACACCTAGATGGATGCATCTATGGAAAGAAATCAAGATTTAGAGGTGATTTGAAAGGTTTACCTATGAGTGTCAAACTCAATAAAAAGTCCTAAAATGTGATGTCCTCTTCCTCAAGCAAAGTCCAAATGAGCTCCTCTCCTTGCAAGCTAGCCTCCTACCATCTATTCTGGATTTCAACCCAAATACAAAAGATTGGGATCAATTTGGTGAGGAATGGGAAGATTTGATGAAAGGGAGAAGAAATTAGGGTTTCCTACAAGGGGGTGTTCTAAAAGAGGCAAGTGGTCATGAAGATGGATTATATAGGCTAAAATTAGGTCATTAGTGGGCTGTAGTGGCTGTCCAAATGAAGAGCTAGGGTTCGGGTTTCATATGAATGGGCTTTGGGCCAAGATCATTAGCTAGCAAGCTCAACCCCTTAGCCATAAGTCCAAATGCAAAACTGTAACTCCACTTTCCGATTTTGAGAAAATAAATTGATTTCTAATGAATAACAATTGTTATTTAGTTTTGAATCATAAATTAGTTTTAAAATAATATATAGTTTCTTAAGAGATTGAAGTAATAACTAATGGATTTAATAAATAAATATTTAAGGATTAAGAAAATACACTTGTATAATAAAATATTTTATTATATTTTGTGAACTTAATTTAATGCAAGGCTTTCTTTTAGTTTGGGTTCTTATATAAACTTCAGGATCATGGGCCCAAATTTTTATCTTAGGCTTAACCATTAGGATCACCTATATTTTTAACCCCATGTGGGTCAGGCCAGTAATTGGGCCCAATGCCAATTGTCCTTCAGCTATTTTCTTTAGTTTTGAGAAAACGAATTCAATATTCAAGTTAATCAAAACTCTAACAAACTTTGTGTCCACCTGCTCTTTTGTTTATTTGGCGCCAAAGTGGCGTGAACCCAAGCAGCCATTTCCTTATATACGGATCAATTCTTCAGTCTCTTCATCAATTCCTCAAAATCGAGCTCTCTTCTTCCATTTTCTTTTTCCTTCGTAGCAAGTAAAGTGAAGCGATGGCGATGATGGCGGTGGCGCGTGCAACTTTCTTCCACGACTAGACCGTTCGATCCACACAGTATCAACGATCGCTCAGCGCGGCACGGCTTCGACATTCTCCGGCGATCGCCAGTAAGTTCCAGTCTCGAACAATCTTGTACTCTATCTCGTTATGATTCGATTTCGATCCTCCTTCACTCATTCTCTTCATCTCGTGTTAATTCGTTGATCCATCGAAAACTTCAGATCGGAAGTTGATCCCAAAGATTGCAGAGGATTCGATCCTTCTACGATCGATATTTCAAAATTGACTCTGGAAGCATTGAACTGGAATCAGCTGAGAAATTCAGTACGTCTTTGAATCGATCGACTGGTAAGATCGATTTCTCAATTTTTGCAATCTGCGAGTCAAATTTTTGATTTGTGTTGTGAAATGTTCTAATTGTGTCGGTTTGAAATGATGAAGAGATGGATGGGTCAGATGGATTATTTCTGGGATTTGAGTATTCTTCTCAAGTTTAATTGAATTGTGAGTTGATTAGCAGTATCTTCTTCTATCTTTACAAAATTTTTTGATCCAAACAATTCAAATACCTGATGAAGATATGACTCACAGAGTTTGATAATTCCAAATTCCACACTTGGACTCATATCTGACTCGTCGGGGCCGTGTATCTTTGGATTAACTTCTTCCTTCATGTAAATATTGCTTTAACGTGATGTTTATTTCAGTCTAGCAGTTGTTCGGCTAAGGGATAATTAGTATTAACATCCGTTCGTATCTCAGATCAGGACTGTGTCCGTGAACGAGTGTCCAGTCTATACGTTGTCTGAATTGAAATTCAATAGAATGTGGGACATGTTTGGGCGAGTGTAGCAGCTGTGTGCTGGTAGCAGGTTGAGTCAAGTATACGAGTGTGATGAAGACAGTGCAGGAACTGCCAATTTCATGGGTAGAGTAGCCGTTGGATTCAAAAATTTAAATCTTATTTGTACTATCAGTACAGGCTTGGTTACACTGATAAGTGAATCAGTGATAGCCATTCAGTTGTATTGACAATTTAAGCTCATATGTATTCATAGTCGATTTAATTACTGAAGGTTGTGTTGTGTTTAAATGATTACAATGATAAACATCGGGTTGGTTTAGATTGATAAGGAAATTGGGTACTGTCCTGGTAAGGGCTGATTAGTAGTAAATTTTATCTCAATATAGGCCAGGATTTCTATATCACAAGTTTTGCATCTTGAATGCTTAATTCTGTAGACTCATGGGACTTCTCATCACTGCCTGATCTCAATATGGCCTGAGATTGGATGGCCTATTGTAAATCTGAGATTGGATGGCCTATTGTAAACCTGAGAATTGAAATCTCATTTAAACCTGAGAATTGAAATCTCAGTTAAACCTGAGATGATTTCAAGTTAAGCCTGAGATTGCCTTACATTTTTCAGTCTAATAAACTGATATGACCATATTGTACTGGGAAGGTTGCTTCCTAAGACATCAGTGTCTGCCTTTGCAGCTGAGAAGTCATGTCAGATTTTTATCAATAAACATGAGTTTATGTATGCTTGTCTTGGATAAATTCAGGAATTTAGGAATGGGTTAGGGAACTTGCTAATTTATATTCTAATAATGGTTTTAAGAATAGTTGTAAGGGAGAATAATTACTGAGTAGTTAATATTTGGGTTTAACCAAATATAAAATGTAGAGCTACAAAATACCAATTTAGAGCTTATTTAGATATTAACCAACTTGAAAATCAATTGAACATGAGGACATCCAGCTCCACTCATTACCCTTGGTTTCTCGGAGTAAGGCAAGTACACTCTATGGTCTTGTACATTTTATTATATCATGTGCTTCCTTGATTGACACACTACGACACGACATGTTTTTTCTGGTGCTCATGTTCCTTGTTCTTATTACTTGTATCTGGGGAGGAGAATATACTATTTATGTGACCAAACCCAAGAAACAACTCAGGTGTGTTAGCTTAGATCCCGTATCGTGCACGCGGGTCCTAAGCCGTACCATTCATGTGCTTTTATGTGCTTTCATGTGCTTACCCTTAGCCGGTCACATACTTAGTTATATTTTAAATATTGTACACACATGTTCAGGAGATATATCATGTACTTAGGTCCTGTGATTCCTGAGATACCATGTTCTTTCATGTTCTTACACACCATGTTCTTTCATGTTCTTACATACCATGTTCTTTCATGTATTTATATACCATGTTCGTGTTTGCCATGAAATAAAAGAACCGAACAATTATCGGAGGACTGGACTTTTACTTCACAATACAAATTCACTTGTACAAAGAAAGCCTAGGGACAAAATCCTAGGTACCGTAATCCAAGTACAATTATTTATTTTAGATTCTGGGGGGTGACGGTAGAGGCTCGGGAAAGCGACAGCAGCTCTGCCTTACTCCTTGGACGATCGGGTGCAGCCTTGGCTCTGTAGAAGAAGTACTTGGCGTTGATGAAGAAATGCTCTCCTTTCAGGCTCTGTATATTCTCTCTGGCTCTCTGGCTCTCTATGTCTCTTTTTTTTTATCCGAGAATCTCCTCTCTCTCTATATGTCTTCTCTGTATATCTCTCTATCTCCTCGCAAGGGAATGGCACCTTGCTATTTATAAGAGTGGGGGGCCTCATTAGGGTTTGTAATGATTGCCCATTCTTAAAAGTCGGTGGCTAAGGATCACTGGATCTGGGCCGTTCATCTTGAATATACGAGATTTGAGCAATAAATATGATTGCATCAAATCTTTTGTGGGTAATTAATGATGATTGACATAAATCCTCCTGATTTGTCATGCCAACCTTGGATTTCTTGACACGTGTCATTAATTTGCTTGATTGCAAATGATCTGATTTGATCCCAATATTTATTGGGATTTGTTGAGGGATTTTGATCATTTGATGTCGCGTACCCGCTATCATGCCACGTGTCTTAACCGCGAGCCATTGTAGAAATCTGAGCCGCAGGAAGGTTGCTCCTCATTGAGCCGCATAAGGCTGGCTACATGTCAAGGTTGCTTGAGAGTGGCCCCCTGAACATTTGGACCACATGGTAATGATCTGAGCCGCATGAGTGTAGGTGACCGCATGATGGGTACCTTCTTCGTGAACTGCATGAAGATAGTCTTCGTGAGCCGCATGGGGATAGTCTTCGTGAGCCGCATGGGGACAGTCTTCGTGAGCCACATGGGGCAGCCTCCGCTTGAGCCGCATGGGGTAGTTCTTTATGAGCCGCATAGGATAGCTACGGCCTAAGCCGCATGGGTGGCTTCTGTCTGAGCCGCATGCGACGGTACACGTGTTAAGGACGCATGAAGGTTTCTGGGTTCTTGGGGATTGTGTCAGAGATCTCCTTCATTTTCCTAGGAGTCTGCCATTGTGACAGAGTCATTATTGCATCTTTCTTTCATTGGTCAGAGCTGTCAGCCGTCAAGGCATTAAATACAGTAGAAGACAAAAAGGAAGAGCTATTGAGGACCACGTGGCTCCTCTCTGAGCCGCATAGACGCTTGAGCCGCATGGGTCCCTGAGCCGCATGAGCTCTCTGAGCCACATGGGGATCCTTGGTCGCATGGATCTTTCTTTATTCTTTTCCATGCTTCTACAAGACCCCCTTCAAAGTTTTTAATTTGCAAAATTGAAATACTTTGAATAAGAAGCATGGTAAATTCTTATGTCCGCATATGATGTCCTGGCCGCATGGATGTCCCAGCCGCATAGCCTTCTCAGCCGCATTGGTCAGTTAGCCGCAGGGACTTTCTGGCCGCATAGCTCTTTGCCACGTATGCTTGTCTTTAATTGCGAACTCTTCCTCTGCCACCCGAAGAGCCTGGACACTTGGCAGGGCCGAGAGGTCGACTCTATCCGCACATCGTTCTCCTCGAAATTTGTCCCCTTGGTGGCAAGTTCTAGTACAACTCCTTCGATGTTGCCGGCCACGCTTCCTCTGACGCCGTCCTCTACAGAGGTCCTGGACGAAGCGTTACAGGACATGGTCGACAGCTTTTATCGTCACTTGAAAAGGGGGATAGAGGCTGTGGAAAAAGAGACCTCTTTCGTCTTGGCCCGACAATGCGCCCAGGGTCAAATTGATATCCTTAAGGCCCTTTCCGGGGGGGCAGGGGTGGCTACACTTCTGGAGGCAAAATTGCTGGAGACTGATCAGCTGGTGGCCCAGCTTCAGGCACTGCGGCAGGCTGATCTGCCTGTTGCTATAGATCAGGAGCGTGGTTCCCTCACAGCTGCTATAGAGAAGACAAGGGCTGCTCGCGATAAAACCAGGCCGACCATACTGAAGGACCTCCGCGATCTGTCTGATCGATATGATCAATTGAGCCACGAGAGTGAAGATGTTATGGCTCAGAAAGCGACTGCCTCCCGTGGGATCACTGACATGCAGGAGCAGATCCTTGAGCTTCAGAGGAAGTTAGCTTTCTTTGAATCTGAGCTTGAGGCTGCCCGTATTGACAGGGGCTAATTATCCAGGAGGCTGACAGAGTTAATCAAGCTTCGGCTGACCTGAAAATTGCCCTGAAGAAGTTGGAAGACGACTGGCGGGCACTCATAGACTTGGATAATGGGGAGCGGTTGTCACAGGAGGCTGAGCGCCGAGCTAGACATCGGCTTGAGCGGGGGACCACCTTAGTGAGAAACTGCCTCCTGGAGTTGTGTAATGCCGAACCATAGTCGGCCTTTTCTTCTTTTGTTCCTGTTCTCCTTTTCTTTTCTTTTGAGAGGGACGTGGTCCCAAAACATGTAATGCTTCTTTTGGCTTTCGAATAAAAGAGTATATTTATTCCATCCTTTATTTGTACTGCCTGTTGGCTTGTGGTGTTATGGTGGCGTTTGCCCCGCATGGGGGACTTATTTATGGACCTGTTCCCCTAGCATACCTTGGTTTTAGGTACGGATAACAAGTTTGATTGGGGATACCTAGATCAGTTCCACGGTAAGGTGGTCGTGGGTGTTCCGGGTATCGGGAGATAGAATGCCATGGAGCAGCTGGGCTCCCGGGGCATGATAAAAAATGATGGGCCTGTACTAAAAAACTTAGCAAAAGACATTTGTGGGCCTATTATCCTTGGCGTACCCTATCTTAGGATACGGATAACAGGGTAAAGAGGGAACCAACATACTTACTCAGAGGTTACCGTAGAGTCTTCCTACTCAGAGGTAATGAGGACATGGCAGGAGTAGACTCAACGGGGGATATTTGTGATCAACAGAGGACATTTGTGGGCCTATTATCCTTGGCGTACCCTAGTTTAGGGTACGGATAATAAGACGAGAGAGAACCAACATACTTACTCAGAGGTAATGAGGACATGGCAAGTACGAAGGTTTTACCGTGGAGTCTTCCTACTCAGAGGTAATGAGGACATGGCAGGAGTGGACTCGACGGAGATATTTGTGGACCTATTATCCTTGGCGTACTCCGGTTGTGGTTACGGATAATAAGTCGAAAGGGAATCAACATACTTACTCAGAGGTAATGAGGACATGGAAAGCATGAAGGTTTCTTCGACGGAGCCTTCCTACTCAGAGGTAATGAGGACATGGCAGGAGTGGGCTCAATGAAGGAGGGTACATAGAACGACTCAGAGGTAATGAGGACATGGAAGTTCTATGTAAAGGGGTAATTTGTTTTTGGCGGAAGTGAAACGACTCAGAGGTCACTACACCAAAACATGCAACTCGTAACACATTTTTTTTATAATTAGTAACGGTTATTACTGTGACACTCTTGTAATGGTAATAACCGTTACAATAGTTGAAAAACCGTTACTAAATTTATAACTTTATAGTTATGTTATTTTTGTTATTTTGGTAACAGTAGAAACTGTTACAAAAAATCATATACTGTCACATGCATTCCACCAAAAGGAAAATTTTCTCTGTCTCCCGCATCATTTTTTTCTTTCCCTCCACTTTCCCCCTCTCTCTCTCCGAGCTTCCTCTCCTCCCTTTCCTCAAATCATCCAAAAACCTAACCCTAACACTAATTTACTCCACCCAAATCATTTTTGAGAGAGAGAGAGAGAGAGAGAGAGAGAGGAGCAGAGGTGGTTGCGCGATGGTGGATGCTCGACGAGTCCTGGTGGCTCCGCGATGGTGTCTGCTCGTGGAGTCCCGATGGAGCAGAGAGAGTCGCTGCTCCGGCTAGATCGCCGCTCTCCATCACCGGATCAAGGGCACGAAGCACCGCTGACGGCGGAGGACATGGTGGTCTTCGAAGGTGACAGTTAGGGTTTCGAAGGATGCCGCGGAGCGACAAGAGGAGACGAAGGCTAGATACGACAAGGCAAAGTAACAAACTTTCATTCCCATTTTCAAATCTGTGTCAAGCTCCATAGATGGATTAGGGCTAATTTGTTTTCTTTTTAAATGTGTAGATGCATCTTGAATTCTCAAATGTGTGAAGAAAGTAGATTCACGTCTTGGGAATACTGATGGCTCTAGAATGCTGCTATGTCTTCTGTTTCATGGTGGGAAGAAAGTAGATTCACATCTTGTATATACCGATTTCTTTTCTTTTTTCATGTGAATAGGTGGTAGATTCACATCTTGTATATACTGATTCCTTCTCTCATAATCTCAAGATTTTGAGCCACATCGAAATGGAAAGGACACCGCCACCACACCGATTGCCCACCCAAAGGTACTTCCCTCATATTTTCTCTCTGGGTTTTGGGTTTTTTTCGATTTTAGGGTTTTATTTATTACCAATCCACCAGTTAAATGTTTTCCATTAAGAACTACTTTAGAATTAGTAATGATTAAAGTGATTTTGTTTTGTGGAAATAGCAACACTATGTTAAATGATTTTCGCCCCACGACGAAACATGTATACTCCATCAATGTTGTGTCTGTGTCGTATTTGTGTAGGACACATTTCGGATCCCTATGGACAAGCTTAGGAAAATTTAGGTTCTTGTGTCAGCCTGTTCTTTTATGTATTTTCTACAATTAAAGTGTTAGTTTATAAAGGATTTTTTTCCCCAAAAATTTGCAACTAACTCCATTCCAGATTCCTCTAGCAAACTGAGTAATAAGTTTCAATGATCCACAAAAGACTTTAATATTGCATTTAAAATAAATAAATAATCTAACATTTTAGTTAATATGGTTTTATACTTGTCATAAGCCGAACATGTCACCATCTATGCTTCACGAGCCTACCAAAATCCATATCATTGTTTGGATTGTTGGAACCGTCTTCTACTGTGTGTTTTAGGAAATAAATAGTTAGAAGAATGTATGCTCTTATTGTTAGTTTTGATTTATATGACTTGTTAAAATCAAATTTCAACTATATGCATCTGTCGTCAACCCCCTTATATATATATATATATATATATATATATATAGAGAGAGAGAGAGAGAGAGAGAGAGAGAGAGAGGGAATAATAGCATTTGGTCCGATCTTCTCAGTAATGGCTTAGTGCATCAGAAAAAAGGGTCCACACTACATGCATCTGTCGTCAACCCCTTATGCTTGTCATCGTTGCATTACTCTGTACATTTATACTTGATGAGAAGCTACATTTGGGAAGGTACAATATATGTTCTTTAAGCCTACTAAAAGTTTGAAGGTTGCGCTACTTATTTTTCCTACATTTTTTTTCTCTTTCATCTTAATTTGCAGTATAATTGGAGCAATTTGATTGTAATCGAATTTTATATATGGTAATCTAGGGAAAAGGGAGAGAGGTTGCCAAACTAGCAGATTCAAACTTGCCTCCAAACATTTCCATGATATAAGGTATTTCACGAGAATGTATTAGCATAACTAGGAAGAGTAAGATTTAACTCTTTTTTGTTTGCAAAAAGTAATTATATTTATATTGGCAAAAATATACTATATGTGCATCGAAGATATCCTTTTTCATTGTACGTATCCAGTTGTCCAGTCTATCTTTATCTTTTTGACTTAGATGTAACTCTTGATAGTTTGAAAGAATATAGTTTATGATACATCATCCTTAAGTTTGTTTTGGCTAACAAGAACAGTAGATTGAAATACCAAGGTTAATTGGTTATATGTTGTATGTGATATGTTGATTTTGGATGGGACACTACAAGGAAAAAACTAATATAATGCTTCCTGTTTAGGGACTGCATCAACCAGGACCACTTCGACATGCTTAAGCAGTCTCAAGAGGGTCATATGGTGGTACAGCAAGCACACCGAGATTAGAATGGACTATGGTAGTATGTAGCATCAAGCGTAACAGAGGCAATAGCTTCTTAGGTATATACTACTACTAAGTAGTTTAGTTTGTTCCAGATTTGGGTTGCCTAATGTTTTGGAAGCATGGAAACACCAAAATTAGTTTTCAGAGTCAGAAATATATGTTAAAATTGGGAACATTTGCAAATTCAAAACTAGATGCAGGCCGTTTGAGAAAATTCTACATGTTCATATTCAAAGCAGTTTTGACATAAAAAAAAATCAGCCCCTATGGTTAAGGAACTACATAAAGGCTAAACATATATGACCTGTGGTTAGTTTCAACATCTAGGGAATGGAATAGACTATAAAGGCCTTATTATTATTTATTTTTTTGGATAGAAAGTAGAGACCTCAATATGCATATGTTCTTAGGTATACATTATTAGTTTCTAGTTTTATTTTGAATTATCTTGTCCAGGAAGTATGGGAACTCCAAAACCAGTTTCCAGACATATTGCAACCTAAGCATAGATATGCCAAACATCAGGGCCATGTCGGTGTCCACTTTACTACAATGTTCATCTATGTGCAAACTAGCCTAATGCATGTGTACTTGTGTGTTTGTGTTTGTGTTTGTGTTTGTAGTCATGTACCTAGGCTCAGGATATTTAGTAACTATGGGCTTTGATAATGATGAGGGACTTTGTATGCTAAGGTACTTAATAGAAACCCAGTTCAAAACAATATGCTAAGATATTTAGTAACTATGGGCTCTAATAACTATGGTCTTTTCTTAATGCATCAAAGTCTTTTACCATTGTAAATTTCTTTTTGCAGGATTGTAGGTATGGCTGGCGTTGGCGAGTCACTTATGCTAGTTGCATTCTGTAGCTCTTGCATATTTTTGACAAGAATATCATTAAGTGCAATTGCAACTAATGGGGCAATGTAGGTACTTTAAACCAAAATGTTGACGATTAATTATACATCTTATCTGTTGTTTCCTATATGACTTAGAAAATGCTTAATATTGGCCCATGTGTAAAAATATTGGGGTCGATAGACTGCCCTGTACTTGCTTTTGGTGGTGGTGATTTAGGACATTGGCAGATGGGTTGCATCAAGATACAATTGGAAATAAGACCACCTATTAAGAATTTTAGATATGGGTAGTACAGAACCAATTATGCACACTCTTTGTTGGGTGTCATCATAGAAGATGACTTGGTGGACTCTTGCAAGCCTGGAGATCGTGTAGCAATTGTAGGGGTCTATAAGGCTCTTCCTGGAAAAAGCAAGGGCAGTATGAATGGAGTATTCAGGTAAGAGATTATAATATATGTATCTCTTCACTTCCTCTGTCTCCGTTGGTGAGAGTAGGACCTTATCCTTGTACTGAGATATTCTTATCATTCTCTACAGGACTGTTCTTATTGCCAACAATGTTTCTCTGCTTAACAAAGAGGCAAATGCACCAGTATACTCTTTGGAAGATCTTAAGAGGATGAAAGAAATAGCCAAGAGAAATGATACACTTGGTATATTAGGAAATTCACTTGCTCCTTCTATATATGGTCATTTATGGATAAAGAAAGCAGTTATCCTGCTAATGCTTGGTGGGGTTGAGAAGAACCTGAAGAATGGTACTCATCTAAGAGGGTAAAATTTGTTTTATGTGAAAGAATTTACGGCTACTTCAATATTATATTATTATCATGTGATGTTGTTCTTTATGCAAAAACATCATGCCTCACTTCCCTTCGTGCAGTGACATAAACATGATGATGGTTGGTGATCCATCAGTTGCGAAGTCCCAGCTCTTGAGAGCTGTCATGAACATCGCTCCTTTGGCTATCTCAACCACGGGTCGAGGCTCATCTGGTGTTGGGTTGACAGCCGCTGTTACTTCTGACCAGGAAACTGGTATAATACAAAAACAGTCGTGTGAATAAATGGATACATTTGCATTGTGGACACATTTATATTTCAGTTTATATATATTTTAAATGTTCTTATGATCAGGAGAGAGAAGACTTGAAGCTGGTGCAATGGTCCTTGCTGATAGAGGAGTTGTCTGTATTGATGAATTTGATAAGATGAATGATCAGGATCGCGTTTCTATTCATGAAGTTATGGAACAGCAGACAGTAACAATTGCCAAGGCTGGGATTCATGCATCATTAAATGCTAGATGTAGTGTGATAGCTGCTGCTAATCCTATATATGGGACTGTAAGTTCCCATATTTCTGTTTGCCTGACCTGGGTTTTATCTAAAAGAATTTCTCTTTTGTTATTCATTTATCATCTAATTGTAATTTGTTATGGATGAACAACAGTACGATCGTTCATTGACGCCAACAAAGAATATTGGTCTTCCAGATTCTTTACTTTCTCGCTTTGACTTGCTTTTTATAGTCCTTGATCAAATGGATCCTGAAATTGACCGTCGAATTTCAGAGCATGTCTCTCGTATGCATAGATATTGTGCAGATGATGGAGGTATTACTAATACTTCAACGTATTTATGTTCTGTCAACTTGTTGATTTTGATATTTGCATACCTTACGTAAGATTGAATTGATGCAGGAAATGTGGCCTTTAATAAATTTTCGAGATATACTGAAGAAGATGATGGTGATGTCAATGCATCCATCTTTGTCAAGTATGACCGTTTGCTTCATGGGCAGGAAAGAAGGAGGGGAAAAAAGCCAAAACACGAGAAACTCACTATCAAATTCCTTAAAAAGTTTATCCATTATGCAAAAAATAGGATTCAACCAAAGCTTACTGACGAGGTGTTTTATTGTTAATTGAGCAAGTTTTAACTTTTAACAAATTCTGGTGTTAATTTAGTTTGCATTATTGTTATAGCTTTCAAGGCAGAAAGTCTGTTGTTGATTTGTAGTTGTTTGAACTGAGAATTAGTGCCCTTCAAAAGGGCGATTGATTCGATGATTCACCAATACTATTATACTAGGGTTTTGGTTAAGTAAGATTAACTGTCAATCACATGGTGTCCATGTTCAGGCATCTGATCATATTGCAACTTCGTATGCGGAACTCAGGGATGCTAGTGCGAGTGCAAAGGTTGGTTCATGCTAATGATGCTAAACACAGTCAAAAAATGGCTTTGCACAGAAATGGCTGGTTTTCATATATTATGTTTCTGTTTTGTAGTCTGGAGGAGGGACACTTCCAATCACTGCTAGAACTTTAGAGACCATGATTCGTCTATCTACTGCTCACGCAAAATTGAAGTTGAGGAATGAGGTAATTTCTCAAATATATTCTATAAACTTGTTGTATTGCTACATATGCCATAACTATTGGTTTTGGAATACATCTCAAAATTGATTTGAGCTTTTACCTTTAAAACATCATATGCTCATTTCGACTTCATGCTGAAAATTATTACAGATTAATTATAATTAGCACACTAAGACTTCAGGCTGAAAATTGTTGCAGATTAATTATAATTAGCACATGTTCTTCAACTTATTTATGCATTATTTTACTTCGGCAGTGGGTATCTTTTTATATGGTGTAATCTGTCAGGATTTACCCTCAACCCCAGTGCCTTTAAATACAGTACAACCATCATATGTTATGCTCTTACGAAAATAGACACAGAACAGCAAGCTCTATTATAATTATTATCCTTTTCATGTTTGAGGATAGATTTTTCTCATTCACAATTTAGTAACTTATTGATTGGGAGATCAATGACCATACATTCATGGTAGAATGAAATCCTAGATTGTACTTTTTGAACTAGGTTCTGAAGATCGATGTTGAAGCGGCTCTGAAAGTTCTAAATTTTGCTATATACCACAAAGAGTTGACTGATATGGAAGAGCGGGAACAAAGAGAGAGAAATAGAGACGAAACAAAAAGCTGATCAGGATTCTGGCAACAATAATCTAAATGTTGACGGTGATGGAAGGTATATCTCTTTCAACATTCTTGTGGAACTTTGTCCTTTACACTCTGTTAGATCTTCAATTTTTTTTTATAAAATCTTGATAAAGTAGAACCTTAGATGTCGGACTTTCAACAATTTAACAGTTTTGTTCTTGTTGAAAGTGGAGGCTACATTGTGCTAGAATGACATAAATTTTTATTAGGGTTCTTGACCAATATTTATAGGAAATACAAACCCTATAGCTAGAATTAGAAAATATATCTAATGAATGTTTAAAATAAAAAAAAACTGATTTATTCTTCAACACGGAACTTGGTGAAAACAAGTCTAGCTTGAGCGAGTGGAATTTTAGATATGGGTAGTACAGAACCAATTATCAGATGCTGTGTATATAAAACTCTTTGTTGGGTGAAGTCGTTTATTGACTCCTGTGTATATTAAAACTATCAACCAGATAGATAACATTTGAGAATATACTTCACTGATATGAGAATTATAATTTAAGCAGGTGGAGCTGTTCTTATGTACAGATTTATATGCCAATAGAGCAAGCTTGCCTCAAATTACTTGCATAATAATATAACTATGCACAAACCATATGGTCCCTACATGACTTTGACATGCAGAATGCCTTATACAGATTCAGTCCAATATATTGGCATATAGTAATCAAATAGACGGAGTTTATAACTTGCAACTGAATGTTTTTAGTGAAAAAAATTCACAGAATTATGTTGTTGGAATTGTTTAGTAGTTCTGCAAAATTATGAATCTCTCGCATTAGATATGCCATGCAGCCATGGTTTCTGTCCCTAGTAGCTTCTACTTGTGTGCCCTTGATTTCTACTAACATGTGAAACTCTTTTCTCTATCAAAAAAGTTACTGTAGCAATATTTGATACTAAAGTTTTACTAGAAGAAGACTTGTATGTCTAACTTTAATATTCATTTTGACTTGTATGACTTTTGTACAGTCTATGTCGTACCAAAAGGCAAGGCAGTAGTAGTGCAATTGGCCAAAGTTGTGTGCCTAATATCGTAGCCTCCCCTGTCAAGCAACTGTCTTTAGGCCCTGGCCAGTTTCATGACCCTGATGATGTTGTGAGTATCCAATTCTTAGTCTGATATTTTGGGTGTTTGTCGATATTAACTATCTTTAGATCCACTGGCAGAAGAGGCTTTCACAATTGCCTCAATTGTATAATAATGTGTTTAATGCAAAGGTATTTGATGCAGAGCAATGCAAGAGTTGAACATGGGCTCAGTTTAGCAGCTGCATCTTCAAATGCCCCCTTATTTCATCCATTTATGCGATAAACCTCCTAATGCTGATGTGAAAATGAAGTTGCCTATTGCTGGAAGGGATTAAAATCGATAGGTATGAATCTTATGGTAAAGGATATTTTAGAAATATGGGAAAAATGAACATTAAGAGTTTTTTTTTTGAAATTATCTTCTACCATTGTGTGTTGCCACTAGTTGCTCATTTTATGCTTATGAGTCAAACTTCTTTTTGGGGCTTGTATTAGTCCCTATGTATTTGGATGCTTGCTGTATTACGAGTCAAACTGCTTACGAGTCAAACTTCTTAACTTCTTTTTTGAAATTAAGAGTTTTTTTTTGGAAATTATCTTCTACATATTTGGATGCTTGCTGTATTTAAACATTTCCCAGTTTCGTCATCAAACTTGTTATGTTCTTATTTAAACAAAAAAAAGTTTCGGGCTATTCCTGTTGGGGCTTGTATTAGTCCCTATGTATAAATTCCCAGTTACTGCAACATAATGTAGCAAGGAGATGTGTCGGTAGCAGGATGTTGGGGCTTGTATTAGTCCCTATGTATAAATTCCTATATGTGTATATATATGTTGGAATCATGTATCCTAGAGCGTGTATAACAATAGTGGTACACTGCAATAGCCCAGGTAAAGCTATTCCTGTAAACTATACTAGACATGTAGGTACCACCTATAGGATACGAAATTGAGCAGACATATGTAACTATGTTGGGGGTGTGTTGACGTGGGAGCATGTGTCGAGCAACACAAGATATGGTTGACATCTGGGAATTCCTGTGTTGCCAATATACTGTCTAATGTATCGGGTGTACAGAGTATTAGGGGAACAACTGCATAGATGAGGTATCCTAAGTATAGACCAAAAATTCAGAAGTGTTAAGTATCAAGGGTGTATCCTGTAACAGTCCTTGAGTGGCGTGTCAAGTCCCTGTGTGGGTATTTAGGATGCAACATCAGTACAAATTGATGCACATTGCTAAGTGCACAAGTGAAGGTAACATAGACATGGGGGTTTCCAAGGAGCAGTTGTTAGTATACAATATAGAGGTATCATTTGGCTTTATAGGGATGCAGTATCCAGTTTATATGTGGGTCTAACAACCTGTGTGGGTATGTGCAGCAGCACCACTTTAGCGATAAAGAAATTCCAACAACAAACAAATACACATGCAAATATAGATGAAAGTTGATATATTAATCTAAATCAGGCACCACTTTATATAATATTTTATATTGAAAGTTGATATATTAATCTATCAGGCTTCTTAACATGGGGAGAGATTTTTTGCTTGTGTGCAGGAACCTGCCAATGCAAACTGCAGACAAAGCAATGTCTTCATATCTTCTGCATTAAGCAGCCTATATTCTGCATATTATAGGGTGTCAAGGGGAATATCTGTGGGTGTTAAGTATATGTAGGTTTGAGATGGTGAAGCATTCTACTGCAGAAAAGGGGAAATGCAGTATCAGTTTAAGTATTGGAGGGGAGACACCAATGTGTGTAGTAATTTATGCATACAGGTAGGTTAGGAACATAGGTAACTGTGGTTGGATGTGGAAGGATTAGGGTGTGGAGTATTGTAAGTTACATGCTTTGGTAATAAGAATTTCAAAACTGCTACCAGGGAGAGGGGATATAATTCATGGGTAAGATACCCATGATATTTCATATCTACACCAAGTGGACAAATACATATTAGGGTACGAAAATGATACATTGGTGAAGACATTTGGAAATGACTGAACATGTGCTCTCATGTCTATATCAATCAATGCCCAAAACTTCTGCATGTGTTCTTCATTGAAGTTTGTCATATGTGCAAAGAACATGTGCTCACATGTATGTTTTTCCTGAAACTTCTTTTACTAGTTTGCACGCTTTTTAATTTGAAACTTCTTTTACTCTTACATGCAGGAATATGTACAGTTTTAGCATGGATGCAAGCACTTTCATTCTTCCTCAAGAGAGCCTCGTCTTGATTATCCAAAAACACGAGTTTGAAATGTTTTGTGGTTTGCTTCATGCATCTAGAGCCTTGTTTTGTTGTCATTGAAACCAACAATGGAATGTTTTCCTACTAAAATATTAATGTATGGATGCTATTGAACATCCTGTGGTTTAGTTGCTTATTTTTCAAATATTATGTGGTTTAATTACTAATTTGAATGGTTGAATTGTTATTTGAAATTATGTGGTTTTGTTTCTAGTTTGGAATGGTTGAATTGTTATTGCAAATTATGTGGTTTAGTTACTTGTTCGGAATTGTTATTGAAAATTTTGTGGTTTAGTTATTGGTTTGGAATGGTTGATGGTGTTATGAAAGTAAAATATTATGAAATTGGATATGTTGTTTATTGTTTAGTTACAAGTTGAATGTAGTTTTTTTTTTTTTAAATAGTCCAATTGTAATGGTTATAACTGTGACAATTAGTGGAGAATAGTAACGAAAAAATAATGTAGTCACAGTAAAAACTGTGACAAAACAAACTAACTGCCACATTAATAACTGTGACAAATGGAATATTTGCCACGGTTATAACTGTGACAAATGGAATATTTACCACGGTTATAACTGTGACAAATGGAATATTTGTATCGGTTATAAACGTTACCAAAACAAATATTGGTAACGGTTATAACCGTGACCAAAAAAAAAATTTGTAACGGTTATTACCGTGACTAAATAATAACCACGCCCCACTAGTAACGGTTATTACCGTGACGAAAAATAATTGTCACGGTAATAACCGTGGGTAATCGCCTATTATGGTGTAGTGGGTAATGAGGACATGGCCGTTTTGAAAATTTGTGGATCTGTTACCCTTTTTGTGCACTGGGAGTGCGGGTAGTGGATCATGAGGGAGGATCTCTTTCAGGAAGAAAGTTCAGAGGTATGGTCATACATGACTTACTATCTGAAAGAGTGACCGGAATGTGAGTTCAGTGGCACCTGCGGGTACCTAACTCGATAATCTGGGAGATTGTGAGTTCAGCGGTACGGGAGGGTACATGACTCAATAATCTGGAATTTGGAAATGTGAGTTCAGCGGCACCAGCGGGTACATAACTCGATAATCTGGGGTGTTGTGGATATGAGTTCAGCGACACCAGCGGGTACATAACTTAATAATCTGAAATGTTGTAGATGTGAGTTCAGTGGTACCAGCAGGTACATAACTCAATAGTCTGGAATTTTAGAATATGAGTTCAGCGGTACCAATGGGTACGTAACTCAGCAATCTGGAAAATATGACATGAGTTCAGCGGTACTGGTGGGTACATGACTCGACGATCTGGATAATATCGTTTAGACATAATATTTCTTCAGGAACTTGCCGTTGACAGGCAACATGAGGAAGTCTCCATTTTGTTTTGCGAGGCGGTAAGCACCGTTGGAGAATACGGCCTCAATGATAAACGGACCTTCCCATTTTGGCTGGAATCTGCCGACAGTTTTGTGAGTCATGACCATCGGCCTCCGGACTGCCAGAACGAGATCGCCCACTTGGAATGTTCTAATTTTAACCTTCTTGTTGAAGGCTCCGGAGATGCGTGCTTGGTATAGCTCGATCCGTTGCTGAGCCAGGAGGCGCTTTTCATCTAAGGCCTCCAACTCTTGTAGCCGACGTCGGTAGTTATCATCCGTCGTCAATTGATAAGTGAGAACGACACGGAGCGAGGGTATTTGAGTCTCCAATGGGAGAACTGCCTCGCTCCCGTACACCAGGGAGAATGGTGTGTTTCCTGTGGCCGTTCGGACTGTGGTACGGTACGCCCATAAGCATTCACCCAGCTTCTCGTTCTAGTCGCATTTGTTGGACGATACAAACTTCTTGAGAAGTTTGATGATTATTTTGTTGAATGCTTCTGCCAACCCATTTGCCGCTGGATTGTATGGTGTTGAAGCAATATTCTAGATGCGGTGCTTGTCGCAGAACCGATAAAAGACGTGGCTTGCAAACTGCGGACCATTATCGTGGATGATCCTTCGGGGCAGTCCAAAGCGATAGATGACGTGATACTTGAGGACGCTGATCACGTTTGAAGTCTTTACTTCTGCAAACGGGACAACTTCCGTCCATTTGGAGAAGTAATCTATGATTGCGAGTATGAAGCGATGTCCTCGGGAGGAAGGTGGAGTAATCGAACCGATGATATCCATTCTCCATGCTTCGAACGGCCAGGATGCCACTGTCGGATGTAGAAATTCGGATGGTTAGTGGATGAAGTCTGCGTGGACTTGGCAGGCTTTGCACTTTCTTGCATAGTCTATCGCATCTGCTACCATCGTGGGCCAATAGTAGCCCATTCGGCAAAGACGGTCTTGCAATTTTGGGCCAGACTGATGGGCCCCGCAGACAACGTCATGAGCTTCGCGTACGGCTTCTTTGGCTTCTGCGTTTGACAGACATCGAAGCAATAATCTATCGTAGGATCGGCGATACAGCATTTTCGTCTCTGTATCGTAGAAAAATTTGAGAGAACGCCTTCTGATAGAGGTGGCTTCCTTTGGGTTCTCCGGCAGGATGTCGTAGACTACGAAGTCAATGAATGGTTGTCTCCAATCTGGGACTTCGTCGATCGTCTGAGCGGAATAAATCGCCACAAATTGAACGTTATTCTTGGGGCAGACCAGTTCGTGGCCTATCACATCTACCGATTGATGAGTATGATTTGGCACTGCTAGGAAAGCGGCCAGGCCTGCTAAGGCATCGGCTTCGATATTTCGGAGTCTGGGAACATGTTCGATGAAGAACCCCTCGAATGACGAGATGATGTCGATCGCTATTTGGTGATAGGGGACCATGTCTTCATGGCGGACTTCGTACGAACCCCGGATCTGATTGACGATTAACTGTGAATCACCATATGCTTCAAGATATTCTACTCCCAGCTCTCTGGCAAGTTGGAGGCCAATAACCAAAGCGTTGTACTCGACCACATTGTTAGAGCAGGGTTCTATGAGAGAGTAAGCGCGATTGATCACCAATCCGGAAGGAGAAACCAGCACCACCCCGACTCCGACGACGATGTTGCCCTTTGGTCCAGTTCTCGAAGCACCGTCGAAGAACATTCGCCATATATCATCGTGAGAGGTTGCATGCGAGTCGACAACCTCATCTGGGATTTCTTCATATATTCTGGATGACTCCGAGCCTGGATGGGCTGCCAAAAAGTCTGCCAGGGCTTGACCTTTAACAGCCTTTTGTGGGACGAAGATCATATGATAAGGGGACATCAGTATTGCCCATGTAGCGAGGCAAGAGCTGAGTGCCCCTGGTTTAGTCATGAGGACCCTGAGAGGGTTGACTCATGAGATCACATGTATGGTTTGTCCCGTGACATAGTGCCGCGTCTTTTGAATGGCGAACACCAGGGCGAGGCATTCCTTTTCTACGGCGGTGTATCGGTGCTCTGGCCCAATCATCATTCGACTGAGGTAATATATGGCTTGCTCATGGCCTGCATCGTTGTTTTGTGCTAGCAGGGCACCCAAGGAATGCTCTATTGTGCGTACATAGAGCAGGAATGGTTTTGCAGTGACCGGGGCCACCAGGACTGGAGGGTTCGACAAATATTCTTTGATGCTGTCGAAGGCCCGCTGACATTCTTCATCCCATACGAATGAGACGCCTTTCTTCATGAGATGGGTGAATGGTCGACATCGTCCGGAGAGGTTAGAAATGAACCTCCTGATGTAAGCTAGCCTCCCCTGAAGGCCTCTGAGTTCACGAAGATTTCTCGGGGGACCCATCTCCATAATTGCCTTCGTCTTCTCAGGGTCTACATGAATACCCTGGGCGGTGATGATGAAACCCAAGAACTTCCCGCTGGATACGCCCAGGAAGGACTTTGTAGGGTTTATTTTCAAATTGTGCGCTCGTATCAGGTCGAATACTATCGTCAAATCCTGCAGATGGTCTCCCTTACAGCGACTCTTGACGGCGATGTCATCAACATAGCACTCCACCGTCTTGCGTAAGTGGTCTCTGAAGATGATACTCATGGCTCTTTGATATGTGGCGTCGGCATTCTTTAAACCGAAAGGCATAACTGTGTAGCAGTATGTGCCAATCGGTGTTCGGAATGATGTATGCTTTTCGTCGTCAGGAGACATCTTGATTTGGTTGTACCCCGAGAAGCCATCCATGAATGACATACGTTCGAAGCCGCATGTGTTGTTAATCATGATGTCTGTGATAGGGAGGGGGAATTCATCTTTGGGACATGCCTCGTTCAGATTGCGGAAGTCGATGCAGATTCAAATCTTCCTATTCTTTTTGAGGACTGGTACTATGTTGGCGACCCAGTCAGGATGTTGTTCCTCACGAATGAAGCCGCTGGCTATTAATTTGTTGACTTCGGCTTCGATCGCATCCATGATACCTGGGCGGAAGTGTCGCTGTTGTTGCTTGACTGGCTTTGCATCTGGCCGAATGTTGAGCTTGTGAAGGGCAACCTCGCGGTTTAGTCCTGGCATGTCTTCATAGCTCCAGGCGAACACATCAATATATTCTTTGACAAGTTCCAGTAGCGATTCTCGCTCTTCGTCTGTTAGGCTTTTACTGACGAAGATTGGTTTTGGAGAAGATTCGCTGCCGAGGTCGACCTGTATGACCTCATCTTCAGTTAGAGGTTCCCTCTGTTCGAACCGCTTCTTCCATTGTGCATCAAACTGTTGGGCCCACGGTTCTAACTCGAGGATTTCAGGAATGTCTTCATCTTCTTCATAAGCGTCGGCGAATGCCATGTTGATTGACAGAACTTGTCTGAATACGTCTCCGATGTTGGTGTCCGAGTCAGAAGTTGGTGACTCGGTTGAATGTGAATGCCAGTCACATTCTTCATCTGAACTTTCAGGGGTCGTTGTGGGTGTGACATACCCTAATCCACATCGAATTTTGCTATAGTAGTCCCGTAGTTTGCCAGCAGGGACCGGTGGCTTCAAAGGTAATCGTCGCCCAGTGCCATAGTTTAAGTCCGGCATCGTCTCCAGATCATACCCCGGTTTTTGCATGAGAGATTTGGATTGGGGGCTATAAAGATACAGAGGTAGTCTCCCGGCATCTGATTCAAGATCGACTTCTTCTATGGTAAAGGACTGCGGATCGTCCTTCCGGCCGAAGATGATTGGATGGTCCCCTCCCTCGATTATGCGGTAAGCATCTTCCACTGGAGTAAGCTAGTTTGCGATGTACACATTTGTCACCTGTGTGTGTAGGTGAGTGCCTATACCGTGTTCCATAGCATACATTGTACAAAGCTTATTAAGCTCGAGGTAGTTCAAAGATAGCCCTTTATTGATGAAGTAAGGTATCTTTTCTAGCGGGATTATATCATCTGCGGAGGGAACATCAGTGTGGGCAGCCACATACTTGGCTAGCTCCGGTTCCTCTTCGGCTACCCCCTGTATAAACGAAGACTGAGAGGACGACCTAGGCAGTTTGATCGTATCACTACCATATTTCTAGTTTGAGGGTATTTTTGACATTTTGGGGTAATTTTAATTTATTAGAATTTATTTGAATTTATGGGAATTTTTAGGAATTATTTTGGAATTGTTTGGATGAGGGTTGACTAGGTTGACTTTGACTAGTTTTGACCCTTGTAGACCAACCTAGAAGCTAACCCTAGTTAGTATAGACTTGGTTAGGTTATATGACTCTAGTCTAACCTAAGCTAACCCTTAGTTTGGTCAATAGACTCTAGTTAGCAATAGGAATTAGAAAGTCATAAGTCATGACTTATGATTTAGAACCATTGATAAATCAACTTAAGTCATAGCCTTGTAGATTGGCCCAAAGCCCAAGAAATTATAAAACCCTAGCCCTAGACATTGTGGCCGGCCACAATATCCTCTTTGGGGACCCCACTCTATAAATACTCTCTTAGTTTTAGGGTTGCCTCTTTTAGGAAAGATCAAGTTTAGAAAAAGGTTTGTTCCTACTTCATTTAATCCATAGAAATTCTATTTCATGTCCTTTTTCATTCAAATCTCTTCCATTAGGTTTTAATATACCTATACTTGCTGTTATTGGAGTTTTATTTTAGTTTGATATTGATTTGTTGGATTGGGATATCAAGGAGAGGAGCTCAATAAAAGGGGGATTTTTTAGAAAGTTCATCTATAGGTAACTTTTTCAATACTCAGTGAAATTTTGATTTCTTTATACATTTAGGAAGCCCTAGGAGTCCCCTAGGTGGTTGCATTGGTTTCGTGTCGAGTTTTATAGGTTTCGTATCCGTTTCGGACACGTATCAGCGTGTACTTGAATGTATTCGACGAAATACCTCAAAGGGCATTTCGTTTGATTTTGTGAATTGTTTTTGAATAGAAAGTTAGGTATTGATCTCGCTTACACGTTTCTATTGCACTGAGCACACTTTCGTGTCGTGTCGAGTCGACACAGGCTCGTGGACACGCGGTGCCCACACGCGCACACTGGCAGGATATTCTCCTGCTACTCGGGGGCTGTAGCGGACACAACACGCGATAATATGACACGAGACTTGACACGCACCATGGGGCAGTGACTGACACACCACGTGTCAAGTCTCACATGTCCACGTGGCGTGTCGAAAGAGACATCAGTGTCGTACTGATTTTTCACTGTGCAGTGCACACGAGAAATTGAGCACTGATACGACTCTGTAGCTTCGGACACGACACACTAGGACACAATGTAGGATGTTGGACACGTAGCTAGACCCTAGGCGAACCTAGGGTTACGAACACGAGGCCTAGTTTGGCCTGTGTCGGGTGCACAACACGCGTGCACTCGTGCACGATGTTGTGTCTGTTTTTGTGTTCGGTGTGTGTCTGTTTGGTCTTTTTGCCTTGGACACGTCGTATCTCATTATGATAGGACACAAACTGTATACTGGACACGAATGCATGTTTGTTTACACTTACCAACCAATATTTTTATGTATTAACTCGTTTTAGTTTGTTATTTTCCAAATACCCAATTTTCTGGAATTACCTATATTGACAGTTGTGTTGAAGTGTGTTTCCAGTTTAAAAATGTGATTTTGGCAATTGTTTTAGCCTATTTAATCACTGTTTATTGCATGTTTTACAACCTAATATAGTTTACCTATATGTAATCTTGCTATATGTCAATTTTGGTTTGATTTTGTCGGAGTTTGAGTTCAAAACTGAATTTAGAATCTATAGGATGAAAACTGAGATTTCCATGAAGTGTGTTGATATTTTCCAATGTTATATAAACCTGGGAATGCTTAGAAATGAAGACTGAAATCTAGAAATTAGTTTTATGGCTGAAAACCTGAGATTTCATGAAGTGTGTTGATGTTTTCCAATGTGTATAACTGAGAGTGGGGTGGCTGTTAGAAAAACTGGAAATAGGGTCTGTGCTATCTAAACTGTAAACTGATTTTCCCCTTCCTATTTCTGTTCAGTCCATGCCTCACTTCACTCACTCTTCACATTGCACACTCCATTGTACACACACACTAGCCTTGGCACCCTATCACTCACTCTCCTCTTCCTTCTATCTCTCTATATATGTATATGTATGTATGTATGGTTATATATGATATATAATGTATATATATAGTAATGTGCTATATAGCTATATATATGTATCTTGTATCTATGAGTATATATATATATTGTATATGTACTTGGTGTGTCATTAATGTTTGTGTTTGGAGATGTGCTTGATTGATAGGATAGGTTTATAGCCTTGTATTGTATGTTGATAGGCTAGTTTAGCCTTGGTAGACCTAGACTAGATTAGTATAGACTAGTATAGTCTAGATTGGACTAGATAGGCTAGTTTGACCTAGTTTAGACTCGTTTGACTTGGTTGACCTAGTTTGACTTCTAGGGTTGACCAAAGTTGACCAGAGTTGACCAAGAGTTGACTTTGACCTAGATTGACCTAGACTCATGTAGAGTGCATAGTAGAACTTCATTTTACCATTTTAGACTTATTGTGACTTATGCTATTCTGATTAGGAGCCAGACACCACTCCTCGGACAGTACTTTCATATTGGACACTCAGATACCAGGCGAGTACATTCTCTGATCATTTCATATCCTGCTTAGAATTATTTTCTGCATTAAATTACTTTACTTGTTACTGTCACGTTGGTCACACGGATTGGTACTATATGGATCCCTTCTTGAGATGTTATCCTTAGGGAGCATCAGGTACTACATGTTCTGTGAGTTTCACTTACATTTCGTATCACTATGCTTCACTGGTTCTTTGATCACTTGTGACATATACCCTTATGATCACAGAGTCTCCTAGAATCTCTTATCCCATTTACTGGGTATCCTAGAATCTTCTAGAATCCCCATTTATGGGACATCCATGTATCACCCTTCGGGGGCTTTGCATGGAATCATAACATAACCTGGTTTGATCCTTGTGTATTGATTAGGGGTACGGGGGAGTAGAAGTAGACATGTGAATAATACCCAAGTAGTATCTTATCAGAATCTCTTCCATAGTGTCTTATCAGAATCTCCTATGCCATTTACATGTCTATATTGTACTCTGACTCACTAGCCACTGTTAGTCTCTATTTATAGTAGATATTTCTATTACAGCTCTCTCTCTGTTTACATATAGCATTTCTTTCAGTACCTGTATCTTACTTTACTGCATGATTATATTTTCTAATCTGCTATGAACTGTTGAGATGTACTGTGCTCGCTCCTGTCCTGACTGGACCTGTTGAAAATATTACAGAGGACGAGGAGGAGGCCTGTCTGGATACTTTCTACGGGGCAGCCTTAGATGACACTTGCGAGCTGGACCCTCAGGAGGACCCAGCTCTAGCTGAGGACATCACCCTCATTGCCTAGACTAGTTTAGTTAGGCTTATCTTATTTTATGTTGCCTTGAGACATGTTTAGCTAGACTTATTTTCTGTCAGAGTTCTGAGTTGTATATATTCTTTCATTCTGTAGCTGAGTTTGTAAGCTGGATATTGATGGGTTATTATCTTAGACTACTTTATCATCTATTTTTCCTTGAGTTCTATATCATATCGTGCTATCTCTCCCTTAGTTGTGATTGAGTTCATTTACTGCTATGTCACCCCCATTCGGGGAGTATAAACTGTTTAGTATATTACTGCTAGATGTTGTGACCTAGGACAGCGTTCTACCGCTGACACTGTGGCGTAGGCTGGACGTACCCACGTCTCGTGCCCTCACTCTAGGGTACGGGTCGTGACAGATCGTCAGGGGTTCAGCTGGTGGAGCAGAGCGGGTAGTTGTTGGCAGACTAGCGACCCCCAGTTTGGTACTCGATGCTGGGCGGGGAGTGGTTAGTTCGCTAGAAGTCCCAGGCCTTGCATTGGGGTGACGACTCTTCTTGGAAAGGCGTATCGTCATTAGCTTGTCGGAGGGATTGAGCTTCTCCGTTTGCGGCTGGCCGACTCTCGGCAGCCTGATTGTCAATGGCTCCGTTGTGGGTTTTGGCACTTGGCCGGACCTTGGCAGCCGGATTATCATTTGCTCTTCTTGTGCCGAAAGGCTGATTGCGTCCTTACGCAGAGTGGCTGTAAGGGGTGCGGACTTGCCAGATTTGCGAGCTTGGAGGTGGATCGTTAGGGGTACTTCTGATCCTGTGGATGTCTAAGTACGAGCTTGTCCATCTCCTTTACCAAGGTTCCTCTTCGACTTTTCGTACAGGCAGGAGTCTGAGTAGTAGGATTCGACCCCTTTGAAGGGATCGATGTCGGCAAATTCTGTCCTCACGAAGCCGTGTTTGTCGACATACTTGAAGCATTGGTGCAGCGTGGAAGGCATGATCATATAATCGTGTATCCAAGGGCGCCCCAAGAGGATGTTGTAAGAAGTGTCTGCATCTATGACGTAACAGGTGAGTTCCGACTAGAGATCGCCAATTTGGCACTTCAGACGAATCTTCCCAATGGGGTAGCTCCTGCCCGAATTGAAACCGCTGATGGCGGTGCTTGTCGGTGTCAGGCGATACATAGGGATGCGGAGATGATGTAACAGACCCTTCGGGATAATGCTTATGGAAGAGCCAGGATCAATATGCTTCCGATCCACCTTTACGTCGCCGATGTATCCAGTGTAGTATAACGGGCGATCGTGCAGGTTGGTTTTGATGAGCATATCCTGCAGAGTGAAGACAATGTTGGGCATCGCTCCCGTGCAAGCGCTGTCTTGGAGATTTGCAGGCGGGTTCTCTCCCGTGAGGTTGACCTGAGCCAGGTATGCGTCAGCATTTTGGAGTGCATCGCTCAAAGCCGCACGAACATCCTTTGAGAGTCTCAGAAGCTCGTATAATGACAACTTGGCCGGTGTGTTGGCCAATTGCGCCAAGATGTCGAAGTTGTAGGGCCTCTTCAGCCCCTGTGGTGCCTCTTTTCGGAGGGATTTGTCAAAGCGAGTCTCCTTCGGCCTAGGCTTGTCGGTCGTCGGAGGCTGAGAAGGTCCCGGAGCGTCAGTTGTAGCGGGCTGATGATCTTCAGCTGTGTTATCAGCCACGGGTTGGGATATTGTCCTAGACCGAGTGACGACGGCTGTAGCTTCTTCGATATCTGTCGAGATTGTGCGGCAGGACTTGACTTTTCTACTCTTCTTCTTGCAAATGAAAGATGGTGTGGACTGAGTCACTTCTGATACCAAGTCTGGATGGACCCACATGACCTCTCCTTGTGATGTGGTGAGGGGCACTAGACCGGCATCCTGATCTCGGGGAGGTGGAAGATTAGCAATCTCTATTGTCGCCAGAGGGATGGGGACCACACCGTCTTGAGTTTTCGCCGGAGGGAAGCTGCCGAATTGTACCGATACCATATTGGCTGCCACGGTTACCTCTTGGAAATCGATGGCCAGAGCGTTCGAATCGATGAGATTTTGGATGTACCGTTTTAGCTGGTAGCAGTCGTGTGTAGCATGGTGGAAGTAGCGGTGGTAATGGCAGTACTTTGGATTCTCCATTTCTGCCAGCCGAGGTTCCCATCTTGGTGGAGGAAGCTGAATTCTGTCTCCTTGTATGAGCATGTCCAACATGGGCTTGACGTGGCCGTCTTCGAAGGAGTAGGTGATTTGCGGCCATTGTTTGTCTGCCGGTTTTGACTCAGGTTTCTGGGCTGTGTCGGCCACCATAGCCTGCTTACCCCTGCTGTTCCGATTGTTGGAGGGGCTACCCCCATTGTCATTGTTGGTATTAGGACGCTTGCCCTTGTTCTCTCCGTCCGAGATGTGCAATCCCAATTGGCGAGCCTTCTTCAACCGTTCTTCGGCACTTGTGGCACCGATGATGAATGTCTACCAGTCCTTAAATTGACTTAAGCCCATCCAGAGGCTGATTGTTGGAAGCAATCTCTTTTGGCAAATTTCAATCAAGGAGGAATCCAGATTTCCAGATGGCAACTTCATTGCGGTTTGGCGAAACCGCTCGATATAGTTCCTTGTCAGCTCTTTCTCTCCTTGGACGACGTCCATGAGGGTGGACATTGTGATGTCCTGCCCTACTTCATAGAATCTCTCCAATAACATGCACTTGAAGTCGGCGAAGGAGTGGATGCAGTTGTCTGGCAGGTTACGATACCAGTCGAAGGTGACTCCTTCCAATGCCCCAATGAATAATCATGTGAGGATGGCATCGTCATGGGGTAGATGGTCGGTGGTGACCTCGAAGTAAGTGATGTATCGACTTGCAGAGGTCTTGCCATCATACGGATTGATGTTGAACGACTTATATCTTGGCGGGAAGGGGACATCCCTCCATGCAGCAGGGTACGGTTGCCGTATTCTGAGGTCTTGGCAGTTTTCTCGGGCGTGGAACATGGCCCGGAGCTCCTGGACCTCTCTTCTCGCTTCTCGGGCCTCATCCACAGTGGTGGGTGCCGTTACTTCAGGAGGATTGTTGCCCGGGTTCGGTGCCGCTGAGTTCGAGTCCGCATTGATTGCGGGACCCGCGCTTGTTTGGCCAGGCGTCCCTCCTTGGAGAGTTAGAAGGGCCACTTTGATCTCGTCCACAGACTTGACCAAGGCATACAGTATGGCCTCCAGAGTGTCGATGCATTGGCGATCACTGGAACCACCTTGGCTGCTGTCCGTCATGAACACCGTCTTTACATGAGGAGAGATGGACGGAACGGTAGAGGACGTGCCCTCCGAATCATACCCCTGTAGCGAGAAGTCATCGGGGTATGTGGGCATATCTTCCTCTGGTTCGAACTCAGAAGGAACAATACCCCCAGTTTCCGAGTTTGCCTCGTCTTGGGAGTTGTGGACGTCCTCGGGGACGTCGGGGTTTGCTGCATCTGATGGGAGAGTTTTTTCCCCCGGCTTGTCTTCTTGGAACATCAGATTGTCGTGGATGTTCGGAGGAGTGCTACCCCCAGTCCCAGCAACCCCCAATGGTGTGGATGACGAATCTTCCACTGTAGCAGATTTTGTCATAGAACGGGTACCTTGGAAAACTCCGGCGGTGGGCACCCGCTTAGATGACAGTCTCTTAGTCATAGTAGTTGAAATCTTCGGGCTGGGAACATTTGTCTTCTTCCCTCTCCCATCGGCGGGGACTTTCTGAGCAGAGTTGCAGGAGACGACGGGAAGTGCCTCGTCTTCTGAAGATGGCTGTTGCAGTCTTTGAAAGACGGACTGCCGGTCTTTTCGCACCATCGCATTATTACAACAATAGTTGACGATGACTTGGGTGCAGTGACGTCCGTGAGAGGACTTTTTGTACCCCGAGGCACCTTTTCTTTCCTTGCGTTTGTGGAGGATGGCCTCACGCAAGTCAGATGGGTCCGGATCGACCATGTTTTCTTTCTGGATTTTGGAAGACTTTTGGGAACCTCTCTGTCCGTTTGCCCCCGGGAGCTGGACTCGAGTGGTTCTGTACAACTTCCCATCTGAGGCACGTATAACAGTATGCGGGATGCTTGGATGGTCAGAGGTCAGATCAGCGGATCGAGCTTGCCAAGCTCGCGCTGCCGTAGACTTCTTCGCTCTAGTGCGTAAGGGCACATAGTAGGAAGAGTCTAAGTGATGCTGGGGAGAGTCAGACATATCTTCTTGGGAGCACAAGAGATCAGGACCATAGGAGAGGCGGTCGAAGACAGAGCCACGTGGAGTAGGCGTCATACGGCTGACATCAATAATCTTCATGTGGCTGACAGGCGTAGCCGCATAGGCTTTCTTCATGCGGCTGGGCGTCTCGGCCGTTTGAGTTTTCTTCATGTAGCTGGATGATCTGGCCGCATAGACCTCCTTCATGCGGCTGGCGAATTCAGCCGCATGAGCATCCTGTATGTGATTGGCAGAATTGGCCACATGAGTGTTCGGCTTCTTCTTGGGGCGCATAGAATCACTCTTTGTCACTGCAAGTCCAGCATCGTAGTGCTTTCCTCTGCCGGACTTGTGGACAGCAGAGTCCTCTATGGCTTGAAGTGCAGCCGTATGAGAGTCGCCTTCGCCGTCTTGGGTAGCAGAGAGTACCCCGTCCAAAGCTTGGGGAGGAGCAAATGATTTTGGCCTCCACTCGCTGTGAGCTTTCTTTGTGCAGGTTCGCTTCTGGACCGGGCCAGCGCTTTCCTCTGTCATGACCCGCACCCATCGTGAGGGTACGAGTACGTAACAGTGCCCAGCCTACGTCGCAGTGTCGGCGATAGAACGCTGTTCTAGGTCATGAACTATAACTACATAACATGAAATATACTCTCCAAAAGGAGGCCAACACAGAGGTACAACTCAATCACAATCTATGGCAGAATGTAGAACGATGGAAATAGATAAGAAATCCTCAGCTGAGGTATAGCAGAATGAAATAATAAAGTCTCATCATCTCTAAAATATACAATTATGAAAATAAAGACAACTGCTAAGCATAAAAAGAAGGAACAGTCTAAGCTATCTACACTATACAAGGTATCATCCTGAGCAGCTGCCTGAACCTCCCCAGGGGTCCAGGTCGCGAGTGTCAGCTAGACAAGCTCCAAGTAAAGGTGCAGTGTTTCTCATCATCCTCTGTAAAATTTTTAACAGGTCTAGTCAGGACGGAAGCGAGCACAAAACATCTCACATAGTTCATATCATGTTAGAAAATATAAAGCATACAATAGAGTAAGGTACATAAAATGCTGAAAGAAGAATGTATATGAAAAACAGTAGAGATTTGATAACAGAAAATATCTATATATGATAAGTAAGAACTGTAAGCCTACTGTGATTTAGAGTACAATATGGTTATGTAAACGGTCTAGGAAAATGCAATGGTAACTCCATTATACGTGGGTGTACAATAGACATATACAATAGTTATACAATGTTGTACAATAGGATTTGAGTACATAACCAATTCTACTCCCCCTCCCCAATCAATACACAAGGATCCACTCCAGTTAGGTTATCTTGCACAATAGTGTACAATGTTATACAATGGATGTACAATATTATACAATAGATGTACAATGTTATACAATAGTTGTACAATGTTATACAATAGTGTACAATGGTCTATCCCCGGAACTCATGTGATACTGAGAGTACAATATACACAAGGAGTATACAAGGATATAGGTATTAAATAAATACAATATGGAAGTGAAACACACAATACAATATGTATCTAATGAATACAAGGGGATAACATCCCAAAAGAAGATCCATATAGTACCAATCCGTGATAGCAATCGTGTCAGCATCAAGTACAGTAATCTAGAGCAAGAATGTAAATCCAGACAAGTATAAAACGGTCAGAGAATGTACTCGCCTGGTATCTGAATGTCTGAAGTAAATATACTATCCGAGATGAGGTACCTGACTCCTAGTTAGAGCAACACAAGTCAAGATGTATACAGAGGGTGATATATGGAATGTACAATGCATCTGCATGCTGTCTAGGTCAAACAAGACTAAAGTCAACACTTGGTCAACTCTTGTCAACCATACTAGTCAAACTAGGTCAACTAGCTCACTTCTGGCCCAAACAAGTCTAATAAGTCTCACTAGGCCTAACCAAGCCTAGGCTAACAACCAAGCACACTCACAAGTCACAGAGAACACACATACCATATCTAGAAGTATATATTCATCTATGCATTCATATTTCACACATATATGCTCACACGTATTGGCTATTAGCTATATATATATAGGCTCACCTATATATCCATATCTAGACACACACACACACACTCCCATATACAAACACATATAAGTTCTCCTATATAAACTCACACACACACCTATACAATAGCTCACACAAATACATAGGCATATATAAAGGCATATAGGTTCATATATATATATATATATATACATATATGATACATATATATACATATATGTAGGCTAATTTTGTAGGGTGTTTAAGGACTGAAATGGGTATGCTAATGACAGGTTTGGGACAGCTACATGTGGGCTGTTTTGTGGGCATGTTAGGGACTGATATTGGGTGGTTTAAGGACAGCTATGGGCTGGAATTTAGACCAATACATGGGCTATACATGGACTAGTATGGGGACTGAATTGGCATGGTTTTATAGGGACTGTTGGGCTGTCAATGGATGGTTTGATGGCTGCCAAATAGGGCTAAAGGATGTCCATTATGGACTGAAATGTATGGCTGTTTGTTGGCTGAATTGAAGGTGGTTTGGGCTGGACTTTAGGGACTGAAATGTAGCTACATGGCTGTCCCTAATGGACTGGAACATGGGGCTTAATAAGGCTGGAATAAGGGACTGAACAAGGCTGGTTTTAGACTGCAAATAGGCTGTACCTATAGGCTGATTTGAGGCTGAGTTTAGGATAGCTATAGGCTGAGCTTAGGGGGCCAATATGGACTGGTCTTATGGGTTGATATAGAGGCTGAATCAATATCAGGTATTAAGGAAATAAAGTTAATTCTCAGTATTTCAGACAGTTGAAGTGGTGGTTGTGTGTGCATGCTTGTGTATAGATGCCAATGTGAGATTAGTGATTGACATCAGTGAACGGGTGTGTCCATATGTTTAGTGTACTTTAACCAATTATTAAACAACCCAAAACTCAATATATGAAAGCCATGTAAACCAATTCCAGGTATTAACTCATCAACCAATAATTGAATCAAATACTAACTGAAAACAAGAAACATGAACCCAAACCAAGCAGACTTCGAAATCAAAACAATGAGAACTCGAATCATCCTATAATCAAAACATCATCACAGGCAATAACTCCTGAACCAATTACCAAGTTCATCATAACCAATTAAACTGGGATGAACATCACAGACACATTTGAAAACACTGCTCTCTATGAATCAGAATCAACTGAAAACAATCAAAATCTAAAATGAGTTTAATACCAATATCTGAGAACAATACTGGACTGAGATTTCCTTTTCAAAATATAAACCTGTAACAAGGAGAACACAACTGTTCTCCATTGAATCACAAGGCAACCTAACACTGTCCCAATCGATCTAAAAATCGATGTTTAGCAGTCCCAAAAATTAAACCAATGACAACTGATATCCATGAATATTAAGAAAAATTTCTATATCCCAAACCAAACTGGAACTACACTGCATTCTATTATGAGAATGAATATTGGAACCAACCTGGGTTCATCTCAGAAAACTAATTCGAAAACCCCATTTCAAAACCCATTGCATCAACACAATCAAAATTAACATGTTCATTTTTTATCAAATATGTAGGTGAACCTATCTAAACATTCAATCATCATTAAAACACGTAAACTGCAAATCAAACTCAGAAGATTTCATTTCAGTGCAGTGGTGTCAGTTTAGTATCGGGAAATTGGGGAATTCAATGATTCGAATTCGAATAACACAAAAATGCAATTCAGAGGGTTGGTAATACATGTGTCACATGTGGTTGTGTCCATCAGACCCCAATGTGTCCAAAATTTGGACACAAACGTGTCCAATCAAAATAAGACTCAATCCACAGAAACTGTGTTCAGATAGCGTGGTCGAGTGGTGTCGAGCCCTCGTGCTCTCGACACAAGGCGACACGTGTCTCGTGCTCATGCACGTGGGTTCGCCCAGAGTAGGACTTCGTGATGAATTGTCTGCATCGTGTCTAATGTGCGTCATGTCGTATCAATCAGCACGTATCAGAGCGCAAAAACGGGTTCGTACGTGTCAGTGTAAACCCAGTACAGCGATGATTTCTCTGTGCACACTGAACGAGGACCCACAAAAT
Source organism: Iris pallida (assembly GCA_029216955.1). Taxonomy (NCBI): domain Eukaryota; kingdom Viridiplantae; phylum Streptophyta; class Magnoliopsida; order Asparagales; family Iridaceae; genus Iris; species Iris pallida. The sequence continues at coordinate 5,131,056 of JANAVB010010400.1, forward strand.
TTTGTGGGAGTCCTGTCAGTCACTAGAAGAACGTGTCCACCAAAATTTGTGTCCATATATGTCGTATACAGGGAGTTATAGCCCACGAATAGCAGGGCATGTGCACCGTGTCTTGTGCAGCAAGTTCGTGTCCATTTTGGACACGGACTCAGCTTGATATGTGCTCAGAGCTTGGGGGTTCGAAAGCACACATCAAGGGCTAGAAATCTATTCAAATAAAATTTAAAAATAAGAAGAATTTATTCACTCAAGCATTTCATCGAACACATGCACCCTAACACTGATTCGTGTCCGATACGGACACGAAACGGACACGACTCAAGACGAAGCCAATACCTACGGCTAGGGGACACCTAGGGCTGTTTAAATATGCAAGAAAACTGGAATTTCATGGAGAGAATGAGAAGTTACCTATTGGTGTTCTTCTCCAAAGAAAGCTTCAAAATGGGGGATCCTTCTTGCTAATCCCAAAGCTCCAAATTATCCCAAATTTGAGAATGACCTCCATGAACATGAAATAGAGCTGGATTAGGAACTAATGCAAAAGACTAGAGTGGAAAAGGAATTAAAATGAATAATCTATGGGTTGGGGAAGAATGGACAAACCTCTTTCTTCAAAACTTGGAGAAATTAATGAAAGAGGCAAGAACAAATGGAAGAGACATTAAATAGGGTGTGGAACCCTCGGTTGGCTGCCATGGGCTGATTAGGGTGAGGGTTTGCTACATGGTGCACTACGCCAAAAACAGTAATTTTTGACTCTTTAGATTCGCAAATATTGACAGACTATGACAGTCATTAAATTTTCGACAGACTAAATCTGTCAATTTATGTTAAAACCTATTAAAATATTTAACAGAAGACCATTGACGGATCGATCTCTTTCGCCCCTAAAATTTTTTTCGCTCAAACCTGGAGCCAAAACGAGCTCCTTTTCATCTCTCGTCTCTCTCTCTCTCTCTCTCTCTCTCTCTCTCTCTCTCTCCTCTAAGATTTTTGCTGCTCGGACTTGGTTCTCTAGTTTCTTCTCTAACCGGAAAGGGGATCTCAGGTTCTCTACTTCATCTCTCCCATCTCGCTCATCTGTGATAAAAATAGAGGATGGGTTTTAGGTTCTTTAATTTCATCTCTCTTTTCAGGTTTTTTTTGCCTTAGGGCCGATCGAGTCCGGCCACAGCTAGCCCTAGTAATTTCGTGGTTCATCAAAGAGAAAAAGGGGGTTTTGCTCTTTGATGAACAAAATAGGATTTTGCTCTTTGATCGAATTCACAGCCCTAGGTAAGTTCATATTCTTCTTCTTTTTCTTCTTTTTTTCTATTTTTTAATTCGAACTTTATTAATTTGGTGTTATCTTTGGTGGTTATCCTTTTCCATTGTCTCTTTTTTTTTTCTCTTCTTTAACTTTGTCTCAGAGTCCAAGGCAACTCCTTCTCATTTCGCTCACGATGATTGCACCCTCCTCCGAAGGATCTCCCTCGGCCTCTTTGGTGCAGGCTACGCTGCTGTCATCCTCCTGGTCATGTTCATTCTTGCATTCTCGCTCGGGGTTGGCATCGATCGGATGTGGGTGGAGGATCATGTATTCTTGTACCACATGCTACACTTTTATTACATGCAAACGTGATAGCCTGGCTTAAATTTCTCATGCCTGAGTCTGATTACAATCACCATATCGGCATGTTTCAGGTATCTTAATTGTTGTTACTTTACCAGTAGATGTGTTTTGATATTAATAACATGGTTCTAATTTTTGGTGTTATATAATGATTAATAAGTTCCTTTTTGTTATTACAAATCACAATGTGAAGAAATCCTTTTGGTTAATTGGGATTAATTGTTGAATTTCGATTATTACTGGTTTGCTTTGTTAGTGCCTACCATATGTTTGTTATAATGGCCATGAGAAAATTCTTCAATCCTCATACATTTTCGAGTGTCTGATATGTGTCAGTATGACATGACATGAACATGAAACCAATTCTACAATAGGATTTTTATCTCTTTCGCCTAGAAAAGTAAGCACGAACTTTGTGAAAAATTGGGCCACAGCGTGTCGAAAACAACCCGAACACTCCACCAATGTACATAACTGTGGATGCACTAGAACCACCCATCCCATGTCGTCCTTAGGATCCTTGGTACTGTAAACATATATGGATCAGAAGTAGCAAGATGGGAGTTATCGAAAGATATATCCACGTAGAGTTATGTTTTAGTGATGTGGATTGCATGGTTCAACTCATATAGGAAGAAGGGGATCCGGCAAGCATTCAGTATCGGCAATCACTTTGTACAATAGAACTAATAACAAACAGTTAACTTGTATATAAGCCAGTCGACAACTTAATTAGTTTTACAATGCCAAGAGATTGAGGATCAATTCTCTAAACTATACTTTGGGCATAAATATAATATCAAAGAGTGGTGTAACAGAAACGAAGAAATAGGCAGTGACGAAGGGACAAAAATGGGGCTATTATGCAGGGCTAGGAAATATGGACATTAAAAAATTAGTGCCATATCTATATCGCTTCGTACCTGACATGATATAGAAACTCTAAAATCGTGGTCCAAGAATTGATGGATTATTTACTTGTAATTGATCCTTGGGTGAGATGCATCATAAAGCCATACATAATTATTTTGTTCTTTACTATTTGTAGTGCAGCATATTAGCTTCCATGATTTATTATGTATTTCATACGGATATAAACACTCTAAAAAAATATGGTGTGTTTGTGTTTGTGCCAACAAAGATTGTGAATAAGGAAATGATTGTGTAAGCAATACTTACTGCTTATACGCTGTTGCTGTGGACTCCGACGAATCCAACTCTTTCACTTCCTTGTAAATATATTATTATTACACACACATCAAGGTAAAATTAGTTAATCAGTTGATATCTCAATGTCAAGTGGAGTAGACGAATGGACGGAGTAAAGTTGTGTACATTGGGAGAAACTTATAGTTTCTTTTAGAACAAAGTTGATATTTTTTTCCTTTTTAGATTGCAAAATTTGGACATATTGCCTTTTCTTTTTGATTTATTAGCAATGAATAGGACTTTTCAGATACAGCCTAGAAAACATCTTTTTCTTTGTATTAATCCTTTGCTACTGAAATAGATAAGCAAAAAATTCTTGCAATTATTAGTTATTATTTAATTTTCTAGAAGATTTGTTCCTCTTCAGTCTTCACATTTTAGTATAAGAAGCCTTTATATATCCTAGATAAATTTATAACAAGAAGACACATGATACTTTTTTACTCTTAGATATCAGCAATCACAGTTATTCAATTTGATTAGACAACTTTTTTGGATTGTAGAAACCATTTTGAAAATTATTGAATGTTATGTTAAGCAATCAAATCTTTTCTTACTAAATTATTATATGCTTTTGGAAGATACAAACAATAAGATAAGCATGATAAGTTATTCTGGATATTTTGTCTCTATAAGTCATTCATTCTTCTGGAAGGTGGACACAACAAGAAGACACATGATGTCTTTTCACTTTTAGATATCACCCACCAGAGAATGTTTAATGGATTCAAGTACTTTTTAGTATTGTGGAAACTATTTTTAGACATTCCATGTTACATTAAGCGATTCCATTTTTCTCAAACTGAGTTATTTTTTTCAGGAAGCTTACATCAAGATAAACACGGTCTTGCTAATGTCACAGAGGTGATAGCCCTTAATAGAGAAACATTAATAGGAATGAATATGGTTCATGTAGCCTACCCCCATAAATGGGAATAAAGGTTTTGTTGTGGTAGTAGTAAATTATTAGTAGTAGTAAAATTTTGACTTATTTAATTTAGCTTTTCTGCAATACATAGTCTATTTAATGATTTTTACAGAAGATAGGGACAGTTAGAAGACAGCTTTTGTAAATTATATGCTTATATATTAAGTACTTTGGATCTCAGGATTCTGTTAGTATTGTATACAAGTATTCTTTATCTAATTTTATTACCCTTCTCACTTTAAATTTTTTTCTTTCCAGATACTAATTCTAGTAAGAGAAGTGTGGAGGCTGTTGTCAAAGGTTTAGGACTATGATCTATACAATGACTTGGGCAATCCTGTTAGGGATGCCGATCTTGTAAGACCTGTTTTGGGTGTGCAACAAGAGACCATACCCTCGTCGTTGTCGCACTGGCAGCCACTGACTAAGTCAGGTACTTCATCATGTTGATTGCGGTTCATGGTTTCTCGGATTCCCATGTCTTCTTTTAGGTAAATTCCTAGATCCCCAAATAATTAGATAGTACGAAAAGCATAGTTATATTTACCAGTAAGGTAAAGTTACTTCTTTTAATTGCTGTTCTACAGTTAGTTGTACACTAAGAACATGTATTTAATTCTACTATGTTCTCTTATTTTTAAATACTGTGTCATGTATTTACATAAGTTTTATTTGTTTACTTCAACAAACAAACATATTTGCTATCAAAAACTCCTGAAGGTTTCAAGGCTAGCTCTTCGGAGAGATGTCTTGGTTAGCCATCAAGGAGATGGAAAGCTCACAAGATGGCTACCTACAGTTAATCTTACAAAGAGAGTAAGGAAAAATTCTCTTAAATAGGTTATCAACTAAATTTCCTAAGAATATTTTTGGGCTAAACCTAAACAGTTATTTTTCCTGGAGCGGAAGCTTTACTAAGCTATTGTGTACACAAATTTACATATTCGTTTTTTCTGACATTATACTAAACTAATTTAACTCGTATCTACTCCTTTAGTGTGACCAACTAGTTGCCATTAATAGATCCTTTGTCTCGTTCAGAGAATTCAGCCAGTATAAAGTCTTTTTTTTATTATCGATAATTGAAATATTTGTCTCACCCAATAAAATGCAGCAACCAAATCATGTTTGATGAAATCAAGTCTTTCACAAAAGGTATACTCCAAAACATAGTAATATGGAAACTCACGTTATGCAAAATAATAATCTATATGCAGATGCTTCTTTCCTTATAAGTAGCTGATGTTTGAACGCCAAAAATGCTTACTATACCAAGGATATATTGTCTAGTTGGGGAATCTCTATTCGAGATAGTGAAGCGCAATGCATTGATAAATGATCTTACATAGTTAACCCTATATACTAGCTCGCTTGATTTTATCTTATTAGCTAATTTATTGTCTAAAATAGACACAACTTGGATAGCATATCTGAACTGAAATTTGCTGGTTAGTTTCTGAAGCGCAAGGAATAAGAACACCCAGAAGTAGAATTCTATTATTAACTATATAAGATACCATTTTACAATACAGCTACAAATATAAGATAACCCATGTGACTTCTGTGCAATATATGGCTGTATGATATGTCATAGAGAAATTTATATATTTTTTTTCTTCTTATCTTTATCAGATGTCAAATTCATATCCTTGATTATCATCGTAAAACTTTGGGTCAACATTTACCTCCTCCTAATATGTACTTCAAGCTAAGGCCAGGTATTCTACTCGTGCGCCTTCACTTTTAACGAATTGAATTAGAAAGGGCTGTTTAGGAAGGTCAAATTTAATATGTATTTATGGATTGCAGAATCCTTATGTTTTTTTAGTTACTGATTGATTAGATAACATTTTATTTTGAATTTTATACTGGGTAGAATGCCTCTTTACATTTCGAGCTGACAATGGAATATCATAACATGATATATTTCTTTGTTTATTTATAATTTTATAGTACCATGAATTCAACTGTATTATTAGTTCTCAGGCATAAATTTCCTTATCCTAAGCTCCACGGATTCAGGTTAGGTGCTTTTTACCTCAGTTTATATTTCTTGTCATCTACGTGTTTATTTCTTGTATATTTTCTCCTCGTCATAATTAGGTGTATGGTATGATTGGTTTCATGACTAAGATCAATAAAGATTGGGTATTTTCTTTACAATAATAAATGGCGTTTATTTTCAAATAGACGTTCTTTATGGGCATTGTTAGTTCTGATGGAGCCGTGGTCATTCTCAGTTAGATGTATCAGAGGGCTACAATCTTCAAAGGTTAATATGCTCGGCCAAGAAAAATACCACACTGGTTTTCATACTGACCGCTAATACTTTTTAAGGCCTCTTTTATATGGTTATTAGTATTTAGTGAAACTTATGTCGTGTATAAGACTGCCCATTATCTCATTTTTCAAAATATAATTTGCATTAGTTCTTTGAAATTGTTGTCTGGCATGATTCAATTAATTGTTCAGAGTTTTCTTTTGATCTGTGCCAAACAACAACAACAACAACGAGAAAGCCTTTATTCCATGTTTTTCGATAAGCTACATGAATTCTTTGCTGCTATCCTGCGCCGTTGAGGGCCATCCCCTCTCTCACATTAACACAGCCTTTTATGCATTATTATGGTTTTGTTGATTCAAGTTGGTCATGTAATGAACCAAGAAATGTTTGAGGATAATATGAATGCAAAGGAAAAAATGAATGTAGATTATCTCTAGAATACACATAGCCGATGCAATTCTCAAGCTCAGATGAAAAAATTGGTCGCTTGACAAGTCGACATCATATTTAGTTCTCACCATCAGCCTTAAAATGAAAAAAGAAAGGTCCAACCCTAAATTTGGTCCTAAGTTTGATGCTTTTATACGTGGTTGGCTCCTGGGGATGTTGCTCATGTCATAACTATTAAGACAAGTTTTATGTTTAGTTTTCTATTCTTTTGTATGCACTAATTATTTCTAATATGTTTTGTTATGTCTTCAGCATGAAGAACGACATAGATATTCTCATTGAAGGCTGGCTTTTGGGATTCCATCAGATCTGGGTAACTTAAGTGTGCATTTATATTTACAGCTTGTAAATTGTTATGTTCACTTTTATAGCTTCGGGGAGTCCATCAGATTTAAATGTTAACTTATACATCATTTCTGTATTTCTAATAAGAAGCATGTTGCTTGTGGGCAGGGTTTCCATTGAGATTTTAGTTAACTGCAATCCACCAAGTTATTAACATAGTGTACGAATATGGATTATCAAAGTTATCTTGAATGGTTTGAAATACCTATTCTTAAGTGACTAGTGTTCATTTTCAGTTAACTTTCATAATATGATCTTGATTTCTTGGAACATTTTATAGACAATTAAGCATCCTGAGAAGTTAAGAACACACTACAAAAGTTGAACTTTCTAACTGAATATTTGTTATTTACTCTGACAAATTCCAACTCATAATATCTTCCTCCACAAGAATACCAACTGGAGTAGAAGGAAATTGTACCCAGACAAAGTTAAACATCTTGGAGTCTTGGTCTGAAACTCCTTGTTACATAAGTCCAGTGTTGGCATCCACCTAGTGAAGGAGTCCTTGTATTACTGTATTAAATTAATACTTGTAAGACCCTAGTTTACTAACTTTCTATAAATTGCAGTATTTAATGTTATTGAATCTTTGTGTTTCAATGGTTGTAGGCACCGAAACAATCTAACTTGCCAAAGACATGTTTTCTAAAGGGCTTCAAAGAAAACATATTGCTTTTGGATGCTTAAATTCTGATACACCGCCAAAGGAAGATGTTTATGTATCATCCTCGATGAAATCTTTGATCGCAATGCATATTTGTTTGAAGTGGATGGAAAGGTTGAAGATATTATGCTTGGTGATTTGATCAATTGGCCAAAAGAGTCTGTTCAATTTATTAGAAATATTTGCTTTTAGTTTTATATTTGGGAGTAAACTTCGTATGTATTCTGGAATACTCTTTTCTTCAATTTCAATGTTATGTATGAGAAACAATTGCAAGTATTTAGATACTACAAAGACAATGTCTAATTAGTAATATTTCAATATCAATTGATATTTTTGAATGATTAGTGGTTAATTGAATTGAGTGTATTCATTTTCAATTGGGATTCTTGGATAATTGGTGATTATATTCATTGTGAATTGATCAATTTTTGAATTATATTCAGATTCAGTAAGTGCGTACCAATTTATAGGAAAATTGTTTTAATTAATTAAAAATAATTATTATGAATAGTTTACAGAATGTCGACGGATATTGCCTGTCAAAAATAGTCATTCATGTTGGATTGGTTCAGCGAGATCTTCGACGGATGAAGTCCGCCGTTTATAATATGACGGACAAAATTCGTCATTTTCTCTAACTACTTATCAACAGTAGAAAACCGTCGTTTATAATAAACTACACTTTATTTTTGACGGACCATGTGACGGACCAAAACCGTCGAAATATGCAGTTTTCGACGGTTTTAGTCCGTCGAGAACAACGAAATCTGGGGTAGTGGTGTGGGCCTATGGGCTTTAAGTCTCAAGTCATTAGTCATGACTTATGAAGTCATAAGCCATTCTAGCCTAATCAACTCCTAAACTCTCCAAACAAGTTCCCATGAATTAAACCTCACTAACTTAGGTCAAACCAAGGTTACTTAACCTAACCAAGTGGCCATAACCTAGGTTAGTCTCCTAGTCAACACTAGTCAAAGTCAACTATAGGCCCAAAATCAATTATACTAAAAATCTCTAAAAATCACTAAAAATCACATTAATTATAATAAATCTAAATAATAAATAATAATTCCAAATAATTCCCAAAATTACAAAAATGACTAAAATATCCCTCAATCTAGAAATGATAAATGAAATACCCTAATCACATAGCTAGGCTATAGGGTTACACTAGCAAGACACCAAATCATAAGTCATGATTTAAAATATTTTTTAAATATGATTAAAAACCACCAAAAATTATGTTATTATTTAAATATCATAATTAAATAAATTAAAATACAAAATTTCAAAATTACCCTCATTTGGAAAATTGGGTGTTACAATCCTACCCACCTTAGAAAAATTTCGTCCTCGAAATTAAGATGATCGCACCCCCTTCTAGGTCAAACATAGTCAAGGGTCAATCACTAGTCAATTTTCTCAACATCCTAGTACTTGGTCATCAACTGGTCAACTTCTTAGGATTTTACCTATGCTAGCTACCTAAGTGTTGGCAACTAGGGATTAGCAAAAAAGAAAACTCTATAATAGGCTAAATACCTACAAGCTAAGCACACCAATCCCAAATACCACATATTCATAAGCTCAAGAACAACAACCCATCACATATATCCTAAGCATATCATCTGCAATCTATATGTATATAGGCCTCTCAGTCTTAGGTGAACTACAACTATACTCAAGGACAGGCTCTGGTCACTGGGTACCTCACTGGATGGGTAAAAGAAAATAATAAATAATCATCAAGGTTGTATGGCATACTAACATCCTATATTGTGTAAACTGGTTGGTATTATAGATAACAGGAGAATTATCTGCAATGGGTTACTATTCTAACACCAATGCTAACTATCACCTCTAGGGTACAGACACTCTACAAGTCACCATATCATTATACTATGAAGGTACTACCTATGAATAAGCTCTACAAAACTAAAATATCCCTACTCCTAAGTCATTTACAACAATCAAAAGGGTATGATGTTTAAAACCTTCTCAAGATATAATCTGTTAATCATATACGTCTATCCAAAATCATGTTGTCCAGAGTCTTCATCATGCTAATGAGCAAGGCTACGATAATTACAGGGTCCTTGACTAAGGTACGTACCTCTAGGTTTATGGTATTTAAAATTTTCGTATTGCCGCATGCGATGGCGAAAACCTTAAATTCCAAATATCCGAGAGATACATCCAAAATCTGACTACATGTCCTCACTATGCCAACTAACACGACTATCGAAGATTCTAGATCCCATGATTTAGGTGACCTAGCCCATATAATTTTGAAGAAAAATAACACAACAAAAGAACAACATGACAAAATTAATCAATCAGCAAGGAACAGATGGAATCGGATTTCAAGGTAGTTATAAAAGACAATTTCGGGAATGGAATTGAGAAGAACGGAACTTGCAACAAGATCTTTAATGGTCTGTGCATCCTTGACTGTCCTGACGATAGCTCGCCCTGCTAGTTTCCCCTGGTCTGCTGCTGATGCTGCATGAACCGCTGCTGCTGAGAGAAATCAGAAATGACGGGAAAAGTCTCTGTACAGGCAGAGGTGCACCTCCAATGTAACAGAAACGCCAACCTGAGTCGGCACAACAGAAGCTGCGGTCTTGAGGCCCTGATGAACAGGACGAGAGGTGGCCAACCTCTAGATAGTATTCCCCGAACCGGAGCGATGAGATCATGTCTTCATAACCATCATGAAGACAGATCAAACCAAGAAGCAATTACTGAGAATGAAGAGAAAAAAAAATAAAGGAAGGACAGTTTATATTCAAGGGAAAAACAATAAGTAGCAAATTTGAATAAAAGTAATCTGATTAAGAGTTCTTCCTAATGTGATTGAGTACCTCAAAATAGTCCTAATCCTACTGCAGGCTGTAGTGATACTCTAGTTCGAATACCACTACATAAACTCGACCTGCATAGGCCACCACTAAAAACATGTCACGACCCGCACCAACCGTGAGGGTACGAGTATGTAACAGCACCCAGCCTACGCCACAGTGTCAACGGTAGAACGCTGTTCTAGGTCATGAACTATAACTACATAACATAAAATATTCTCTCCAAAAGGAGGCCAACACAGAGGTACAACTCAATCATAATCTAAGGTAGAATATAGCACGATGGAAATAGATAAGAAATCCTCAACTGAGGTATAGCAGAATGAAATAATAAAGTCTCATCATCTCTAAAATATACAATTCTGAAAATAAAGACAACTGCTAAGCATGAAAAGAAGGAACAGTCTAAGCTATCTACACTATACAAGGTATCATCCTGAGCAGCTGCCTGAACCTCCCTAAGGGTCCAGGTCGCGAGTGTCAGCTCGGCAAGCTCCAAGTAAAGGTGCAGGGTTCCTCATCATCCTCTGTAAAATTTTCAACAGGTCCAGTCAGGACGGGAGCAAGCACAAAACATCTCACACAGTTCATATCATGTTAGGAAACATAAAGCATGCAATAGAGTAAGGTACATGAAACGCTGAAAGAAGAATGTATATGAAAAATAGTAGAGATTTGATAACAGAAAATATCTATATTTGATAAGTAAGAACTGTAAGCCTACTGTGATTTAGAGTACAATATGGTTATGAAAACGGTCTAGGAAAATGCAATGGTAACTCTATTGTACGTGGGTGTACAATAGACATATACAATAGTTATACAATATTGTACAATAGGATTTGAGTACAAAACCAATTCTACTCTCCCTCCCTAATTAATACACAAGGATCCACTCCATTTACGTTATCTTGTACAATAGTGTACAATGTTATACAATGGATGTATAATATTATACAATAGATGTACAATATTATACAATAGTTGTACAATGTTATACAATATTGTACAATGGTCTATTCCTGGGACTCATGTGATACTGAGAGTACAATATGCACAAGGAATATACAAGGATATAGGTATTCAATAAATACAATATGTAAGTGAAACGCACAACACAATATGTATCTAGTGAATACAAGGGGATAACATCCCAAAAGAAGATCCATATAGTACCAATCCGTGATAACAATCGTGTCAGCATCAAGTACAGTAATCTAGAGCAAGAATATAAATCCAGACAAGTATGAAACGGTCAGAGAATGTACTCGCCTGGTATCTGAATGTCTGAAGTAAACGTACTGTCCGAGATGAGGTACCTGACTCCTAGTTAGAGCAACACAAGTCAAGATGTATACAGAAGGTGATATATGGAATGTACAATGCATCTGCATGCTGTCTAGGTCAAACTAGACTAAAGTCAACACTTAGTCAACTCTAGTCAACCACACTAGTCAAACTAGGTCAACTAGGTCACTTCTGGCCCAAACAAGTCTAATAAGTCTCACTAGGCCTAACCAAGCCTAGGCTAACAACCAAGCACACTCACAAGTCACAGAGAACATTCATACCATATCTAGAAGTATATATTCATCTATGCGTTCATATTTCACACATACATGCTCACACCTATAGGCTATTAGCTATATTTATAGGTTCACCTATATATCCATATCTAGACACACACACACACACACTCCCATATACAAACACATATAAGTTCTCCTATATAAACTCACACACACACCTATACAATAGCTCACACACACACATAGGCATATATAAAGGCATATAGGTTCATATATATATATATATATATATATATATATATATAATATATATATATACATATATGATACATATATATACATATATGTAGGCTGATTTTGTAGGGTGTTTAAGGACTGAAATGGACATGCTAATGACAGGTTTGGGACAGCTACATATGGGCTATTTTGTGGGCATGTTAGGGACTGATATTGGGTGGTTTAAGGACAGCTATGGGCTGGAATTTGGACCAATACATGGGCTATACAAGGACTAGTATGGGGACTGAATTGGCATGGTTTTATAGGGACTGTTGGACTGTCAATGGGTGGTTTGATGGCTGCCAAATGGGGCTAAAGGATATCCCTTATGGACTGAAATGTATGGCTGTTTGTTGTCTGAATTGAAGGTGGTTTGGGCTGGACTTTAGGGACTGAAATATAGCTATATGGCTGTCCCTAATGGACTGGAACATGGGGCTTAATAAGGCTGGAATAAGGGACTGAACAAGGCTGGTTTTAGACTACAAATGGGCTGCACCTATAGGCTAATTTGAGGCTGAGTTTGGGACAGCTATAGGTTGAGCTTAGGGGGCCAATATGGACTGGTCCTATGGGTTGATATAGAGGCTGAATCAATATCAGGTATTAAGGAAATGAAGTTAATTCTCAGTGTTTTAGACAGTTGAAGTGGTGGTTGTGTGTGCATGCTTGTGTATAGATGCCAATATGAGATTAGTGATTGACATCAGTGAACGGGTGTGTCCATTTGTTTAGTATACCTCAACCAATTATCAAACAACCCAAAACTCAATATATGAAAGCCAAGTAAACCAATTCCTGGTATTAACTCATCAACCAATAATTGAATCAAATACTAACTGAAAACAAGAAACGTGAACCCAAACCAAGCTGACTTCGAAATCAAAACAATGAGAACTCGAATCATCCTATAATCAAAACATCATCACAGGCAATAACTCCTGAACCAATTACCAAGTTTATCATAACTAATTAAACTGGGATGAACATCACAGACACATTTGAAAATACTGCTCTCTATGAATCAGAATCAACTGAAAACAATCAAAATCTAAAATGAGTTTAATACCAATATCTGAGAACAATACTGGACTAAGTGTAACACCCACATTTCTAAAATTAGGAAAATTTTAAGTTTTGTATTTATAATCATTTATTAAGGATAATTAATACATGTTATGATTTTAGATGATTTTGGTTAGTGTAAAACCATTTAATTGGTTGATTTATGAATTGGGGGTTAAACTAAGGAAACCCTAGTTATTCCTTAACCTAGAAGTTTGCCATGACCATGTGAGCCTAGCCACAGGCTTAGAACATCAAATTAGTGATTTTAGCATAAAAGGGTATTTTGGTAATTTACTAGATTTTATTTGGAATTATGTGTTTTTAATATTATTTTAATTATTGTTAAGTACCATGTTAGTCCCTAACCTAGTTTACCCTAACCTAGAGGTTAGCTACTAACCTAGAAGCTTGAGGATAGATATTAGTCATTGGTTAAAGTAGTATACATATCTAGATATTTACATAATAGATATTTTGCTTAAAACCCTCAAAAGATCAACACTTTTGGCACCAAAGTCCTTGCCTTTACCATGAAGAAAGGCCAAGGACACCCCCTTGCCATGGCCGGCCAAAGGGTACCCCCCTAGTACTACCCCTTCCTATTTAACCATATCAACCCTTTACACACCAATCTACATGTTTCAAAAACCTAGAAAATCCTCTACCTTCAAACCACCATAACTTGATCATTTTTGATCTAAATTCACTCTAGTCTTTTGCATTGGGACCCTACAACATCAAGGGTGCTAAGGGAGGCTAGCAATCCAGATTTCATAAGCTTTGGGCATCACCAAGTGGAAGGACAAACACCTCCCTCTTTATTGAGTTTCCTTTGGAATTTGCATCAATAGGTAAATACCCATAAACCTAGCTAATATTGTGTTTTTTATTCATAAATGCATGCATATAGGTCTACCCTAGCTGTGGGTCAAGTTTGGTAAAATTTAGGGTTGGTTTGGTGTCCGTATCGGACACGTATCCAAGGTTATAAAACCTTGTTTGATGAAATGCCCCAAAGGATTGAACTTTGTTATTTTGTAAAACAAATTACATATTCTTGTAGCCCTAGACTAGTAGAACATATACCCACTTGACTGAGCACAATTTAGATTCTTTTTCGTGTCCAAATCGGACACGAACCTACGTTTTTACACTGTGCACAGACACGAAAAATCCTCTGCTACTCGACCCTATTTTCTCTCTCCTCACGACACGTGGACACGTGCCATTTGGCACAGAGGTGGGGGCAACCTCTGACATGCCCTCCCTCAAGTATCACGGCTTCTCATGTCGTGTCGAGGAAGTTCTGACACGAACACGAGATTTACACTGAACTGTGCACACCGTACAGTGGACACTTTGCACGTGTCGTGTCGTACGGACACGCCACGTGGGCATCTCGTGATAACACGAGGAGGTAGCCTACCCTTGGGCGAACACATGGACGCGATCACGAGACGTGTCGTGTCCTGTGTCGCGAACATGAGACACAGGAATCCGTGCACGATGCGGTCTGAAACGCACTGTTTCGACCTCTGATACGCGCACGTAGCTCGGACACGACACATTTTGGACACATTTCAGGGTGTCTAAAAGCTAGCCCTAGACCTAGGCGACCTGTGTGCATGACCACGAGATGTGTCGTGTCTCGTGGTGTGTCCACGAGGGCGAGGAACCCGTGCACAGTGTAGAGTGTGGCCTGTGTCAGTTTACCCGATTGGGTTTCCAGTGAGTTTGACACGCCGTGTCGTGTCTAGACATTGTGTCAGGCCCCCTAGACTATAGAGGACACTGTGGGACACGATTACCAACCAAGTGTTGGGGACCTTAGTCGGGTTTGAGGTTGTATTTGGGTTTACCCACTTCACGAGTCCACAGTGCTATTTTCCAGAATTTGGGATATTTTCCAGTTTTCAAAATTGAATTTCAAAATAATTTTTGTTATGTTTTATACATGTAATTGTATGTTTTCAGCATATATATACGTAGTGTATGTATATGTGTGTGTGTAGGTGGGATTTGAGTGCATGTACATGTGTATATATGTAGATATGAGTATATGTATATATGTATGTATTATGTATGTTTGTGAGTGTGTGTGGGTGTCCTGTTCTCAGTTCCTGAGAACTGAGAACCCCCCCACTGTTCAGTCTCTCCACACACATACAGTTCTCTCTCTCCTTTCCTCTCTCTCTCACACTCATGCACACAAACCACTCACCCTCTCATTTTCCCCTCTATATATATATATGTATTGTAGATATATAAGTTTTGTAAATATATATATATGTTATATATATATTTGTATTAGATTATATATTGTAAAAAAAAAAATAAAAAAAAAATACTATATGATATATGACTATTACATAGGCTATAGGCCTATGTAGTAATGTTTGTATATATATATATATAAAGTTATATATATATATATATATATATATTTTTATATATATATATATATATATATATATATATATATATATATATATATATATATATATATATATATATATTGTATAGAGATAGATACCTATATGATATTAGCCTATGGAACCTAATTACGAGCCTATGGTTATTAGGTTGGCCTATTGACCCTTGTTTGACTAGAGTTGACCAAAGTCAACCTTAGGTCAAACTTGAGCTAGTTGACCTAGATTGAACTTGAATTAACCTAGAATTGACTAGGATTAAACTAAAACGACTAGTTTAACTAGTTTGACTAAAATCCTAACTAGTCTGACCATGTTTGACCTAACTTGACTAGTTTGACCTAGTTTGACTTTTAGAGTTGACCAGAGTTGACCAAGAGTTGACTTTTGACCAGATTGACCTAGAATCAGGTAGTATGCATATTAAACTTCATTTTTACTATTTAGAATACATTGTGACTTGTGTTGCTCTGATCAGGAGCCAGACACCTCTCCTCAGATAGCATATTCTCTACAGACATTCATACATCAGGCGAGTACATTCTCTGACCGTTTCATACTTGTTCAGGCTTTACTTTCTCGCTCTAGATTACTTTACTTGATGCTGTCACGTTGGTAACACGGATTGGTACTATATGGATCTTTACATGAGATATTATCCCCCTCGGGAGCATCGGGTACTTCATGTTACGTGTGTTTCACTTTCATCATGTACTCCTATGCTTCCATCATGCATGTGCACTCATGTGATCATGTACTCTCTTGATTCACTGAGCCCTCATGTATAACTTCACGTATACTCATTTATGAGCCTCATGTGAAGTAATGTATAATAACGTAACCTGTCTAGATCCTTGTGTATTGATTGGGGAAACGGGAGAGTAGAAGTAGACATGTGAATAATTCCAAAGTAGTGTAATCATGTATAAACTCAGTAGTGTAATCATGTATAAATTCTAGCCATTCACATGCCTATCTTGTACTCTACATCACTAGCCACTTAAAGTTCTCTATATACAGTAGATATTTCCTTTACAGCAATCTCTTTTACAGCGTATATTTCTTTTCAGCACTTCCTGTATTTTACTCTATTGCCTGTATCATATTTCCTAACCTGATATGAACTGTGTGAGATGTATTGTGCTCGTTCCTGTCCTGACTGGACCTGTTGAAAATATTACAGAGGACGAGGATGAGGCATGGGTGACTACGTATTATGGAGCAGGACTAGATGACACTTGTGTTGAGGACCCTCAGCAGGATCCACCTGCAGCTGAGGATGTTGCCCTAGTAGTGTAGGCTAGTTTAGCTAGACAGTCATCTTCTATATTATTATTTTGTCTCACATTTTGAGTTGTAGTTTGAGATGTTGAGATGTATAGACCCTTAGACTTATTGTATTTTGGGTTGATATTCTGGATGTTATATTATCCTAGACACTTAGACTTATTTCATCTATTGTACTGTTCTCTTGAGTTACTATCTATCTATCTGTCTTTCATTCTTCTACCATAGATGTGATTGAGACTGTATATTGTTATGTCACCTCCATTCGGAGAGTATAAACTGTACAGGTACCTTTATATTGTTAGATGATTGACCTAGGACAGCGTTCTACCGTCGATACTGCGGCGTAGGCTGGACGTACCCACGTCTCGTACCCTTACTCTAGGGTGTGGGTCGTGACACGTTTTTAGTGGTGGCCCATGCAGGTCCGTGTTTATGTGGTGGTATTCGAACTAGAGTATCGCCAGAGCCTGCAGTAGGAAATAGGATGTAGTTTTAAGGTACTCAATCACATCAGGAAAAACTCTTATCTAAACCCCTGCTATCTAAATTCTTGCTGATATTGTCTTTCTTTTGAAAATAAACTGTCCCCCTTGATTATATCGTTTCTTCTCCGTATTGATTTTTCTTGTTGATCTGTCTTTAGGATGGTGGAGACACGATTGCAGCATCTCGGTCCAGGTGACACCACTGAGAGGTCTGCCACCTCTCGTCTAGCTCACCAGGACCCGGGGACCACAGCTCCCCTTACTCCAGCTCATGTGGGAGCTTCTGCCACATTTGGCGGTGTACCTCTATCTATTCGGGGGACCATCCCAGCTACCCCAGACATGCCTTCCCCGCAGTTTCGTCAGCCACAGTTTCAGCAGTACCAGCAGCAGTTCCAGCCGCCGATGCCATCTGTATTAGTGGATGCTGCACAGATGTTTACATACTTT
Source organism: Iris pallida (assembly GCA_029216955.1). Lineage (NCBI taxonomy): Eukaryota > Viridiplantae > Streptophyta > Magnoliopsida > Asparagales > Iridaceae > Iris > Iris pallida. The sequence goes on from JANAVB010010400.1 coordinate 5,148,951, forward strand.
TAGCATTTCCTAGAGACGCAGCAGGCCCAGCAGCAGCGTCAGACGACGGAGTTTACCAGGGGCATAGATGAGGTCCATCAGCTGGCTAGAGCGACGATGGAGAGGTTGGCTGTTCAGCCACAGGGAGGATCGGGACAGCCACAACAGCAGAGGATTCCGGGCATTCAGGAGTTCAAGAAGATGAACCCCAGGGACTTCTTGGGGACAGAGGGGATTCTTTATGCTGACGACTGGATTGAGCACATTGAGGAGATCTTCCGACTGGCGGAGATACCAGTCGGACTCCAGATAGAGACAGCAGCCAGCCAGATGCGGGATCTTGCCCGTACCTGGTATCAGACGGACCCGAGAGTAGGCACTCCAGGGCAGACATGGGGAGCTTTCAAGGAGCTCTTCAAGGGGAAGGTTTTTCCGGATCAGGCACTCGGTACCTTGGAGATCCAGTTCGAGAACCTGGTTCAGGGGAACCAGACTGTAGACGAGTATTCCGATAAGTTTTGTCGGTTGAGCAGATTTATGGAGGGCCTTAACGAGACAGCGAAGGCGAGGAGGTTCAGGAAGGGCTTGGTCAAGGAGGTTAAGTCCTTGACCAAGAGTGACCGGAATGCCACTTTTGAGGAGATCATGGCAGGAGCGATGGCGGCTGAGGATGATCTTGAGCTGAAGCTCAAGAGGGACCGCGACACTCAGGGAGCTGGCAGTAGTGGAGGACAGGCCAAGAGGCCTCATTTTCGGCACCAGCAGCAGAGGCCATTCTAGCAGCAGAGGCCGTTCCAGCAGGTACAGCAACAGCCGAGGCACCAACAGCAGGCACCCAGGCAGCAGGTCGTCAGTTGCACTTTCTACAAGAAGTAGGGTCATGGATGGAATGACTGCAGAAAGAGGCTTGGCAGGTGTCTACTATGTGGTTCCGAAGACCACCAGCTGAGGGAGTGTCCCATGTCTTCGGGACGACCAGTTCAGGGAGACGGAGCCAAGGCGCCGGCAGGGCAGCAGAAGGGACCTTTGCCGACTCAGCAGCAGAGGTTCACCCAGCACCAGCATCAGGCCAGGGGTGGACAGCAGGGGCGAGCCTACGCCATGGCAGCAGAGGATGCTGAGGTTACTGGAGAGCTGATAGCAGGTTCTATTCTTCTCGACTCTATTCCAGCTTTTGCATTGTTCGATTCTGGGGCCTTCCATAGCTTTGTATCAGTATCTTTTGCGATTAGACATCATGTTATATCTGAATCATTGCCTAGGACTTACAAGATCATGACTGGGGGTGGCATTATCCTCGTTCGTGATGTTTGCAAGGGACGGAGAGTAGTTTTGGGAGGCCGAGAGTTGGATGTGTGTTTGCTCGTAATGCCACTAACGAACTACGATATTGTGCTCGATATGGATTGGTTGAGTAGGCACCACGCCAGCATAGATTGCCGCAGGGGTAGAGTTCTGTTCAGAGCGCCAGGCGAGCCAGAGTTTGTATATTCCCGACGGCAGGCAGAGCAGACTTGCAGAGTTTTCTACGAAGTTTCGGTCGAGGAGCAGCCAGCTCCACATCCAATGATAGCTGAGTTCATGGACGTATTTCCAGAGGAGTTGCCTGGGCTTCCACCAGATAGAGACGTTGAGTTCTCGATAGACCTGGTTCTAGGTGTGGAACCGATCTCTCAGCATGTCTATCGAGTGAACAACAGCGAGTTGGTGGAATTAAAGAAGCAGGTGGATGAGTTACAGGATAAGGGCTTCATCCGCTCTAGTTCTTCACCTTGGGGTGCACAAGTACTCTTTGTACCGAAGAAGGATGGGTCGGTACGGATGTGTATCGACTACAGGGCACTCAACAGTCTGACGATCAAAAACAGATATCCACTGCCGCGGATCGACGATCTCTTCGATCAGTTGAGCGGAGCTCGGGTATTTTCGAAGATCGATCAGAGGTCAGGCTACCACCAGGTAAAGGTGAAGAGGGAGGATATTTCGAAGATGGCGTTCAGGACGCGGTACGGCCAGTTCGAGTTTATGGTGATGCCGTTTGGGTTGACTAATGCCCCGGCGGTGTTCATGAACTTGATGAACAAGGTGTTCCACCAGTACTTAGATAAGTTCGTGGTGGTGTTCATCGATGACATCCTGGTGTACTCGAAGACAGAGGAGGAGCATGAGGAGCAGTTTAGAATGGTCCTGGAGACTCTCAGGCAGGAGTAGCTTTACGACAAGCTCTCGAAGTACGAGTTTTTCCTAGACAGAGTTGACTTCCTGGGTCATGTGGTGACTGGAGATGGGATCTCAGTCGACCCAAGGAAGATATCAGCAGTTGAGGCTTGGGCAGCACCGACGTCAGTGGCAGAGATCAGGAGCTTCCTAGGATTGGAAGGCTACTACAGGAGGTTCATCCAGGATTTCTCCCGGGTTGCAGAGCCGTTGTCTAGGCTGACCCGAAAGGACACAGAGTTTGTCTGGTCAGAGGAGTGTCAGGCCGCTTTCGATGAGTTGAAGAAGCGGTTGACGACAGCCCCGATTCTGACATTGCCATCAGGATCAGGCGGGTTCACTATCTACAGTGACGCCTCGGGGAAGGGTTTGGGTTGTGTCTTCCAGCAGCATGGGAAGGTGATTGCCTATGCTTCCAGGCAGTTACGTCCCCACGAGAAGAACTACCCTACCCAGGATTTGGAGTTGGCGGCAGTTATTTTTGCTCTGAAGCTGTAGAAACACTATTTTTATGGAGAGCGTATGGAGATATTTACAGACCACAAGAGCTTGAAATACGTGTTTACGCAGAAGGAGCTCAACATGAGGCAGCGCAGATGGTTGGAGCTGATAAAGGACTTTGATATTCTGCTGCAGTATCACCCAGGGAAGGCCAACGTAGTTGCCGATGCTTTGAGCAGATATCCGACAGCTATGTGTTTGACGATGGATCGTCACTTGTTAGCGGACTTGGAGAGCCTTAGGATCGAGGTGATTGTGCCGGGAGTGCAGATGCAGATGTGGGGCCTCCAGATTCAGTCGGACTTGATTGATAGGATCAAGTCGTCTCAGTTCGATGATGTTTCTCTACGATGCATCAGGGAACAGGTCAGAGTAGGATTGGCGGACGATGAGTTCACTCTTGCAGGGGATGGCGCATTGAGGCACGGTTCCAGACTGTGTGTGCCCAGTAGAGACTTTCGAGAGCAGGTTATGCAGGAGGCCCACCGTTCTCAGTACTCTATACATCCGGGAGCCAACAAGATGTATAGGGATCAGAGAGAGCATGTATGGTGGAGTGGGATGAAGCACGAGGTAGCACACTTCGTAGCTAGGTGTTTGATCTGTCAGCAGGTAAAGGCAGAGAGGCAGAGGCCAGGGGGACTGTTACAGCCATTGCCGATTCCGGAGTGGAAGTAGAAGCACATCACGATGGACTTTGTTTCAGGATTGCCGCGTACTCCAGGAGAGAAGGACGCGATTTGGGTCATCGTCGACAGGTTGACCAAATCGGCCCACTTCTTGCCATTCAAAGTGGGTTTGTCTACCGAGAAGCTATCAGAGATGTATATGAGGTAGATAGTCAGACTTCATGGAGTTCCAGTGAGCATTGTATCAGACCGGGACAGTCGTTTTACTTCACATTTCTGGAGGAGCTTGCATATTAGTTTGGGCACTCAGCTCAAGTTTAGTACTGCATACTACCCTCAGACAGATGGACAGTCAGAGCGGACCATTCAGACACTGGAGGACATGCTGCGAACTTGTGTCCTAGACTTTGGAGGATCTTGGAAGAGTCACCTGCACTTAGTAGAGTTTGCATACAACAACAGCTTTCAGGCCAGCATTGAGATGTCCCCTTTCGAGGCACTGTACGGGCGTAGATGTCGTACACCCTTGTCTTGGGATGATATTGGGGAGCGAGCTTTATTGGGACCTGAGATGGTTGTGGATGCAGCAGAGAAGGTGAAGCTTATCAGAGATCGACTTCGTATGGCGCAGGACAGACATCGGCACTGGGCCGACAGCCACTGCAGACCTTTGGAGTTTGAGGTACCGTTTAGAGATAGGATTAGAATTAGGTTGTCTTGTTTGTGTTTTGTTAACCATATTTGATTATCATAATTAAATTGAGACCTTGTTTGTGATTAGGTTGGAGACCAGGTATTTTTGAGGATATCTCCGACACGTGGCACTATACATTTTGGTGGAGGTGGGAAGCTTAGCCCGCGTTTCATCGGCCCTTTCGTTATCAGCGGGAGAGTCGGTGACGTGTCTTACAGGCTAGACTTACCACCAGCATTGGAGGGAGTCCACAACGTATTTCATATGTCGTAGTTGAGACGGTACATGGCAGATCCTAGCCATGTACTTGATCATTCTGAGATCGAGGTGGGTCATACTCTTCGTTATCCAGAGCAGCCTGTTGAGATTCTGGATCGACGAGAGAAGGCATTGAGGAACCAGACGATACCACTAGTTCGCGTCGCATGGAGGCATCATTCTCCAGGAGAGTCCACCTGGGAACGGAAGGATGAGATGCGCGAGCGATACCCTTATCTATTTGTACCTTGAGGTATGATTTTCTATCCTTCTCATCAGTTTCAGTTTCGTCTTTAAATTTCGAGGACAAAATTATTTTAAGGAGGGTAGACTTGTAACACCCACATTTCTGAAATTAGGAAAATTTTAAGTTTTGTATTTATAATCATTTATTAAGGATAATTAATACATGTTATGATTTTAGATGATTTTGGTTAGTGTAAAACCATTTAATTGGTTGATTTGTGAATTGGGGGTTAAACTAAGGAAACCCTAGTTATTCCTTAACCTAGAAGTTTGCCATGACCATGTGAGCCTAGCCATAGGCTTAGAACATCAAATTAGTGATTTTAGCCTAAAAGGGTATTTTGGTAATTTACTATATTTTATTTGGAATTATGTGTGTTTTAATATTATTTTAATTATTGTTAAGTACCATGTTAGTCCCTAACCTAGTTTACCCTAACCTAGAGGTTAGCTACTAACCTAGAAGCTTGAGGATAGATATTAGTCATTGGTTAAAGTAGTATACATATCTAGATATTTACATAATAGATATTTTGCTTAAAACCCTCAAAAGATCAACACTTTTGGCACCAAAGTCCTTGCCTTTACCATGAAGAAAGGCCAAGGACACCCCCCATGCCATGGCCGGCCAAAGGGTACCCCCCTGGCACTACCCCTTCCTATTTAACCATATCAACCCTTACACACCAATCTACATGTTTCAAAAACCTAGAAAATCCTCTACCTTCAAACCACCATAACTTGATCATTTTTGATCTAAATTCACTCTAGTCTTTTGCATTGGGACCCTACAACATCAAGGGTGCTAAGGGAGGCTAGCAATCCAGATTTCACAAGCTTTGGGCATCACCAAGTGGAAGGACAAACACCCCCCTCTTTATTGAGTTTCCTTTGGAATTTGCATCAATAGGTAAATACCCATAAACCTAGCTAATATTGTGTTTTTTATTCATAAATGCATGCATATAGGTCTACCCTAGCTGTAGGTCAAGTTTGGTAAAATCTAGGGTTGGTTTGGTGTCCGTATCGGACACGTATCCTAGGTTATAAAACCTTGTTTGATGAAATGCCCCAAAGGATTGAACTTTGTTATTTTGCAAAACAAATTACATATTCTTGTAGCCCTAGACTAGTAGAACATGTACGCACTTGACTGAGCACAATTTAGATTCTTTTTCGTGTCCAAATCGGACACGAACCCACGTTTTTATACTGTGCACAGACACGAAAAATCCTCTGCTACTCGACCCTATTTTCTCTCTCCTCACGACACGTAGACATGTGCCATTTGGCACAGAGGTGGGGGCAACCTCTGACATGCCCCCCCTCAAGTATCACGACTTCTCGTGTCGTGTCGAGGAAGTTCTGACACGAACACGAGATTTACACTGAACTATGCACACCGCACAGTGGACACTTTGCACGTGTCGTATCGCACGGACACGCCACGTGGGCATCTCGTGATGACACGAGGAGGTAGCCTACCCTTGGGTGAACACATGGATGCGATCACGAGACGTGTCGTGTCCTGTGTCGTGAATACGAGACACGAGAATCCGTGCACGATGCAGTCTGAAATGCACTGTTTCGACCTCTGATACGCGCACGTAGCTCGGACACGACACGTTTTGGACATATTTCAGGGTGTCTAAAAGCTAGCCCTAGACCTAGGCACCTGTGTGCATGACCACGAGACGTGTCGTGTCTCGTGGTGGGTCCATGAGGGCGAGGAACCCGTGCACAGTGTAGAGTGTGGCCTGTGTCAGTTTACCCGAATGGGTTTCCAGTGAGTTTGACACGTCGTATCGTGTCTAGACATTATGTCAGGCCCCCTAGACTATAGAGGACACTGTGGGACACGATTACCAACCAAGTGTTGGGAACCTTAGTCAGGTTTGAGGTTGTATTTGGGTTTACCCACTTCACGAGTCCACAATGCTATTTTCCAGAATTTGGGATATTTTCCAGTTTTCAAAATTGAATTTCAAAATGATTTTTGTTATGTTTTATACATGTAATTGTATGTTTTCAGTGTATGTATACGTAGTGTATGTATATGTGTGTGTGTAGGTGGGATTTGAGTGCATGTACATGTGTATATATGTAGATATGAGTATATGTATATATGTATGTATTATGTATGTTTGTGAGTGTGTGTGGGTGTCCTGTTCTCAGTTCCTGAGAACTGAGAATCCCCCCCACTATTCAGTCTCTCCACACACACACACACAGTTCTCTCTCTCCTTTCCTCTCTCTCTCACACTCATGCACACACACCACTCTCCCTCTCATTTTCCCCTCTCTCTCTATATATATGTATTGTAGATATATAAGTTTTGTAAATATATATATGTTATATATATATTTGTATTAGATTATATATTGTATCTGTATATATATACTATATGATATATGACTATTACATAGGCTATAGGCCTATGTAGTAATGTTTGTATATATATATATATATATGTAAAGTTATTTATATATATATATATGTGTGTGTATATATATATATATATATATATATATATATATATATATATATTGCATAGATACCTATATGATATTAGCCTATTGACCTAATTACGAGCCTATGGTTATTAGGTTGGCCTATTGACCCTTGTTTGACTAGAGTTGACCAAAGTCAACCTTAAGTCAAACTTGACCTAGTTGACCTAGATTGAACTTGAATTAACCTAGAATTGACAAGGATTAACCTAAAACGACTAGTTTAACTAGTTTGACTAAAACCCTAACTAGTCTGACCATATTTGACCTAACTTGACTAGTTTGACCTAGTTTGACTTTTAGAGTTGACCAGAGTTGACCAAGAGTTGACTTTTGACCAGATTGACCTAGAATCATATAGTATGCATAGTAAACTTTATTTTTAAAATTTAGAATACATTGTGACTTGTGTTGCTCTGATCAGGAGCCAGACACCTCTCCTCAGACAGCATATTCTCTACAGACATTCATACATCAGGCGAGTACATTCTCTGACCGTTTCATACTTATTCAGGCTTTACTTTCTCGCTCTAGATTACTTTACTTGATACTGTCACGTTGGTAATACGGATTGGTACTATATGGATCTTTACATGAGATGTTATCCCCCTCGGGAGCATCGGGTACTTTATGTTACGTGTGTTTCACTTTCATCATGTACTCCTATGCTTCCATCATGCATGTGCACTCATGTGATCATGTACTCTCATGATTTACTGAGCCCTTATTTATAACTTCACGTATACTCATTTATGAGCCTCATGTGAAGTAATGTATAATAACGTAACCTGTCTAGATCCTTGTGTATTGATTGGGGAAACGGGAGAGTAGAAGTAGACATGTGAATAATTCCAAAGTAGTGTAATCATGTATAAACTCAGTAGTATAATCATGTATAAATTCTAGCCATTCACATGTCTATCTTGTACTCTATATCACTAGCCACTTACAGTTCTCTATATACAGTAGATATTTCCTTTACAGCTATCTCTTTTACAGCGTATATTTCCTTTCAGCACTTCCTGTATTTTACTCTATTGCCTGTATCGTATTTCTTAACCTGATATGAACTGTGTGAGATGTATTGTGCTCGTTCCTGTCCTGACTGGACCTGTTGAAAATATTACAAAGGACGAGGATAAGACATGGGTGACTACGTATTATGGAGCAGGACTAGATGACACTTGTGTTGAGGACCCTCAGCAGGATCCACCTGCAGCTGAGGATGTTGTCCCAGTAGTCTAGGCTAGTTTAGCTAGACAGTCATTTTCTACATTATTATTTTGTCTCACATTCTGAGTTGTAGTTTGAGATGTTGAGATGTATAGACCCTTAGACTTATTGTATTTTGGGTTGATATTCTGGATGTTATGTTATCCTAGACACTTATACTTATTTCATCTATTGTACTGTTCTCTTGAGTTACTATCTATCTATCTGTCTTTCATTCTTCTACCTTAGATGTGATTGAGACTGTATATTGTTATGTCACCTCCATTCGGAGAGTATAAACTGTACAGGTACCTTTATATTGTTAGATGATTGACCTAGGACAGCGTTCTACCGTCGATACTGCGGCGTAGGCTGGATGTACCCACGTCTCGTGCCCTTACTCTAGGGTGCGGGTCGTGACACTGAGATTTCCCTTTCAAAATATAAACCTGTAACAAGGAGAACACAACTGTTCTCCATTGAATCACAAGGCAACCCAACACTGTCCCAACCGATCTAAAAATCGATGTTTAGCAGTCCCAAAAATTAAACCAATGACCACTGATATCCATGAATATTAAGAACAATTTCCATATCCCAAACCAAACTGGAACCACACTGCATTCTATTATGAGAATGAATATTGGAACCAACCTGGGTTCAGCTCAGAAAACTAATTCAAAAACCCCATTTCAAAACCTATTGCATCAACACAATCGAAATTAACATGTTCATTTTTCATCAAATATGCAGGTGAACCTATCTAAATATTCAATCATCATTAAAACAGGTAAACTGCAAATCAAACTCAGAAGATTTCATTTCAGTGTAGTGGTGTCAGTTTAGTATCGGGAAATTGGGGAATTCAATGATTCGAATTCGAATGACACAAAAATACAATTCAGAGGGTTGGTAATTCATGTGTCACATGTGGTTGTGTCCATCAGACCCTAATGTGTCCAAAATTTGGACACAAACGTGTCCAATCAAAATAAGACTCAATCCATAGAAACTGTGTTCAGACAGCGTGGTCGAGTGGTGTCGAGCCCTCGTGCTCTCGACACAAGGCGACACGTGTCTCGTGCTCATGCACGTGGGTTCGCCTAGAGTAGGACTTCGTGATGAAGTGTCTGTATCGTGTCTAATATGCGTCGTGTCGTGTCAATCAGCGCGTATCAGAGCGCAAAAATGGGTTCGCACGTGTCAGTGTAAACCCAGTGCAGCATCGATTTCTCCGTGCACACTGAACGAGGACCCACGAAATTTTGTGGGAGTCCTGTCAGTCACTAGGAGAATGTGTCCACCAAAATTCGTGTCCATATGTGTCGTGTACAGGGAGTTATAGCCCCCGAGTAGCAGGGCATGTGCGCAGTGTCTCGTGCAGCTAGTTCGTGTCCATTTTGGACAAGGACTCAGCTCGATATGAGCTCAGAGCTTGGGGGTTCGAAAGCACACATCAAGGGCTAGAAATCTATTCAAATAGAATTTAAAAATAAGAAGAATTTATTCACTCAAGCATTTTATCGAACACATGCACCCTAACACTGATTCGTGTCCGATACGAACACGAAACTGACACGACTCAATACGCAACCAATACCTACGGCTAGGGGACACCTAGGGCTGTTCAAATATGCAAGAAAACTAGAATTTCATGGATAGACTGAGAAGTTACCTATTGGTGTTCTTCTCCAAAGAAAGCTTCAAAATGGTGGATCCTTCTTGCTAATCCCAAAGCTCCAAATTATCCCAAATTTGAGAATAACCTCCCTGAACATGAAATAGAGCTGGATTAGTAACTAATGCAAAAGACTAGAGTGGAAAAGGAATTAAAATGAATAATCTATGGGTTGGGGAAGAATGGATAAACCTCTTTCTTCAAAACTTGGAGAAATTAATGAAAGAGACAAGAACAAATGGAAGAGACATTAAATAGGGTGTGGAACCCTAGGTTGGCTGCCATGGGCTGATTAGGGTGAGGGTTTGCTACATGGTGTGGGCCTATGGACTTTAAGTCTCAAGTCATTAGTCATGACTTATGAAGTCATAAGCCATTCTAGCCTAATCAACTCCTAAACTCTCCAAACAAGTTCCCATGAATTAAACCTCACTAACTTAGGTCAAACCAAGGTTACTTAACCTAACCAAGTGGCCATAACCTAGGTTAGTCTCTAGGTTAGTCTCCTAGTCAACACTAGTTAAAGTCAACTATAGGCCCAAAATCAATTATACTGAAAATCTCTAAAAATCACTAATAATCACATTAATTATAATAAATCTAAATAATCAAAATAATTCCAAATAATTCCCAAAATTACAAAAATGACTAAAATACCCCTCAATCTAGAAATGATAAATGAAATACCCTAATCACATAGCTAGGCTCTAGGGTTACACTAGCAAGACACCAAATTATAAGTCATGATTTAAAATAGTTTTTAAATATAATTAAAAACCACCAAAAATTATGTTATTATTTAAATATCATAATTAAATAAATTAAAATACAAAATTTCAAAACTACCCTTAGGAAAACTGGATGTTACACCCTCAGAGAGCATTTCTTCAAACGCCTGTTGGTCGAAGCGGACGATCATCTTCTGTTGCGTGGAGCCAAGTTTGGCTGCATCCGATTGCGTCACCAACTCCTCAGCCGTGGAGAAGTTTGTCCCCTGCAGAGTCGCCATCGTGTTTGCCATAAAATATAAAAGAACAGAACAATTATCGGAGGACTGGACTTTTACTTCACAATACAAACTCGCTTGTACAAAGAAAGCCTAGGGACGAAAACCTAGGTACAACAATCCAAGCACAATTGTTTATTTTAGATTCTGGAGGGTGACGGTAGAGGCTCGGAAAAACGATGGCAGCTCTGCCTTACTCCTTGGACGATCGGGTGCAGCCTTGGCTTTGTAGAAGAAGTACTTGGCGTTGATGAAGAAATGCTCTCCTTTCAGGCTCTGTATATTCTATCTCTGGCTCTCTATGTCTCTCTTTTTTTATCCGAGAATCTCCTCTCTCTCTATATGTCTTCTATGTATATCTCTCTATCTCTCCTCGCAAGGGAATGGCACCTTGCTATTTATAAGAGTGGAGGGCATCATTAGGGTTTGCAATGATTGCCCATTCTTAAAAGTCGGCGGCTAAGGATTACTGGATCTGGGCCGTTCATCTTGAATCTACGAGATTTGAGCAATAAATATGATTGCATCAAATCTTTTGTGGGTAATTAATGATGATTGACATAAATCCTCTTGATTTGTCATGCCAATCTCGGATTTCTCGACACGTGTTATTAATTTGCTTGATTGCAAATGATCTGATTTGATCCCAATATTTTATTAGGATTTGTTGAGGGATTTCGATCAATTTGATGCCACGTGCCCCGCTATCATGCCACGTGTCTTAACCGCGAGCCATTACAGAAATCTGAGCCGCAGGAAGGTTGCTCCTCATTGAGCCGCATAAGGCTGGCTACGTGTCAAGGCTGCTTGAGAGTGGCCTCCTGAATATTTGGACCACATGGTAATGATCTAAGCCGCATGAGTGTAGGTGACCGCATGATGGGTGCCTTCTTCGTGAACCGCATGTTGATAGTCTTCGTGAGCCGCATGGGGATAGTCTTCGTGAGCCACATGGGGATAGTATTCGTGAGCCGCATGGGGCAGCCTCCGCTTGAGCCGCATGGGGTAGTTCTTTGTGAGCCTCATAGGATAGCTTCGGCCTAAGCCGCATGGGTGGCCTCTGTCTGAGCCGCATGCGACGGTACATGTGTTAAGGATGCATGAAGGTTTCTGGGTTCCTGGGGATTGTGTCAGAGATCTCCTTCGTTTCCCTAGGAGTCTGCCATTGTGACAGAGTCATTATTGCATCTTTCTGTCATTGGTCAGAGCTGTCAGCCGTCAAGGCAATAAATGCAGTAGAAGACAAAAAGAAAGAGCTGTTGAGGACCACGTGGCTCCTCTCTGAGCCGCATAGACGCTTGAGCCGCATGGGTCCCTGAGCCGCATGAGCTCTCTGAGCCGCATGGGAATCCTTGGCCGCATGGATCTTTCTTTATTCTTTTTCATGCTTCTACAGTTCCTTCTTGGGCTTTACATACCATGTTTCCTTGTACTTTCATAACATGATGTCTTGTTCATTACCTAGAACTGTACTTTGCTTCGTTTCTGACTGGATAAGTTGCAGGCATGCTTGCAGGATATCATTCTACCTTATGGGCCAGAGCCCGAGATCTTAGCTGAGCAGGATAGGTCATGACTTAGCTTGAGGTTTCAGGTTTAGACTGTTAGCTTTACTCTTAGATATTATTTTAGAATTCATAATACATTTCATTCTTGATGAATCGTACGTTTATATACATAGAATTGTGGATTATGGTGATCATTCTGGGATACATTTTTAGATGCTGTGATTATATACTTTCATGTTTATCTGGTTAATTTTCCCGAGTTTGGTACAGCTTACTTCGTCGTGTCTATCGACGAAGGCTGGGCGTGTCCGACTCGTGTCCGATTATTCGGGAGCGGGTCGTGACAAAAACTCTCCCAATCCTCTCATGAATCCTAGTTACACAAGTCAACTAAGACCAACTTAAGTTACATTAGGGTCCCACACCATGCTAACTAAGTCACCAAAGTCAAATTCAAACTCTAGGCTAGTCTCTAAAGTCACAACTAGCAAAAGTCAAAAATAACAACCATCAATCAAATAATTAACAAATAATTCCAAGAAACCAAAATGACCAAAATACCCTAGGCCAAAAATGATAATTAACATCCTAATCACATGGTTAGGCTCTAGGTCTAGCAGTCTCTAAGGTTACACTAGCAAAACACCAAAGTCACAAGTCGATGATTTAAATAGTTTTAAAATGATTAAAAATCACCAAAAATCATAACATGTTTTAAATAAAATTATTAAATAATTAAAAATACAAAAGTTCAAAATTACCCTCATTTGGAAAAGTGGGTGTTATAGTATAAACATATGACACGGACACATTGTTAAGATATGATACATACACGTCAACATGAGTTGGTATTGACACGGTATCGTGAAATTGTTATATGTGTTGACGGACCCTAAATTTATAAAATTTAGTAGTGTATATAAGTGTCGAGTGGTAGAGCGTCCTCGGGATGATGGTGTATTTGTGCTAGTGTATCGTGTGTGTAAGTCTGTGTTCAAGAGAGTGGGGGCCGGGGTGTGTGTACACAGTGCATTGTGTATGTGTGTGTGTGTGTGAGAGAGACTGTGTGTGTGTCAAGTGTGTGGGAGTGTCCAAGTGAGAGGTGTGTATGTTTATATATTTGAGTGAGCAATGAGTGAGCTAGTGAGGGTTAATAATCTATATAGATAGATATATATATAAGGGTATAAAAATAGCGACGTTTGAACGATGCTATTACTTTTGCAATCCTTTTAACGATGTGTATCTATCTTATAGAAGTATCTAAAAATAGATATGGATTACTACCTACGGCATCGTTCATGGATGTACAATCGTCATCCTGATGACATGTGCGATGTGTCGGATGAATTCATAGAGGGTGTACATCAGTTCCTGTAGTTCGCCAAGGTATTCCCTCAGTTCATGAACGGTAACAAAATTAAGTGTCCATGTGTGAGATGTCGCAACTTGAAATATCATCCAGAAGTGGAAGTCACACATCATTTGTACTCAAAGAGTTTCACACCGAATTACTATCAGTAGACCGCGCACAAAAAACTTGTGTCTTTAGTATCGAAATCAGAGCCTTATATGGATGTTCAGAACCACGCTGCTTACGACGATGGGTGGGTGAATATGGTTTTTGACATAGCGGGACCTAGTTTCGATCCGGACAATCATGATGCAGCTGAGGAGGCACCGAATGTCGATGCTGCAAAGTTCATGGAGTTGCTGGAGAATACAAGGACTTCATTATATCTTGGTTGTGAGGATCATTCACCGTTGGAGGTGGTTACAAGATTGTTGAGCATCAAGTTCGATTTTAACATGTCGCAAGAATGCTACAACCGACTGATGGAGTTGATTATAGAGATCTTGTCGAAGGGTACTAAGTTGCCTAAAGAGTTTTATAGATCTAAGAGGATGGGGAGATCGCTCTTATAGGATACGAGAAAATCGATGCATGTCGCAATGGGTGTATGTTGTACTACAAAGATGATAATGATGAAGATGTGTGCAGATTCTGTGGTGCTGATCGCTACAAGGGCACTGGTAGAGGAATGTTTGTCGGTACAAGGATGCATACCGATTCGATGCACTACTTGTCGTTGGCGCCGCGGTTGCGAAAGTTGTTTATGGTGAAGGTGACTGCCGAAAACATGATTTGGCATAGGCGGGAACAGATCGAAGAAGTATTGGATAATCCATCTGATGGAGAAGTACGAAAGCACTTTGATCGATAGTATCCAAATTTTACTTCGGATCCGTATAATGTCAGATTGGGGCTCTCCTCCGATCGTTTTATCCCATTCAGACTTTCGGGCTCCTAGTATTTCTGTTGGCCTATGATTGTAACTCCGCACAATTTACCGCCTTGGATGTGCATAAAGACTCCGTATTTGTTCCTAACCGTTATTATTCCGGGTGCGAACAATTCGAAGAGGAACATCAATGTGTATTTAAAGCCTTTGATAGATGAGTTGAATCGGCTGTGGGAAGTAGGTGCCAACACGTACGATGTTTCTAGAAAGCAGAATTTTCATATGCGAGCAGCACTTATATGGACTATCAACGACTTTTTGGCCTATGGAATATTATTGGGATACAACACTCATGGCCGTCTATCATATCCGTATTGCATGGACCGCACTAAGGCTTTCCATTTGAAATACGAAGGCAAATCGTGCTTGTTCGATTATCATCGACAATTCTTGCCGAAGGATCACCCATACCGGAGGAACATGAATGCTTTTCATACCGACGTTGTGGAGAAGGCCAATCCACTTCCAAGGTAGCCCGGATACACAATATGGAAAGAGTTAAAAGATTTACCAAGTACTATCGAAGAGCCTGCTAAGTGAAGAACAAATAGGCAACTCTAGAAGGGGGTGAATAGAGTTTATGACAATAATGTCCAATTAAAAATTAAACTCTTTCACCGACAGTAAATAATCAGAGTAAATACGGAAATAATAAAGAGCGAGAAAGCATATGCAAATACAGCCGATTTTAACCTGGTTTCCCTCGTGGAGGACTAGTCTAGGCCTGAGAACTCTAGCTTAGGATTAAATCTACTATTGGTGAAATAATAGTTACACCCCGTACCTTTTCTTAATAAGAGCACGTCAACTTCTTACAGAGATCGCAGTGGCGATGCTTGGAATTTTCCAAGCGACTTCTTGAACTCTTGCACAAACTCCTAACTGAAAAGTACTGAGCACTTTGAGGCTTAGGGAGCTTGTGGCTAGTAGATGAGAAGGGTATGGCTTGTATAAGGCTTTAGAGAGAAGAGAAGAGAAGATTGGATGATTGAAAATGAGAGAATTCAAGGCCTATTTATAGGATTCTAGGTAGGCAGAATTCGGCCAGAATTCTGGGTCAAATTTAAAATTTTGGCCGTTGGACAACTAGCATCCAGCCAACCCTAAAAATTAGGGTCCTAGATTTTAGGGGACAAAATTCGGCTCGAACTATGTGTGGCGGCAGAGTTCGGCCCGAACTCTGTCTCCATGAGACATAACTGGTCCAGAGGGCTAATGGGCTACTTTAATTTTTGTGGAGCTTTTGGTTTGTGGTATAGGTATAGGTTAAGTCCCAAATTGCTCATTACGACTCAGTTTACATATATCTAGACTCAAGAAAAATATAAAATACAGACTCAAATCTTTGAGCATTGCAGGTACGAGCCATCGTCCGTCTTGTACTGAGTTCAGTCTTTATGTGTCGTATTGAAATATTACAAGTATCATATCGTCAATTGTATCAATATTTGGTTGAATGTGATTTTGTGTCAACAATCTCCCCCATATTGATAATTGACAAAATGATATTTGTATATTCAATGTTCATACCTGGACACATTAAAAAGCAGTAGCATAGCTTTTCCGTAATTAGAGCTAGCAATAGCTCCCCCGTAAACATTGCTATGTTCCTGTTGTCCTGATAATACGTTCTTTCCCAAAGCACAGATACACAATGCTAGAAAATATGATATGATGATATGAATATGAATATAGCAAAATATTTCTCCCCCTTTTGGCATTTATCAAGCAACCAGAAATAATAACTGGCAAGAACACCAAAAATAATAATAATAGACTGCATAAATTAGTAAACTGCATAAAAATGTCTCAAGAGTCACAAATGATAGAGAATTCTAATACAACCAAAGTGCAGAAAAACAACTACATCAACTAAAAATCCAAAGTGCAAAAAATAAACTAAACGACGAGGGTCCACGAAAGGCGCATCCGGATCCAAGTAGCGGATAACCCGAGGGCCATCGATACGGTATCCATCGCGAGCAGGGTCCCGCTCCTAGGAATAGGCATAGAAGGATGCCGGGACATAGAGTACCGAATGTCGTGCAGTGAGTTGCTGATGGCACTCATCTGTAGGGTGGTACGGTAGTCAAGATAAGTCCAGCGATCATCCTCTAAAGTGAATCGATCGCGAAGCATAGTCTGTAGTGACTCAAGAGTAGTAGGACGAGGAGGCGCATCCTGTCCAAGAGCAGGTGCGTCAGGCTGATCGTCAGAGTGCTCGGATGCAGCAAGTGAGCAAACCGCAGCCTGAAGCCGTCGTGCCTTAGATAGGAAGGCAGGGGCTGGTAGAAACTGGCACTCATCAAGTGGGACACGAAAGGCACGAAAGACCATAGGAAGATAAAGAGCATAAACCAAGGATCTTGGCTTCTTCTAGCATTAATCATCCAGTCCATCATGGTACATGGAAGATTAAAAGGAACATAAAAATGTAGGTGATACAAAACATAGATTTCAAAGTATGTAACCTTATCAGTTGATCCCGCTTTGGACAGAATCGTATTAAATACAATGCGATGAAGTTCATAGAAGTAAGGATTGAGAAACTGGGCGAGAAGCTTGCGTGGACGTGTGTTAGGGGTACACAAGTCGTCCTTAAAGCTTTCTAGGGATGACCCATCAGGAAATTGAAACATGCGAGCTTCAACAAGTTTCTCCCATGAGTTTGGCTCCAGAATTTCAAGGTATTCGGCCAAGTCAAAATCATCAAAAAAAATATCAATGCCAGCAACACGTGAATAGAGATGTGTATCATCATGAGTAAGATTGCAATAAAATATTTGGATGGCATTGAGATAAATGACGGAATTAGTAGTGACAAGTTCATCAAGACATAGATCATGAAATAATGGATCATATTATGAAAAGATGGTAAAATTTATATGATGACCCACGTACATGGGACGTAATCAAAAATTACTAAATCACTCATTGGAAGCATCTAGTGATACAAATATTTGGTTATCGTACGTGTTGGGGTCGAGTGGACGAGGTGGATTGAACAACGGGTGAATGGGTTGTTGGTTAGGTTGTTCAATGGGTTGTTCAACATGAAGATGAGGATTCGAAGAGGTTGCACCCTCGGTTCGAAGCCTCCTTCCTCTATTAAACAACTTGGGAGCCATAAATAATGAAGAAAATTAAGGAAATTGAGATGGAGAGAAGTGTGAAAATATACCTCAATTGGTTGATGAAAGATGGAAGAGAATGGTGCAAGAATCCTTCTCCTTGAGTTTTGAGAAGAAACATGCACTAGGATGGAAGAACTAGGGTTAGGGTTTGAAGAGGAGGTGTTTTGAGAAGTTTGGAAGGTGGCAATGGAGGAGAGAGAGAGGGAGAACCCGGTTATTGTTGTAAGGGTTCGAATGGTCGGAGCAATTTTGGACCATTGGATCAAAATTTGATCAGCAACTGAGCCCGATTCCAGTTCTGGAAGGACCAGACCGAATTCGGTCCGAACTCTGGGTTAGGCAGAGTTCGGCCCGAATTCTGGGTTCTGTGGCCAAAATAGAAATCAGGCTAAACAATGAATTAAAAAATGAGTGAGACTAGAAATAATAGATGGATGCATATACGAAATTTAGAAGTCCAAAGAAAATAGCAACAAGTGAAAGCTGAATCAAAATAAAGTTTGAAAATTTGAATTTAGCTTGTGATAAATAAAAGTACACCATGTAATAAACAAAGAATTATGCCACGATTCAATATTTTGAAGCTGTCATGGGGTAGCTGCAGGGGCCGGATCCCCGCTAGCGGTAGTCCTGAGGACTAGTGCACCGTGTCGCTTAGGCTTTTACGCCTTGTTGTCAGAAGGACCCTTTCGGCTTGTACCCATAGCAATTTCATCATAAAGAATCATGACATAATCGATATTTACGTAGGTTACTTTAATGAATAACAGCTTCATCCAAAATTCCTAGTTCACGACAAAGAAAGTTGAAACACTCTTCGGATAGTGGTTTTGTAAAGAAATCTGCTAGCTGATGATCTGTATCAATAAATTCTAAGTTAATAGTACCATTTTGCTGGTGATCACACAAAAAGTGGTGACGTATTTGAATGTGTTTCGTGCGTGAGTGACATATAGGGTTCTTAGTGAGATTGATAGCACTAGTATTGTCACATAATATAGAAATGTGCATATAAGATAGGTTGTAGTCTTCAAGGGTTTGCTTCATCCACAGAATTTGTGCACAACAACGACCAGCTGTAATATATTCAGCTTCTGTTGTGGATAGTGCGACAGAATTATGCTTCTTGCTAAACCAAGAGACTAGAGCCTTGCCTAATAAATGACACGTGCCATTTGTACTTTTACGGTCGACTTTGCATCCCATAAAATCAGTATCCGAATAACCAATAAGGTCAAAGGATGTAGATTTGGGATACCATAAGCCCACTATAACAGTACCCTTAAGGTATCGAAAGATACGCTTAACAGCGGACATGTGTGATTTATTAGGACTAGCTTGATAGCGAGCACACAAGCAAACACTAAACATGATATCGGGACGACTAGCAGTTAAGTAAAGTAAACTACCAATCATACCTCGATACTTACGTTGGTCAATAGGTTTGCCGCTTTCATCAGGTTCTGGCTTGGTTGAAGTAGCCATAGGGGTGCTGATTGGTTTGACGTTGTCAAGATCAAATTTTTTCAGCATATCCTTTGTATATTTAGACTGGATGATGAAAGTTCCTTGCAAAATTTGTTTGACTTGCAATCCAAGGAAGTAGGTGAGCTCCCCCATTATGTTCATCTCAAATTCGTTCTGTATATACTTAGCAAAATCTTGGCAAAGATTTTATTTGTAGAACCGAATATGATATCATCTACATAGATTTGCACTAAGAGAATAGTGTTTTGAAAACTTTTGATAAACAGTGTAGTATCAATTTTCCCTTTTGAAAAACCTTTTTCAAGCAAGAAATTGCTTAGGCATTTATACCAAGCTTGAGGGGCTTGTTTGAGGCTATATAGCGCTTTTTGAGTTTGAAAACATGGTCGGGAAATTTGTGATTTTCAAAACCAGGGGGTTATTTTACAAAAACTTCCACTTTAATAAATCAATTCAAGAAAGCACTTTTCACATCCATTTGAAGTAGTTTAGAGTTTTGAAAGTTAGCAAATGCACAAAGCATCCAAATGGATTCAAGTCTTGCAACAGGAGCATACGTCTCATCGTAGTCGATACCTTCCTCTTGGTTGTATCCTTGAGCTACTAGACGAGCTTTGTTGCATGTAACTGAACCATATTCATTTACTTTGTTGCGAAAAAACCAGCTGGCCTAGGAACGAGTTCACAAACTTGGCCCCTCTCGAATTGGTTGAGTTCTTCTTGCATGGCAGAAATCTAAAACTCATCATTAAAAGCTTCTAAAACATTTTTAGGCTCAATTTATGAAATGAAGGCAGTGCTAGCAATGGAGTCTCTTAATGATGATCGAGCACTTCGCGTAAAACCTCACCTATTACCAAGTTTTCTGGATGTGACGGCTTGAAAGAGAATTTCTTTGGCAAGCCCTCCAGAGAATTGGTTTCAGTGGTGGTATTCATCGGAGTAGAAGTTGATGGCTCAATATCATCGTCAAGAGTAGCTGCTGCACTATTATCCTCATCAAAAGTCACATTGGTAGACTCCTCCACAATTAATGAGCGTTTGTTGAACACTCTATATCCCTTGCTCTTGGCAGCATAGCTAAGGAAAATACCATCGCCAGCTTTGGCATCAAATTTGCCTAAGTTGTCTTTGGTGTTAAGGATAAAACATCGACAACCAAAAACTCTAATATATAAATGTTTGGAGTTCTTCCAAACCAAATCTCATAGGGTGTTTTCTTCGTAATAGGACGAATGAGCACCCTATTTAAAATATGGCATGTTGTACTGACAGCTTCAGCCCAAAAATATTTCGGAGGTGAAAACTTATTCAACATGACTCTAGCCATATTGCCAAGAGTCCTATTCTTTTGCTCCACAACACCATTTTGTTGAGGAGTTCTTGGACAAGAAAACTCATGATCAAAACCATTTGAATCACAAAACTTTTAAAATCAGTATTTTCGAATTCGTCCTCCATGATCACTTCGGATTCGAGTAATCATGCAGCCTTTTTTCGTTTTGAACCTTCTTAACAAAAATTTTGAAAGCAGAAATAGCATCACTTTTGCTTGAAAGAAAGAAAACCCAAGTGAATCTAGAAAAGTCATCTACTATAACAAAAGCGTAGAGTTTTCCACCAAGACTGGCTACTCTACTAGGACCAAATAAATCCATATAAAGTAATTGCAAGGGTCTAGTAGTACTTACAGTGTTTATGGAATGGAATGAAGACTTAGTTGCCTTATTCAATTCACATTCGGCACATACCGTGTCCTTTTTGAATGTGATGTCGGGCAAGCCTCTAACTAGCTTCTTAGTCGATAGCCTGGATATAATATCCATGTTGGCATGACCAAGATGCTAGTACCACAGTAATTTCTCATCCTTGTGAGCATAGAGGCATCTTCCTGCACTGTTAGTATCTCTAGATAAATAGAAAATATAAATATTGTCCTCTCTTATCCCTTAAAAGCGATGTCTTCTATTGACCTATCATAAATATAGTATTTATTTTTTCTAAAGTTAATATCATATCCATGATCAGCAAGATGACTTATGCTGAGCAGGTTATGCTTTAACTCGGTCACTAGGCAGACATCCTTAATTACAGGAGAAGGAGGATGACCAATAGTACCATTACCTATGATATATCCTTTTAGGTTGTTGTCGAAGGATACATATCCTTCTCTCTTATCGATAGTGATGCAAAAAGATTTACATCTCCCGTCATATGTCGTGAGCATCCACTATCGAGAATCTACTTACTCTTAGTTGAGGAGAGAAGGTCCACCTACATCAAGAGTAGATGTGACCTTTGGTACCCAAGTTCTTGAGGGTCCTGAAAAGTTAGTTTTTGGCAACCATGCATATATATTCATGTCTACTAATATCCTAACTCTACATTGTGGTAAGATATGTCCATACAATCCACAATAGGTACAAGTAGTATTCCTATTTATGTTAGGAGCATGTTGATGATGTCTATGTGCAGCATGATAAGAGTGGTGTGGAGCATCATGATAATGACTATATGTAGCAGCAGGATGATGATTATATCTATATAGCAGTGTGATGGCAATTTTGTTTATGTGCAATCCTAGTGATGATTATATCTATGTGTAGCATGGTGATTATGTGTCACATTAGAATGATAGTTATAAGAATAATTTCTACGTGTATATGGTTTGTGTGCTGTATGGAAGTGAGTGTACATGTAAGCATATTTGCGTGCTGTAGGTGGATGACGTGTTTGTCTATTTTGAGTAGTGTTGTGCTTGTGTGTGTCTCATGTGATTGGGTTTGAGGTTGAGCAACCTGTTTTCCCAATCTAATCTCTAATTTCTTAGAGGCATCTTATAGTTCACTAATCTTACCATTCAAACCATAAATCTTAGTAATAGAGATCTTGTGTCCATTCTTTTCTTCAGCAAGCTCAGTGCTGAGAGCTGTGATATCTCGTATTTGCTTTTCAATACGTGCTTCGGCATCATGTAGGCTTAATTTAAGCTTATACACCTCATTTGTGACTTCCATGGGTGAAGTGTCTCTAATATTTTCAAGCAAAGAAGAGAGCCTTTGAATCTCGACTTCATAACTTTTGATCTTCTCCTTGGCATATTTATATTTACAAATGACTTTCTTGTGGTCATTGAGTAAATCATTGAATGCATCGCCAAGCTTATCAAAAGTGAAATCATCGAGAGTTTCGCTAGTTACCTTGTCGTATGTTGCCATTAGGCATACATTGGCAGTGTCTTGAGGAGAGTCCTTTTCTTCCTCGGAGTCACTAGCTTCGCTTTATGCCAAATGCTTGTGTTGGCATATTTCCTTGAGGAAGCCTTCTTGTATGGTTTCTCATATCGGTTGCTCTTCTTTGCGAATGGACAGTCTTTTTGGACGTGTCCAGTCTTCTTACAGCCGTAGCATGTTGGCTCTTCTTCGTCATCTTCTTGTGGTTCATTCTTTCTTCGATTGAAGCGAAGGAATTTCTTGAAGTTGCGGACAAGGAGAGCTTGATCATCACCTTCCGAGTTGTCGTCATCCGTCTCTTCAGGATCAGCCCTACGACGGTGAGCTTTAAGGGCAATCTCCTTTGCCTTAGGAGCAGGCTCTTCGAAGTCTTTGAGGTCAAGCTCATGAGTCATCAGCTTTTCCATCAAAGTCTCCATGGACATAGTCGTGAGATCATTTCCTTCTATGATGGCTGTCATCTTAGTGTTCCAAATCTTTGGTAGCCCCCTAAGTAGCTTGCGGATCTTCTCATAATTTGTATATTGTTTGCCGAGAGAAGACATGGGGTTGATGATATCGAAGAATCTTATAAACATTTGTGTGATCGTCTCATTTGGCTTCATCTTGAAAGCCTCATATTCTTGAGTAAGATGACTTATTTTCGACTCCTTGACTTGGGTGGTTCCTTCATGCGTCACTTCTCGAAGTCTCCATACTTCGTGAGAGGTGGTGCATGTTGAGACCCTGTTAAACTTATTCCTGTCTATTGCACAAAATAAAGCATTAATAGCTCTCGCGTCTAGACTTTCCTGTTTCTTCTCCTCGTCAGAATATTTGTCGTGGGGTTTCTCAATGAGATCACCATTGACAACTATCGTGGCAGGCTTTTTGTAATCATCGGTAACAATGGTCCACAGGTCGAAGTCTAGCGACTTAAGATAAAAACTCATCCTTGTTTTCCAATAGGTGTAGTTTGTTCCATCAAATAGGGGAGGCCTATGAGTGGACTGCCCTTCACCGTGATTGAAAATCATGGATTGTGTGGTTGCCATGGATCAGCTCTAGGATGTTAGTCCTTGTTAAGAGAATTGAGCTCTGATACCAATTGAAGAACAAATAGACAACTCTAGAGGGGGATGAATAGAGTTTATGACAATAACGTCCAATTAAAAATTAAACTCTTTCACCGACAGTAAATAATCAGAGTAAATGCGAAAATAATAAAGAGCGAGAAAGCATATGCAAACACAGCCGATTTTAACCTGGTTTCTCTCGTGAAGGACTAGTCCAGGCCTGAGAACTCTAGCTCAGGATTAAATCCACTATTTGTGAAATAGTAGTTACACCCCGTGCCTTTTCTTCAGAAGAACACGTCAACTTCTTACAGAGATCGCAGTGGCGATGCTTGGAATTTTTCAAGCGACTTCTTGAACTCTTGCACAAACTCCTAACTGAAAAGTACTGAGCACTTTGAGGCTTAGGGAGCCTGTGGCTAGTAGATGAGAAGGGTATGGCTTGTATAAGGCTTTAGAGAGAAGAAAAGAGAAGATTGGATGATTAAAAATGAGAGAATTCAAGGCCTATTTATAGGATTCTAGGTAGGCAGAATTCGGCCATAATTCTGGGTCAAATTTAAAATTTTGGTCGTTGGACAACTAGCATCCAGCCAACCATAAAAATTAGGGTCCTAGATTTTAGGGGACAGAATTCGGCCCAAACTCTGTGTGGAGGCAGATTTCGGCCCGAACTCTGTCTCCATGAGACAGAACTGGTCCAGAGGGCTACTTTGATTTTTGTGGAGCTTTTGGTTTGTTGTATAGGTATAGGTTAAGTCCCAAATTACTCAGTACGACTCAGTTTACATATATCTAGACTCAAGAAAAGTATAAAATACAGACTCAAAACTTTAAGCATTGCAGGTACAAGCGTCGTCCGTCTTATACTGAGTTCAGTCTTCATGTGTCGTATTAAAATATTACAAGTATCATATCGTTAATTGTATCAGTATTTGGTTGACTGTGATTTTTTGTCCACACTAAGGGCTACAAGTGTAATGAATTTGGTCGCACTCATAATTGGACGAAGAGGAGTATATTCTGGGATCTGCCATATTGGAGCACCAATCTGATCAGACATAACTTTGATGTCATGCATATCGAGAAGAATGTGTTTGACAACATAATTAATACTATAATGGACGTAAAGGGGAAGACAAAAGAAAATCCAAAGGCCAGGTTGGACTTAGAAGAAATATGTAGATGTTCTGCGTTACATTTGATAGAGGAGGGGAATGGGAAGTTAAAGCAGCCTAAGGTAATTTTCTCAGTGGAGGAGGATAAAGGAAACTTTGTACGTGGATTTAGGGCCTAAAATTTCTAGACGGGTACGTGTCAAACTTGAGAAGATATGTTGACCACAATAAGAACAAACTAATGGGTATAAGTACCATAATTATTACGTATTCATGGAGAAGTTAATTTCGATTGCATTTCGGAAATTCTTACCGCAGGTCGTTTGGGATCCATTGACAGAGCTCAGCATATTCTTCAAAGATATTTGTTCTGCTAAGTTGCTTGTCGATTGTCTAGAAAAGTAAGAGAAGGACATTGCAGTAACAACGTACAAGCTCGAGAAGGTATTTTCTCCTGGATTTTTTGACTTCCTAGAGCATTGGCAAATTCATCTTTCCTATGAGGCACGTGTTGGAGGACTCGGCTATCAGTGGATGTACCCGTTCGAGCGGCATCTGAATTACCTAAAGAAAAGGCAAAAAAACAAGGCACGGGTTGGGTCACGACCAGCACCTAGTGTAGGAGCATGAGAAGTAGGTACGTCCAGCATACGCCGTAGTGTCGGCGGTAGAACACTGTTCTAGGTCACTATCTAATCAACAACTCACGTAATTATATAATGTACTTGTCAAATCTCAACTCTGAACGGAGGATAAGTATAGATATAATGAAATCTCAATCACAGTCTAAGCATGATAAGATAAAACAGAAGTTTATAACTAAGACTAAATAACAACAAAACCAATTACTAAATAATAATAATCTCAAAACAAAACAATATCTCAACTTATTACAATTCAAGTTCTAAACATGAATCTAAAGCAAGTCTACTAGCTAGTCTCCCGATCACTCTTGAGGATCGGGGCCAAAGGTAGCTAAGCCATCTCCTACTCCAAGGCAAGTAGGGCAAGTGTGCTTAGGGCAAGCATTCGTAATATTTTTAACGTATCCAGTCAGGATTAGAACGAGCACAACTCATCTAAAAATCCCAACTAAATGACAAAGACTATAAAGCAGTTATAGACAATTATATTCATAAACATGGCAGTTTTATACAGGTAATGATGTAGAGAAACGGTTAAAGTCTAAGGGAAGTAATGTAACAAAACAAGAGAAGAAACATGGCAAGGAAGATTGTAACACAAGCTAGCTGAACTAGAGTAACATGATATAAGTCCAGATTGTAAAATATAAGTCGTGTAAATCTTAATATGAGTCCAGTACAAAATGAGTCTAATACCAGATGAATCTAATACAAGATGAGTCCAGTCAGTGATCAATAAATCCAGGGTGAGTCCAACCTATATTCTAACAGTGTGTTTTAAAATACCGAGATCGACATGTAAACGACTATAGATAATATGGCACATCGCATACTGATCAGGTGAGGGATGGCTATCTTTCCAGTATAATTCCAAGGGAGGTAGTTCCAGTACTTGGGAATGTTCACATGTCTACTCCAATATTTCTTCGCCCAACAAGTACAAATGAATCCATAACCGATACGACAATAAGTATAAGTCCAGCCAGCACATGAATGATGTCAGTAAGTAATACCAGTGGTGATTCCAGTAATGGAGGCCAGACAGTAATAGATGAGTGTCGCATGCAATGGATCCAGTAATATCAAACCGTGTTTGTACAGAAAATCAAATATAACTAACTAGAACTGAAGTATAGTAATCGACAAGTAAATGAAAGAACTATTAGAGAATGTAATCACCTTATACCCTGTACAACTAATGAAAATAGATGTCTGAACCTGAGTCACAATGTCCTAAATATAGGAATACAGGTTATGATGTATTCAAAATATGGTAAAAGAATTCTACAATCAGTCTATATGATTTCTAAGCCAATCTAGGTCAAAGTCAAACTCTAGTCAACCTTGGTCAACACTCTAGTCAAACTGGTCAACAGTCTAGGGTATTGGTCAACTATGGTCAATACTAGCTTATTGGTCAAATTTTAGGTCAAAGTACAAGTTTACCTTAACTATACTAGGTTACTAAGGTATAGCCTGACTAATCTTAGCAAATAGGCAATCTACCAACAACACATCATGCCTCAACCAATATACACAAAACCTAAACATCACATATATGTATATACTCATATATATATATATATATATATATATATATATATATATATATATATATATATATATATATTCATATATATATAAACTCATATATGTTCGCCTATTGGTCATGGTCAAACTTGATTTTAATAATTGATTAAACTCTGTCTCGATATACGGAACAATTCAGATGTTTACTCAAGACATTTGGGACACTGCTCAAGACCGAAGCTATGTTTGCGTCTCGAGACTGTATTTTCTTTTGCAATATAATTTTTATTTTATTGAGTCTAGGAATACATTGTACACCAAGTCGTACTGGCAAATAGGCTATACAAAATCGTTTTTCAAAATTTACCTATCGTTTTTAAAATTAACATATGTTTTGAAAAATATCTATTATTTACAAAAGTTTCTGATGGATTTCAAAAAGCCCAAAATATTTTTCATTAAATAAACCTGACCAACCCTGACAGAACTCGGCCAGAGTTCGGCCAAAGTGAACGTTGGTTTTGAACTTGGTCTCCCTTCAGTTGCGGTTTGTTACAAAGAGTTCTGTCCGAATTCTGCCAGAATTCTGTCAGAGTTCTGTCTTTGGAAAAACTATAAATAGAGAGGAATTCTGATCATTTCAAATCACTCATTCACTTTCATATCTTCTCTTCTAATGCTTACGTTTCTTTCAAAGAGTTTTCAAAAAGCTTCTATTTTTAAATTCCAAGCCAGTTACAATTCTCTAGTCAATTTGCCGGTACGGTATGGTCTAGAAGATTTCAGAGAAATTGTAATCAGAGGCTTGATTGAAGAAAGACTCTTCAAAACTGAAGTTGGTCGAGTTCTTCGTATCAAAGCAGCTCGCGTCTGTTGAAGTTGCAAGGACTTCGTATGAAAACTTGCAGGATTTTCTAATAGTGGATTCAACTAGAAGCTAGAGTTCTTCCGACTAGACTAGTCCTCACAAGAGGAAAACCAATATAAATCTCTGTGTTTGCTTTTGTCTTCTGAACTCTTTTTTTACAGTTATTACTTTGTGATTATTATTACTTCTGTGATCTAACTGCTAACAAAGTTTTTAATTAGCAATATTCTGCTGCCTACTCTATTCACCCCCCTCTAGAGTATTCTGCTTTACGATTTCGTTCCTATAATTGGTATCAGAGCAGGTTACACAGGTAAAGCAAGATAAAATTACAGTTATATTCAGTTATTTTTAATTGTTATATAGATCACAACGTTACATATGACCACTGTGAAATTCACAAGTGAAGGCCAAGCCACAAACAGACCTCCACTGTTTGACGGCACAAACTACACTTATTGGAAAACACGGATGAGTTTCTTTTAAAATCTTTTGATTTTGACTTATGGTCTATAGTTATTGATGGCTACAAAAAGACTCCTCGTATTACTGTTAAGGGAGTTTTAGTTTAAAAACCCCATGATAAATATATAGAGGATGAAAAGAAAAAGGCCAGTCTTGACGCACGTGCTATTAACGCTTTATTTTTGTGCTTTAGACAGAACTGAGTTTAACAGGGTGTCAACTTGCACAACATCAAATGAAGTATGGAAACTTCTCGAAGTAACCCACGAAAGAACAACACAAGTCAAGGAGTCAAAGATCAGCAAACTTACTCAAGAGTACGAGGCTTTCAAGATGAAGCCAAATGAATCCGTCACTCAGATGTTTACGAGATTCCTGGATATTGTAAATCCTTTGTCTTTATTAGGCAAAGAATACAGTAACCATGAGAAGATTTACAAACTTCTACGAGCTCTCACAAAGAATTGGATTCCAAAGGCTACAACAATCATTGAAGGAAACATCCTCTCAACAATGTCTCTGGAAACACTCATGGGTAAGCTACTCACTCACGAGCTAGAACTTTAAGACTTTGAAGATGCTACACCAAAGGAGAAGTCGATCGCTTTGAAGGCTTAATATAGAAGAACTGTCGAAGATGATTCTGACGGCAGCGACTGACTCTGAAGATCAAGTTCTTCTGGTAAGAAAATTCAAGAAGTTCATGAGATTCAACATAAGAACAAAAGACAGCGACATCAACAACAACGAGGAAGATATTATTTGCTACGGATGTAAGAAGAAAGGACATATGAAGAAAGATTGTATAACAACATCACCATCAACAAGAAAAAGCAGCAAATATGACAAAGGCTACCTGAAGATATCTACATCAAGGAAGTATGCCAATACAAGCATAGGGCATGAAAGCGAAGCCAGCGATTCAGAAGACGAACAATCAGATGACGCTGCAAATGTATGCTTGATGGCTTACGATCAGGTAATCACTAATACTCTGTTTGATCCTTATAATGATTTCACCTTTGAGCAACTAGGAGAAGCTTTCAGTGACCTGTTAAATGACTACAGAAAACTGTGTAGTAAATATGAAACCTCTAAGATGGTACTCAAAGAGTACAAAGGTGAGATAGGAAAACTTATCGACCAACTAGCTGATGTTAGAAATAGTGATACTTCTATTGAGTCTGGTGAGCTTTTCTCTATTAAGCTGTTGTTACACGAGACTATCAAGTTATCCGAAGAATAAGACCAAACTATCATCCAGCTAAAGGAAGACCTATCTAAGGAGAGAAAGAATCTCCCCTGTGCACAAGTCAGAATGGAAACACTTACATCTGACTATACTAGATTATATGACACCTCCAAAATATTGGAAATTAGTTTAGAAAAATGGCATGAAGTTGCTGCTTCCTATTCTAATACGTGTCAATTACTGAATCATCGGAACACACCTAAACCAAACACTGTCAGACCAAACCATACCAAACCTATGCCCAAGAAGCCTAATAGGCATGCACTTTTCTACACTAGAAAACCAAAACCTACCAATCATGCACCTCACAAAACTTTCAACACTCAACATGCAAAATGTCATTATTGTGGCCTCATTGGTCATATATCCTCTGCATGTAGAATTAGAAAGTAAGTAGATTTAAATATTTATGCATGGATACCAAAAACCAACCTGTCAGGACCCTACAAGAAATGGGTACCAAGAGTTTCATCTATAAACTATTTTGTAGGTGGAACGCCCTTCACATGCTAGAAGTAAATGGATCCTCGACAGCGGTTGCTCACATCACATGACCGGTGATGCTTCATTATTCACAACACTGTTGAA
Organism: Iris pallida; assembly: GCA_029216955.1. Taxonomy (NCBI): domain Eukaryota; kingdom Viridiplantae; phylum Streptophyta; class Magnoliopsida; order Asparagales; family Iridaceae; genus Iris; species Iris pallida. Next base: position 5,179,068 of record JANAVB010010400.1, read on the forward strand.
GAAGAATAAAGAAGGATACGTCTCCTTCGGTAATAATTTAAGAGGGTACATAATCGGTATCGGTGACATTGGTAAGGCTCCCTATCCTGTGATTAAAGATGTATGTCTAGTTACCGAGTTAAAACTTAATTTGTTCAGCATAAGCCATTTAGCTGATCATGGTTATGGCATTAATTTCGTCAAAGACAAATGTACTATAGTTGATAGCTTAACTGGCAGTACTGTATTTGAAGGTATCAGGGAAGACAATATATATGTTTTCTATATATTAGAAGATGCTAACAAAGCAGGTAGATGCTTGATGGCCAAGAGCATTGAGAGTCAACTATGACAAATGAGACTTAGTCATGCAAATATGGACACAATTTCAAAACTATCCACAAAGAAGTTGGTACGCGGCTTACTAGACATATCTTTCAAGAAGGATACGGTATGTAGCGAATGTGAAAAGAACAAAGCTACATGATCTGTCTTTAAATCTAAGAACGCTGTAAGTACTAGTAGACCTCTACAATTGTTTCATATAGATTTATTTGGGCCCAGTAGAATTGCTAATCTAGGTGGTAAGTTTTATGCATTTGTCATCGTAGATGATTTCTCTAGATATACATGGGTATATTTTCTTGTACGCAAGAACGATACTTTGTCAGAATTTGTCACCTTTTACAAGAAAGTATCGAATGAAAAAGGTTTCATGATTACTCGCATTCGTAGTGATCATGGTGGCAAATTTGAGAATACAGAGTTTAAGCAATTCTGTGACACACACGATTATTTGTATGAGTTTTCTTGCCCTAGGACTCCACAACAAAATAGAGTTGTGGAACGTAAGAACATGACTCTATCTGAAATGGCTAGAGTAATATTGAATCAGTTTAGTCTACCTAGATACTTTTGGGCTGAAGTTGTCAATACAGCGTGCTATATTCTCAATAAGGTTCTAATTCGACCTATATCGAAGAAGACTCCTTATGAGTTATGGTTTGATAGAACACCCACTGTTTCATATTTTAAGATATTTGGTTGTAAATGCTTTATTCTTAGTTAATACTAAACACAACCTGAGTAAATTTGATGAAAAGGCCAATGAAGGTATATTTTTAGGTTATGCGGCAAAGAACAAAGGGTACAGAGTCTTCAACAAGAGAACCATGATCATCGAAGAATCAATTAATTTCAAGTTTGATGAATTAAATCAACATTCAGTCGATGACGATAATGAAGACGTGATTACACCAAGTACAGCTACTGTAAAACCTTCACACAAAGATGCAGAACCTTCAAACAAAGAAGTCGAAACCAGTAATCCTGAGAATACGCCAAAAGAAATGAGATTCTCGGCAGGTCATCCAAAGAACTTGGTAGTAGGTAAGATTACCAAGGGAGTAAGTACTCGTTCCTTTAATAAAGATATAGCTTCTTGTATTGCTTTTGTTTCACAGTTTGAACCCAAAAATATTGAAGAAGCATGTAGTAATAATTTTTGGTTAGATGCTATGCAAGAGGAATTAAACCAATTCGAACGAAATTAAGTTTGGAAACTTGTTCCCAAGCCCATTGATCATCCGGTCACTGGCACCCGTTGGGTATTCCGAAACAAATTGAACGAGAATGGTTTAGTGACTCGTAATAAGGCTCGACTCGTAGCTCAAGGATACAATCAAGAAGAAGATATCGGCTACGATGAGACTTATGCCCCAGTTGCGAGATTAGAATCCATTCTCATGTTATGTGCATTTGCATATTTTCACAATTTCAAGTCATTTCAAATGGATGTTAAAAGCCCATTTTTGACTAGTTTTATAAAAGAAGAAGTTTATGTAGCTCAACCTCCAGGTTTTACTGATTTCAAAACTTTTGATTATGTTTTCAAGTTGAAGAAAACCTTATACAGTTTGAAACAAGCCCCCTGTGCTTGGTACGATCGTCTAAGCTCTTTTATACTTGACAATGGTTTTTCAAAGGGAAAGGTTGATACTACACTGTTTATAAAAGCTTTGAATAATAATCTTCTTTTGATTCAAATCTATGTAGATGATATTATTTTTGGATCTACTGATAAATCTCTTTGTCAAGAATTTTTAAAGTGTATGCAGAATGAGTTTGAGATGAGCATGATGGGAGAGCTGAAGTTCTTTCTCGGACTGCAAATCAAACAAACCAACAATGGGACGTTCATAAATCAAGCAAAGTACACAAATGATCTATTAAAGAAGTTCGACCTGGAAGCAGTCAAACCACTTAGCACTCCAATGGTGACTTCAACCAAGCATGATATTGATGAACAAGGCAAACCCATCGACATACGTAAGTATCGAGGTATGATCGGTAGCTTACTGTACTTAACTTCTAGTCGACCAAACATTATGTTTAGTGTTTGCTTGTGGGCACATTTTTAAGCCAATCCTAAGGAATCACATCTGTCCGCAGTTAAGCGTATCTTCCGATACCTTAGAGGCACTTCTTCTGTCGGCTTATGGTATCCTAAAACTACGTCATTTGACCTAACTGGTTATTCTGATACTGATTTTGCCGGATGCAAAGTAGATAGAAAAAGTATCAGCGGCACATGTCATTTCCTAGGAAAAGCCCTAGTCTCTTGGTTTAGCAAAAAGCAAAATTCTGTCGCATTATCAACAACCGAGGTTGAGTATATCGCCGCAGGACGTTGTTGTGCACAAAATTTGTGGATGAAGCAAACTTTAGAAGAATTTGGATTGAATTACACACACATACCCATTTTCTGTGATAACACTAGTTCTATTAATTTGACTAAAAATCTAGTATGTCACTCTCGTACTAAGCATATCGAGATTCGACATCATTTTCTTAGAGATCATCAACAAAATGGAGATATAGACCTTGTATACATAGACACACAGAATCAATTGGCTGACATATTCACAAAACCTCTAGCAGAAGATCATTTAAATTATTTACGTCAAAAATTAGGAATTTTAGATATCAATAATATTAATTAATTTTGTTTTATTGATTAATTTATTCAATACTCAATAACCATTTTTGAGACAAGCCTAAAAAGAGTCTGTCTGTCACCACGATTACGGTCGAAGCGAAGCGGTACTTAAGTGTTCTCCGGTAAACCTCCGTTAGCTGGGACAGTACTTCTACAGCTAGTCTGAAACAGATGTTGAGTAAAGAAAATTAATTTATAAAATAATATTAATTATATTATCTGAAATTTAAAATTACTAAACTTTAAATTAAATATTTGAAATGAGTTGATGAAAAGATATGGCCCACAATAATTTTTAAAAAAATAATAAGGAGAACCCTAGGCGAATTCGGCCCGACTTCGGTCTGAATTCGGCTAGAGTTCTTTTGGTGCTGTATGAATTTTAAACCAGAACCCGAGGCTTTCTCCTCTTCATCACTTCCAAACCAACTTATCACCATCACAGCAGCAGCCGAAGAACACCCCAAACCATAGATTTTCTCTACTCCATATCTTCTAATATATGTAGAGATTTTCATCCAAAATTTGGATTCGTGCGGAGAATTGCGTCCGCTACAACATAATTAATTCTCGGAAGGTATAACTCCTTCTCTCCTCCACTTTCAAATTTTTAGGGTTTCTTAGTTTTGAAAAAGAATGCCTAAGGGATTCAATCCTTTCAAGAGGAAGAAGACCCATGCCAGTAAAGAGGCATCGTCTTTTGATCCGAACACGGATTCCCTCTTTTTCCAGGTCCAATCGGGTGACGGCGTGTCAGATGAGTTTTACTTCAAAACTCATGACCAAGCATTGCTTTGGTATCCCGATTTTGCTGTGCGTACTATCTGCACCGGCGCTCCGATTAAGTGGACTGTATTTCTTCATCACCGTCCCTTCTTTGAGGCATTAGGGTTACACCATCTTGATACCCTACAATTCCCTATAGCTACTAATGCCCTTAGACTTGTAACGACTTGTACCCTGATTAGGGGCACGAGTATGTGGTTATGTCCAGCCTACGCCGCAGAATCGGCGGTAGAACGCTGTATAGGTCGTCTATAAATACTACAACTAGACAAAATATAAGGGTACCTGTCATCTCCGTATAGAGGTATAATATGTCATAACTGAACCACAAGACAAACTAGGATAGATAGCACGAAATAGAAATATGATAGAAAGGAAAACTGGAAAGGAGTTCAAGATCCAACACAAGCTCAGAGATATAACCACGTCACAGAAACTCAAAATATAATATAAAACTACAGTCTGAAAATACTAGCTGGATCGCAGTCCAGGCAAACCTATCTAACAGTCTAAACAGGGGCTATATCATCTACGGGCTCCAGGGGTAATGTCTCATCAAACTCTATCCTGGCCATACCCGTAAAAGGTAGAGCAATCAGCTAATATGTCCTCTGTAAACATCAACGGTTATCCTGTCAGAAAAATGAGCAAGTACAAACACTAACAGTAGTTCCATATGAATTGACAAATTCTATAAGAGACAATTATAATGAAATATAAGACAAAGATATAGGATGACTTGGAAGCTATTCGGAAGCCGAGTTACAACCCGTAACCAAACAAGGATTAGGGTTATAACCCTTCTCCCGAACAGAACTTAGCCTCCAATCAAGGTTTAGCATAAGATCATGTAGAACATGTGATTAATGAATATCATAGCATGGTGAAAAAAGTACTAAAGGTAGAACTGAGCAGGTTATATGATTTAATAAAATAAATATAAAATATGCCATGAATTAATAGAGCGTTATGTGATCGGCTTTGGAAAGTTACAGTACAGGCTATCCACTTGGCCCGACAATCACATGAAAATCACTAGAAAGGGTCATGCCGGCCAACCTGGATAACGAGCACAAGAAATAAGATCTCGCTACACCCTATGTGAGGTGAGAATGGCACAAGCACAAGAATATAGTGACAGGGTGGCTTTGATCACATAGCCCCTAATAATTCTCCATCTCCGAATAGTATAATGGATCCAGACATGACACGTCATGATACGAAATTCCCTAAGAGGGTAGCTACTCTCTCTCAGGAATCGGTGTCTATACAAGTACAGGGAACAAGACAGGAAATGTACCAATATACCAAGAAAATCTAGGAACAGTATCTCATGTTATGATCCGACGTATACTAGTCCATAAACCATCGTATCGGGAAATCAAGTAAGATACCATAACTGAATCGGATATAGCATATATTAAGACAATGAAAACTATCTGTGAATGTACTCGCCTAATACCCTGAACAGCTGATATAAAAAAATGGCCAACTGGAGTCACAGAGTCCTAGTTATAGCAACACAGGTTATAAAGAGTTCAATTTATATGGTAATTGAAATTATAATACAATCTACATGAGTCTAAGTCAATCTAGGTCAAAGTCAACTCTTGGTCAACTTTGGTCAACTATAAAGTCAAACTAGGTCAACTCTAGTCAATTGTGGTCAAACTAGCTAGGGTTAGTCAATTCTAGGTCTAAACAAACTAAGTATGTGCAAATCAAGTATCCAAGATAGCTACTAACTCATAGCCTAAGTAACTTGCTAAACCAAGCACAAAACTAAACCATAAGCTAACAAAGCACACAAACTTAGTCATATAATGTATATATATTATTCATATTCACATATTCATATACATAGATATATATAGGAAAGCTATATATATAGGCACATACATATATATATATATATATATATATATATATATATATATATATATATATATATATAGACATAGAGGTAAAAGAGTAAGTGAGTATGTGTGTGTTTGGCATGTGTGTGAATGGATATGTGTTAATGTTCTCAGATTTAGTAATAGGTAGGTGTATGTGACATGGGATATATGGTGTCAAAGGGTATATGATTGCATGTGTGTCAAAGGTTATAGGTTAACTCAGTTTATAGAAATGCATACATACATACTTATATTACATACATGCATATATACATATCATGTATACATACATATATGCATACTTGCATTCATTCATGCACCTATACATACATACATAGATGCATACATACATATTTGAATACATTACATACTTGTATATATTATATTAATATATGCATACTCTACATTATATTACATTACCATACATGCTATTATTATATATTGCATTATATTATTTATACATTAAGAATTCATATCTATCATTACATGTATACTTTGCATTCATATCTAGCATTCATTATATACTTTCATGCATACATTGTATATCATTCTTTCATTCATGCATTTATGCATTGCTTACATACATTACATTGATTGCATTCCTACATGCTTGCATTCAACCATATATATACATATTTGTAAAGAGGATATATATATTATTTCATTCATCTGACATATCATACATTACATACTCTACCTTCATTTATTATCCATACTACATAGGCTCATAGGTTATACAAAATGCTTATATCGTATAGTCACTCTTCTACTTAAAACCAATACTGTACCAATTGGGCCTTCACTAAATTCTAGGATGAAATTATATTGTAGTCCTTCATGTTAGCTTTCCGAAACTTCAAACGGATCGCATTTTCGTGTCCAGAAGCTCACGGAATCGCAAAAATATCGAAACGCATTCGTATTTCGTACAGCTGACACTCAAATAATTCTACAGAAAGTTTCAGAAAAAATTTGGCTTATTAAAATATTTATTTGGAAAGCTAACTTCGATACGGTTCTTTTAAAAAAAATGGGAGATTAATCGGTGTTCTAAGCTAAACGTTATGACATTTCTAAGTTGCTTTGGTTAATAAAAACATGGATGAATATTATGACGAATTTAAGTTGTTTTGGACAAAAGAAACACATGTGGGCCAAGATACTTGGATACTAACATAGGTATCCAAATGAAACTCATTCTAACCATCATAACTAAGATATATCCACTCTAACCATTCTAAAACTGAATTTAAATATCTATATAAACTATTATCATACATACATACACGTGGGGTGTCCTAATTTGGGATCTATCAAGTAGGACACAAGACACATATATAAAATCCTCAAGAGAGCTCCAAATGGCCTCAAATTTGAATATAAATGGGGTACATGCATGGGGGTGGATCCAATGGGTTCAAAACTAACTAATATGCATAGAAAATCAATTTAGATGGTTGGTTTTACCTATTGGGAGTGGAATTCCAATAATACTCCCAAGGACACGGCTCCGACACGAAGATCTTCCAAAATGGACACTCCTCCTTGTACTTTGCTCCAAATCTTTGCTAGCACCCTCCCTTGGTAGTATGAGAAGGTTTGGTGAAAGTTTTGGTGGAGGGATGTAAGGATTTGGAGATCAAATCAAAGAGGAAAGTTCTCTAATTTGGGGAAGAACACTTTGTGAAGGAAAATAGGCAAGATGGAATGAAATGAAAGGAATGGAGGTAAACCTACCTATAGTGGCTGCCCTTAGATGAATTAGGGTTAGGTTTTAGATGTAGATGAGTGGCTATGGCTTGTCCACCCTATTCTAAGCCTTTCTATTGGTTCAACTAGTCATAAGGCTTTCTTTTTCACAAATATCCTACTTAGAAATATCTAGATATTGTTAATCTTGGCACTTAGTAGGAATGTTGTAACCATGATTCTAACCTTAAGACTAATCTAGATTAGGTTAAACTTCTAGGTTAAGGCTTAACTAAAGGATTAGCACAATATTTAATTAATATAAATTACAATTTCACAAAATTATCAAAATGACCAAAATACTCCTAGGCTAAAAAGTTGTAATTAGTCATCCTAATCACATGACTAGGCTCCCTTGGTCATGGTTAGTCTCTAGGCTTAGCAAAACTAGGGTTTAACTAGTTAACCTTAAAAATCACAATTCAACATTTTAAATAGTTTTAAATTGATTAAAAATCACCAAAAATCACAACATGAGTTAAATATTATTATTGATTAATCAAAATTATAAAAGTTTAAAATTACCCTCATTTTAGAAAAGTGGGTGTTACAAGTCTACCCTTCTTAGAAGAATTTTGTCCTCAAAATTAAGATGATCGTACTTCTTCTAGAGTCTCGTCCCCAACAATCATGGTCTCAGAACTTACCTAAATCATATAATTTAAAGAATGGCATACAGGGTCATGGCATACGGTGGCAGTCGAAAGTCTTATCTAGGTATACTAGTCATGCTAAACCAAAACGGTCATAGGGTATCAAAACATACAAGCAATCTGGGGTGCTAAACTGAAAAAGTTACAGAAACAATAAATCATCAAGGCTGTAAGGCAATCTACCATCCTATATGAAAATTGGTAATTATCAAAAATAAAATAAAGATAACTAGTAATTATCTATAAAGGGGTACTATTCAAAGAAAAATTACAATCAAAAGTTTAAAGAACGAAAGTCAATAGCATTGAAATCCAATCACAATATATATTAAGAAAATTTAGTCTCGATACGATCTAAGTTGATCAATTCCAAAAAATCAAGATTTGGGCAATATGGAGGACAAGGTCATCGAAGTATGAGCATGAGCATACAAGGATGGAGATTCAGGTTACAATTAAATTTAATTCAATTGAGTACGACCCAAGATATTAATATGATAAGAAAAGATGATCAAAGTCGATTGGTCGTGATTAAGGGAGCTAGGATTCAATGATATTGAAAACTTTTAAAGGGTGATTCAAAGATATAGAATAAGTCAAATTTCTCCTTTTAAAGGGAAAAAAAGAGAAAAGATTTCATAGGAAAGTCAAGTTAATCATCTCTCTATGATACTATCAAGTTTATCATTTGCCAATCATATTTTTATCTCACAAGTCCCAATATAAAAATCAACCTTTGTATGACTACCATCAAAATTATATCCTTTCGTCATAAAGATTTGACCTTGCCATGATCACCATAGGCTAAATTTCTAAGTTCCGAAACATTATTCATGAAGCATACCCTTCTTACTAGCAATCAAAATTGACCACTTAATCATCATAAATCTAAATTCTTCTACCTTATCCTGAATTGAATCCGAAGCCTCTAAATCAAGTTTTATGTAATCCTTGAACTTATTCAATTTACTCTTCTTGTATTATTTAAATCTAAACCCACTAGGCCTTACAAAACTTATTCTTTATTATAAATTCAACCTTCATATTTCCTTCAACGTACACCTTCAATATTATTCTTCTAAAATTTAAAATTTTTACAAAAACTATGTATTTTATATAACTCAAAATTCTTGCGTTCTTTCTGTTTCTAGCCATTTCTTATAATATCTTATTCAATTTCGTATCATCATTGCATATAGTTAAAATCTCTTCTTTATTACTAAATTCCTAAATTTAACATCATAGTCTTAAAGTGTAACATCTCAAGAATCAATAACCAAAATTTATCCAAGTTCTCGAAACTAAGTTGACCTCGAATATCCTCATCAGTTATGAAATACATCTATGAATTATTCATACCCAAAAGATTTCTCTAAGTATGATTGTTCCTAAATTGATAATATAACTCTCTTGATTTCATCCTCAAATTCAGTCGCATCTCTATCCCAAACCTATATCAAGGTCTATCATATTATACCCCTAGCAAGATTATCACAAGATAACAAATTAAGTCTTTTCTGAGTTAGATGATTTACGTTACTTCCTCGACCTTTCAAGGTGAAAAAATATGGAGATTCAAGGGTTTCAAAGTATAGTTGACAGATTAGATACAAGACAGGTGATTGACGTAATTAGGACAGTTTTATTTTATTTTTTATTTTTTACAAAAATGGTAATACAAAAAATAATGGCAAGAAAGAAATAATGATAAAATCTGTTCTTCATCAACTGTTAAAAAGAAATAAACCCATTTAAGATAAAATCTGATACCATACATGTCTTCCTGACATTATGTTATCAGAATTTTGCCACGCCAGTAAGCATAGCTGCAATAAACAATAGAGTCCATAACTAAGGTATACACCCTAAAATCATGTCGTCTAGAATTCTTACCACGCCAACCGGTATGGCTGCAAGAAAATCCAAATTCCATAACTAGGATAAGCATATCTAAAATCAAGCTCTATGTCCTTGTCATGCTAGCTTTTATGGCTGCGATAAATTCTAAACTCCATAAATAAAGCAGATATTTACCTTATCAGGATATACCTTAATTCAAACACAAAATTTATCTCGATGCAAGATCAAAGTCAACAACGAACATCAGGAATCTAAATTAACAACAAATCAAGGAAGTGTAAATGGAGGCAAGCGGGAACAGATTCAAGAGTTTTCGAAATAAGATTCTCAGGGGTTATCCCTGGAATCTATAAAGAGTTCCTAACTGTGATTGAGCAACTCCAATCATAACCTAGAACATATATCCTAATAGCAGGCTCGTAGCAGCGCTCTAAGTCAAGCACCACTACGAAATCGTACTAGTTGTGACTCTGACCTGCATGGACCACCACAAAAATGTGTCACGACCCGCACCCTGATTAGGGGCACGAGTACGTGGTTACGTCCAGCCTACCCTGCAGAATCGGTGGTAGAACGCTGTATAGGTAGTCTATAAATACTACAACTAGATAAAATATAAGGGTACCTATCATCTCCGTACGGAGATATAATATGTCATAACTCTACCACAAGACAAAATATGATAGATAGCACGAAATGGAAATTTGATAGAAAAGAAAGCTGAAAAGGAGTTTAAGATCCAACACAAGCTCATAGATATAAATGCATCACAAAAACTCAAAATATAATATAAAACTATAGTATGAAAATACTAGCTGGATCGCAGTCCAGGTAAACCTATCTAACAGTCTAAACAGGGGCTATATCATCTACGGGCTCCAGGGGCAATGTCTCATCAAACTCTATCCTGTCCATATCCGTAAAAGGTAGACCAATCAGCTAACATATACTCTGTAAACATCAATAATTATTCTGTCAGAAAAATAAGCAAGTACCAACACTAACAGCAGTTCTATATGAATTGACAAATTCTTTAAGAGACAATTATAATGAAATATAATACAAAGATATAGGATGACTTGGAAGCTATTCAGAAGCCGAGTTACAACCCGTAAACCAAACAAGGACCGGAATTGTAACCCTTCTCATGAACAGAACTTAGCCTCCAATCAAGGTTTAGCATAAGATTATATAGAACATGTAAGTAATGAATATCATAACATGGTGAGAAAAGTATTGAAGGTAGAACTGAGCAGGATATATGATGTAATAAAATAAATATGAAATGTGCCATGAATTATTAGAGCATTATGTGATCGGCTTGGGAAAGTTACAAGACATGCTATCCACTTGGCCCGACAATCACATGAAAATCACTGAAAAGGGTCATGCCGACCAACCTGGATAACGAGCACAAGAAATATGATCTCGCTACACCCTACGTAAGGTGAGAGTGGCGCAAGCACAAGAATATAGTGATAGGGTGGCTTTGATCACATAGCTCCTAATAATTCCCCATCCCCGAATAGTATAATGGATCCAGACATGACACGTTATGACACGGGATTCCCTAACATGGTAGCTACTCCATCTCAGGAATCGGTGTCTATACAAGTACAGGGAACAAGACAGGAAATGTACCAATATACCAAGAAAATTCAGGAACAACATCTCATGTCATGATCCGACGTATACTAGTCCGTGAACTGTCGTGTCGAAAAATCAAGTAAGACACTACAACTGAATCGGATATAGCAGATATCAAGATAATAAAAACTATCAGTTAATGTACTCGCCTGATACCCTGAACAGCTGATATAAAAAGATGGCCAACTGGAGTCACATAGTCCTAGTTATAGCAACACAGGTTATAAAGAGTTCAATTTATATGGTAATTGAAATTACAATACAATCTACATAAGTCTAAGTTAATCTAGATCAAAGTCAACTGTTGGTCAACTCTGGTCAACTATAAAGTCAAACTAGGTCAACTCTAATCAACTATGGTCAAACTAGCTAGGGTTAGTCAATTCTAGATCTAAACAAACTAAGTATATGCAAATCAAGTATCCAAGATAGCTACTAATGCATAGCCTAAGTCACTTGCTAAACCAAGCACAAAACTAAACCATAAGCTAACAAAGCACACAAACTTAGTCATATAATGTACATATATTATTCACATTCACATATTCATATACATAGATATATATATATAGGAAAGCTATATATATAGGCACATACATATATAGGCACATATATATATATATATATATATATATATATATATATATATATATATAGAGAGAGAGAGAGAGAGAAAGAGAGGTAAAAGAGTAAGCGAGTATGTGTGTGTTTGGCATGTGTGTGAAAGGATATGTGTTATTGTTCTCAGATTTAGTGATAGGTCGGTGTATGTGACATAGGATACATGGTGTCAAGGGGTGTATGAATGCATGTGTAAAAGGTTATAGGTTAACTCAGTTTATAGAAATACATACATATATACTTACATTGCATACATGCATACATACATATCATGTATACATACATTGCATACATGCCTACATACATATCATATATGCATACTTACATTCATTCATGCACCTATACATACATACATAGATGCATACATACATATTTGAATACATTATATACTTGTATACATTATATTAATATATGCATACTCTACATTATATTACATTACCATACATACTATCATTATATATTACATTACATTATTTATACATTGTGCATTCATATCTATCATTACATGTATATTTTGCATTCATATCTAGCATTCATTATATACTTTCATGCATACATTGTATATCATTATTTTATTCATGCATTTATGCATTGCTTACATACATTACATTGATTGTATTTCTACATGCTTGCATTCAACCATATATATACATATTTGTAAGGAGGATATATATATCATATATATATATATCATTTTATTCATCTGACATATCATGCATTACATACTCTACATTCATTTAATATCCATACTACATAGGCTCATAGGTTACACAAAATGTCTATGTCGTATAGTCACTCTTCTACTTAAAACCAATACTGTACCAATTGGGCCTTCACTAAATTTTAGAATTTAATTATGTTGTAGTCCTTCGTGTTAGCTTTCCGAAACTTCAAACGGATCGAATTTTCGTGTCCAGAAGCTCCCAAAATCGCAAAAATATCGAAACGGGTTCGTCTTTCGTACAGCTGATACTCAAATAAATCTACAGAAAGTTCCACAAAGAATTTGGCTTATTAAAATATATATTTGGAAAACTAACTTCGATACGGTTCTTTTAAAAAAATGAGAGATTAATTGGAGTTATAAGCTAAAAGTTATGACATTTCTAAGTTGCTTTGGTTAATAAAAACGTGGATGAATATTATGACGAATTTGAGTTGTTTTGGACAAAAGAAACACATGTAGGCCAAGATACTTGGATACCAACATAGGTATCCAAATAAAAACTATTCTGACCATCCTAACTAAGATAAATCCACTCTCTAACCATTCTAAAACTGAATTTAAATATCTATATAAACTATTATCATACATAAATACACGTGGGGTGTCCTAATTTGGGATCTATCAAGTAGGACACAAGACACATATATAAAATCCTCAAGAGAGCTCCAAATGGCCTCAACTTTGAATCTAAATGGGGTACATACATGGGGGTGGATCCTATGGGCTCAAAACTAACTAATATGTATAGGAAATCAATTTAGAGGGTTGGTTTTACCTATTGGGAGTGGAATCCCAATGATACTCCCAAGGACCCGGCTCCGACATGAAGATCTTCCAAAAAGGACACTCCTTCTTACACTTTGCTCCAAATCATTGCTAGCACCCTCCCTTGGTAGTATGAGAAGGTTGGGTGGAAGTTTTGGTGGAGAGATATAAGGATTTGGAGATCAAATCAAAGAGGGAAGCTCTCTAATTTGGAGAAGAACACTTTGTGAAGAAAAATAGGCAAGATGGAATGAAATGAAAGGAATGGAGGCTAACCTACCTATAGTGGCTGCCCTTATATGAATTAGGGTTAGGTTTTAGATGTAGATGAGTGGCTATGGCTTGTCCATCCAATTCTAAGCCTTCCTATTGGTTCAACTAGTCATAAGGCTTTCTTTTTTACAATTATCCTAAGGGGTAAATATCCTACTTAGAAATATCTAGATATTATTAATATTGGCACTTAGTATGAATGTTCTAACCATGATTCTAACCTCAAGACTAATCTAGATTAGGTTAAGGCTTAACTAAAGGATTATCACAATATTTAATTAATATAAATTACAATTTCACAAAATTGTAAAAATGACCAAAATACCCCTAGGCTAAAAAGTTGTAATTAGTCATCCTAATCACATGACTAGGCTCCCTTGGTCATAGTTAGTCTCTAGACTTAGCAAAACTAGGGTTTAACTAGTTAACCATCAAAATCACAATTCAACATTTTTAATAGTTTTAAATTGATTAAAAATCACCAAAAATCACAACATGAGTTAAATCTTATTATTGATTAATCAAAATTATAAAAGTTCAAAATTACTCTCATTTTAGAAAAGTGGGTGTTATAAGACTGTTCTATTGTAACTTCATGTTAGACACTTTTACCGCAAGGACTCGTGTTGGCGGAATAGACATCGAGTTCGATGATGTGTTGTCAGCAAAAATCCTTGGTATTCCAAACAAAGGTGCCCCGTTCGATGACATCACCGACTTCAATTTTCCCGAGGGTACGACTCTTGCTAGTTTCAAGAATAAGATTTGTGCGCCCGCACGTGCTCGTTCTAGAAAGTTTAAGGCCAATAACTTGAACTTGTTTCACTACGAGTTATATCACATCATTTATTCCACTCTTCTTCCCAAATCCACTTCAAAAGATGATGTCACTGCACTATAACTTTCTGTCCTATATCACATTCTTAAGGGGATTCCTTTTTCTGCCCTTAAGACTAACATCCAGATGATGGGTAGATGTCGCGGAAGAGAGCGCAATCTCTCTTATGCGATGCTTATCCCACGCATCTTTCAGCATTTTGACATAGACTTATCCACTGGTGCTCTGGACCCTGAGCCCAAGTTTCTCAAGCTTTCTCGTCGTAGCATTGTCACTGCTCCTCCACCTCCTGCACCTGCTCCTACTGCATATGTTCCTCCTCAGTCTTACCCTATGACTTTTTAGGGTATTCATCAGCACCTCTCGGATCTGCAGACCTTCTTTGTTGACACTTCTAGGGAACATGAGTTCCGTGACGTGACTCGGTTCTAGGCTATTGCCATATCTTTAGCCGATCTCAAATTTGCTCAGACGGGTCACTCTGCTAGCTCTCTTTCTAGAGACCCTTCTGTATCTAGTTACCGTATTGATGATGAGGCGGTCCACTCTCTGTTCCAGCCAGAGAATGCTTACGATTGGTATCGTACTTCTGGTGCTACTCTACACACCTCTGGAGCTGGCACTTCTAGAGCTGGTCCATCCGGACATGGTGGACATATTGGCACTTCAGATGATAACGATGACGATGAGGATAATTTTTGATTTGTCATACTTTTGTGACTAATAATTTTGTCTTTTGTTTACTTGGAATTTCTCTAACATTCCAAGCTAGTATCAGTACTCTTATTAGTTATATGGTTATGATTTGTGATTTTATGATGGACATGTTATATGCTTTAGTTTAGCATTTTATTCAGTTCAGCTTTTCTTATAGCATTATCTTTTATTTATGCTTCCATTTACACTACCTGTGAAATATTCTCTGCTTATCATTTTTTTGTGACATTTATACCATGCCTGTGATAAATGTTTTTATATATCCATATTTTTGTGTTTCTTCACTGATTGTTACTTATGCATATATTGCGGGAGAGCTTTCTCTTGTGTAATTATTTTGCTAAGTGACAATGGAGGAGAAATAAGATCTAACTTCTTCATGGATACAGGTTATGAACAATTTTTTTTATTATATATCTCGGTACAATTTTGAGTTGATAACGACCAAAGAAGTTATACCGGTCAAGGTTTGTCAATTATCAAAATAGGAGAGATTGTTGGCCCATTGGTCATGGTCAAACCTGATTTTAATAATTGATCGAACTCTGTCTCGATATACGGAACAATTCAGATGTTTACTCATGACGTTTTGGACACTGCTCAAGACCGAAGCTATGTTTGCCGCTCGAGACGATATTTCCTTATGCAATGTAATTTTTATTTTTATTGAGTCTAGGAATACATTGTACACCAAGTCGTACTAGCAAATAGGCTATCCAAAATTATTTTTCAAAATTGACCTATTATTTTCAAAATTAACCTATGTTATGAAAAATATCTATTATTTACAAAAGCTTCTGAAGGATTTCAAAAAGCCTAAAATATTTTTCATTAAATAAACCTGACCAACCCTGACAGAACTCGGCCAGAGTTCGGCCAAGGTGAATGTTATGTGAACGTTGGTTTTTGAACTTGGTCTCCCTTCAGTTGCGGTTTGTTACAAAGAGTACTGTCCGAATTCTGCTAGAGTTCTGTCTTTGGAAAAAATATAAATAGAAAGAAATTCTGATCATTTCAAATCACTCATTCACTTTCATATCTTCTCTTCTAAAACTAACGTTTCTTCCAAAGAGTTTTAAAAAAGCTTCTATTTTTAAATCCCAAGCCAGTTACAATTCTCTAGTCAATTTGCCGGTACGGTGCGGTATAGAAGATTTCAGAGAAATTGTAATCAGAGGCTTGATTGAAGAAAAACTCTTCAAAACTGAACTTTGTCGAGTTTTTCGTATCAAAGCTCGCGTCTGTAGAAGTTGCAAGGACTTCGTATGAAAACTTGCGAGATTTTCCAATAGTGGATTCAACTGGAAGCTAGAGTAATTTCGACTGTACTAGTCCTCACAAGAGGAAAACCAGTATAAATCTCTGTGTTTGTGTTTACCTTCTGAACTCTTTTCTTTACAGTTATTACTTTGTGATTATTATTATATATGTGATCTAACTGCTAACAAAGTTTTTAATTAGCAGTATTCTACTGCCTACTCTATTCACCCCCCCCCTCTAGAGTATTCTGTTTTACGATTTCGTTCATACAATATATATATGGCATA
Source organism: Iris pallida (assembly GCA_029216955.1). Taxonomy (NCBI): domain Eukaryota; kingdom Viridiplantae; phylum Streptophyta; class Magnoliopsida; order Asparagales; family Iridaceae; genus Iris; species Iris pallida. Next base: position 5,196,126 of record JANAVB010010400.1, read on the forward strand.
TACATACATTACATAGATGCATACATTCATAGATACTTACATATCACTACATTCACATTTTCATATACACTCATACACTACATGTATCCTTACATATTTGAATTACATTATATATATATAATTCAATTAGAAGGAAAAAAAGAAGGGAAGAAGGAAAACGGAGAGCAAAAAGGAAATGGGACTGACTGAAATAAAGAGGGGACAATGAGACTCAAATCATGCATACATTATCTATCAGTTCATTACCTATACACTATATTCATATCATTCATGCATATAATTAAATCTCAGGTTGTATTAACCAATCTCAGTTTCAGTGCATTCCTATATTACAACCTATAATCCCAGTTCTATCATTCAAACATTACATGTTAACATGAATACATACAAACATTCAACAAACCTAAATCCTAATTCAATCTCAGAAAAAAAAGGAAAAACAGTCGACATAAAACTGAGATGCATTCTCAGTTTTGTTATTAGAAACTGGTTCCCAGTTCAAGCATTGCATTTAAATGTACACATTATCATTTAGTTTTCGTATTAAAACCAACATAAATCCCAACTTAAAATGCATTCGATTCTCACAAAACCAAATGATTTCTCAATTCAAAATCCTAAAACTTGTGAACCAAATAAATGAAACAGTGAACAAATGGGAACACAACTTCAACCAAATCTCCTTCATCATCAACTCCTATATATTTACAATATTATCAACAACAAACTAAACCCAGGTATTCTCATATTTCGAATCCAATAACTCAGTTCAGGGTTAAACAGATTTCTAAGTCTAACATCATCAAGGTTTAACAACTCTATTTAAATCTCAATTTTCACCAAGACATACAACATACATGTTTTAAATTACTCAACCAAAATTCAGAAATCATATTTATATATAATATCAGGTATCCTCTGATATCTGAACATCAACCCTAAACAAACAAAACCCTAATGTATCAACTCATAACTAATCTCAGTTTCCGACGAAATCCCCTATGAGAACACTCAAACAAAACATTGAAAAGAAGGTATAACATGTGTCGAAAGGAGTGTCACATATGTGTCAAACATGTGTCCATATAAGAGTGTCTAAATGTGTCCTAGTTCGTGTCCAAAGTGGTATCCAACCAAAAGTTGAATTGGTATCAGAGGACAGTGCTCAGCACTGCCTCCTGCTGATGTGTCGAGTGTCCCAAGACACGACACACAACACCAAGGGTCTTGGGTCCGTGTCTAGAGTTAGGTTAGGGTTAGGCCTAGGTGTCTAACACCCTGTCTTGAGTCCACGAGTCCCCATGTCTACGATACGAATGCGTATCAGTGGGGGATTCGACAGCGCGTGAAGTGTTTTAAAAAATAGTGCGATCAAGATTTCTCTCAATGCACTCGACAAAATCGCCTCAAACTTGGCGTGCATGGTGTCAGACGTGGCCCCCGTCTTCCCCTAAAGCTTGTGGCAAGCCGTGTCGTGTGCAGTGCACACGACATGTCCAGCAGCAGGGGAGCATAGTACTCCCTTGTGTAGTGTCTCGTGCGCGTGTACGTGTCCAGTTTGGACACGAAAAGTGCACTAAATTAAACTCAGACAGAAGGAAATCAAATACCCACATATAGGGCTACATAAATACGAAATTAGTTTTGAAATTGGTGAACAAGCAATTCACAGAGACATTTCATCGAATATTTTTTAATACGCACCGATACGTATCCGATACGCATACTTAATGGATTCCAAATCCTACCAAACTTGATGTACAGGTCCTTGGTACCTAAATGAAAAATTAGGGATTTGAATGAGTTTGATGTGTTTTACATATTGAGAGTGAATCTCAATGAAAAGCCTATGAAATGAGGTCTTCTCTCCAACTTGCTATGGTCAAGAGCTTCCAAATCCTTGCTAGCTACCCACCAATAGTATCCTCTACTGTAGGGAAGTCCAATGCAATTGATTTGGTCCAAATTGGAGTTGATTTGAAGAAAGGGACTAAAATTGGGGAAGAACTAAATTAGGGTTCTTAAGGGGCTATTCAAAAGAGGCAAAGGGGTGCTAAGAGATGTTATATAGGGGTGGGATCCTTTGATGGCAGCCTAGGGTTCATTCTAAGGTTAGGGTTAAGTTTCATGAAGTTTAGAGGCCTCTAGATAGTTCAATTTAAGCCTCAAGCTAAAGGCCCAAATAATAACATCTAATTCCTAACAAATATCTAATCTCCACTAATATCTAGCTTTTCCTAACCTTGTCATATAATGGAAACTTCTAATCTAATATCTAGGCTAATGATTAGCATGTAGATTAGGGCAAATTCTAGGTTAAGGCCTAATATCTCAATTAGCACATTACCAATTAATTAAAATTCTAAATAATTCAAAATTCACAAAATGACCAAAATACCCCTAGCCTATAAAGTTGTAATTAGTCATTCTAATCACGTAGGATAGGTCTCCGTGGTCATGGTTAGTCTCTAGGCTAATCGGTTCTAGGGTTACACTAGTGAAAAGGCCTAAGTCACAACACATCAAATTAAATAGTATTAAATTATTTAAAATTTACCATAAATCGTTATTATTATTGAATGATAAACTTTTACAAAATTTCAAAATCTTAGAAAAGTGGTGTTTACAAGTCTACCCTCCTTAAAAAAAATTCGTCCTCGAAATTAAAATGGTCATACTCCTTCTAGGTTAAACCCCCAACAATCAAGGTCAACAAATTCTATATCTACAAACATGTAATTTGTGGTCCTACTGGTCGTGATATCACAGTCTCGAACATGGTAACTACACTATCTAGCATATCACAAGAATATCCTGACAGGTACTAATAGAATCATATAACAAGATGAAAAGAAGGACAGAAAAGACATACCTTCTAACCCGTCACCCATAGCGTCGGTCTCCTCGACTGGCAGCGCAAAAGCCCTGCCCATCTGGTGCTGGGCATGGTGTTGTGCCACAGGTGGCCTAGCTCCCTCATAAGGAGGTATAGCGGGACAATCTATCATCCTGTGAGGATTAGACCCACAGAATAGACAAACCTTCAGCCTCCTCCTACAAGACTCCCAAGCGTGCCCTGCCTTCCTACAGTAGGCACAAGTCTACATCCTACGGTCCTGCCCTCGAGGCTGATGCTGAGCCTGCTGAACTCAAGCCGGTGCCTACATCTGCTGTGGCTAGTGTGCTACCCTTTGCACACAGGAACGCTTTCCACACCTACTAGCTCCTCCTGAATCCTTCCAGCCCCTCTTAGACTTGAGCTCCAAGTCATCCTCTGCCGCCATGGCTTCTGTCAAAATCTGCTTAAAGGTAGCGTCGCGACCACACTTGGTCAATGACTTGACTTCCTTGATCAAACCTCTCCTGAACCTCCTCGCCTTCACTGCCTTGCTAAGGCCCTCTATAAATCTGTCCAGACGGTAGAACTCACCAGCATACTCCTCCACTGTCCGGTTCCCCTGAACTAGACTCTCAAACTGTGCCTCCAAGGCGTCGAATGCTGTGTCAGAAAAGAACTTCTTTTTGAAAAGCCTCCTACATCTGCCCCTCTGTACCCACTCTAGGGTCTGTCTGGAACCATGTGCGGGCAAGGTCCTGCATCTGGCTGCCCCCGCCTCAATATGAATCCAAACTGGTACCAGTACAAGCCTAAAGTTCTCCTCGATGTCCTCCACCCAGTCATCTCCGAGCCCCTGAAGTCCCTGGGCCTTATTTTCTAGAAGTACAAAACGGTCGGGGTCTTATACAGGTACTGCTGCTGTATTTGACCTCCTTGCGGCTAGGCGACAACTCTTTCCTCTGTCGTCATGGCCAACTGGTGGGCAATATCTATACCCTGTCTGAAATTAGCAGACTGACACTGCTGGTGCTGCTATTGCTGCTGGGCCTCCATAATCTACTGGAAGAAGGCAAAGAGCTGAGCCGCATCCACCGATCCAGAAGATGGTGTCGGTTGACAAACATCCAAAATGTCCGGGGTAGGCCTCCGAACTGGTAGAGGAGCACACCCGAAAGCTGCAGATGTCTATGCCTGAACAGGAATGAAAGGTGCTACGGTCCCAGTATCCTGCTACACCGGACGAGAGGTGGCAGACCTCTCACCAGTGTCTGCTGGGCGAGGGCGATGTGATCGTGTCTCCGACATCCTGATGATAGATCAAATAAGGAAGTCAATTCTGAGCAAGAATCGATATAATCGAAGGAGGACAGTTTATTTCAATGAAGGCAATTATCAGCAAGGATATATGGATGGAAGGAATTAGATTAGAAGTTTTCCTAAATGTGATTGAGTACCTCTCCATGAAAGCCTATTTCTCAATTCCTATCGCAGGCTCATAGCAGTACAACTAAGTCGCCGTACTACTACGATATCGCACTAATGCGACTCTTGACCTGCATGTGCCACCACTAAAAATGTGACACGACCCGCATCCAGTATAGGGACATGAGAAGTAGGTACATCCAGCCTACGCCGTAGTGTTGGCGATAGAACGCTGTACTAGGTCACTATCTAATCAACAACTCACGCAATTATATAATGTACTTGTCAAATCTCAACTCCGAACGGAGGACAAGTTTAGATATAATAAAATCTCAATCACAGTCTAAGCACGATAAGATAACACTAAAGTTTATAAATAAGACTAAATAACAACAACAAAACCAACAACTAAATAATAATAATCTCAAACAATCTCAAAACAAAACAATATCTTAACTTATTACAATTTAAGTTCTAAACATGAATCTAAAGCAAGTCTACTAGCTAGTCTTCCGATCCTCCTGAGGATCAGGGCCAAAGGTAGCTAACCATCTCCTGCTCCAAGACAAGTAGGGCAAGTGTGTTCAGGGCAAGCAACTGTAATATTTTTAACGTATCTAGTCAGGATTGGAACGAGCACAACTCATCTAAAAATTTCAAGTAAATGGCAAAGACTATAAAGCAGTTATATTGATAAACATGGCAGTTTTATACAGATAATGATGTAGAAAAATATTTAAAGTATAAGGGAAGTAATGTAACAAAACAAGAGAAGAAACATGGCAAGGAAGACTGTAACACAAGCTAGCTGAACTAGAGTAACATGATATAAGTCCAGATTGTACAATATAAGTCAAGTGTAAATCCCAATATGAGTCCAGTACAAGATGAGTCTAATACCAGATGAATCCAATACAAGATGAGTCCAGTCAGTGATCAATGAATCCAGGGTGAGTCCAAACTGTATTCTAATAATGTGTTTTAAAATATCGAGATCGACATGTAAATGGCTATAGATAATATGGCACATCGCACACTGATCAGGTGAGGGATGGCTATATTTCCAGTATAATTCCAAGGGAGGTGGTTCCTGTATTTAGGAATTTTCACATGTCTACTCCAATATTTCTCCGCCCAACAAGTACAAATGAATCCATAACCGATACGACAATAAGTTTAAGTCCAGCCAACACATGAATGATGCCAGTAAGTGATGCCAGTGGTGATTCCAGTAATGGAGGCCAGACAGTAATAGATGGGTGTCGCATGCAATGGATCCAGTAATATCAAACCGTGTTTGTAACAGAGAATCAAATAGAACTAACTAGAACTGTAGTACAATAATCGACAAGTAAATGAAAGAACTATCAGAGAATGTACTCGCCTGATACCCTGTCCAACTGATGAAAATAGATGTCTGAACCTGAGTCACAATGTCCTAATTAAAGCAATACAGGTTATATTTTATTCAAAATTAGGTAAAAGAATTCTATAATGTAATCTACATAATTTCTAAGCCAATCTAGGTCAAAGTCAAACTCTGGTCAACCTTGGTCAACACTCTTGTCAAACTAGGTCAAACTGGTCAACAGTCTAGGGTATTGGTCAACAATGGTCTACAATGGTCAATACTAGCCTATTGGTCAAATTTTAGGTCAAAGTACAAGTTTACCTTAACTATACTAGGTTACTAAGGTATAGCCTGACTAATCTTAGCTTATAGGCAATCTACCAACAACACATCATGCCTCAACCAATATACTCAAAACCTAAACATCACATATATATATATATATATACTAATATATATATAAAAAATAATAATAATAAAAATATATATATATATATATATATATATATATATATATATATATATATATATATATATATATATATATATATATGGATGCAAAAAAAAAAAAAATATATATATATATATATATATATATATATATATATATATATATAATTACATAGATGCATACATTCATAGATACTTACATATCACTACATTCACATTTTCATATACACTCATACACTACATGTATCCTTACATACATGCATTACATTATATATATACAATTCAATTAGAAGGAAGGAAAGAATGGAAGAAGGAAAACAAAGAGCAAAAGGGAAATGAGGCTGACTGAAATGAAGAGGGGACAGTGAGACTCAAATCATGCATATATTATCTATCAGTTCATTGCCTATACACTATATTCATATCATACATGCATATCATTAAATCTCAGGTTGTATAAACCAATCTCAGTTTTAGTACATACCTATATTACAACCTATAATCCCAATTCTATCTTTCAAATATTACTTGTTTACGTGAATACATACAAACATTCAACAAACCTAAATCCTAATTCAATCTCAGGAAAAAAAAGGGAAAACAGTGGACATAAAACTAAGATGCATTCTCTGGTTTCTTATCAGAAACTGGTTCCCAGTTCAAGCATTGCATTTAAATATACACATTATCATTCAGTTTTCGTATTAAACCAACATAAATCCCAACTTAAAATGCATTTGAATTCGCACAAAACCAAATGATTTCTCAATTCAAAATCCCAAAACTTGTGAACTAAATAAATAAAACAGTAAACAAATGGGAACACAATTTCAACCAAATCTCCCTCATCATCAACTCCTATACATTTACTGTAATATCAACAACAAACTAAACCCAGGTATTCTCACATTTCGAATCCAATAACTCAGTTCAGGGTTAAACAGATTTCTAAGTCTAACATCATCAAGGTTTAACAACTCTATGTAAATCTCAGTTTTCACCAAGGCATACAACATACGTGTTTTAAATTACTCAACCCAAACTCAGAAATCATATTTACATATAATCTCAGGTATCCTCTGATATCTGAATATCAACCCTAATATAAAAAAAACCCAATGTATCAACTCATAACTAATCTCAGTTTCATACGAAATCCTCCATGAGAACACTCAAACAAAATATTGAAAAGAAGGTATAACATGTGTCGAAAGGAGTGTCACATATGTGTCAAATATGTGTCCATACAAGAGTGTCTAAACGTGTCCAAGTTCGGGTCCAAAGTGGTATCCAACAGTGTCCAACCAAAAGTCGAATTGGTATCAGAGGACAGTGCTCAGCACTGCCTCGTGCTGATGTGTTGAGTGTCCCAAGACACAACACACAACACCAAGGGTCTTGGGTCCATGTCTAGAGTTAGGTTAGGGTTAGGCCTTGGTGTCTAACACCCTGTCTTGAGTCCACGAGTCCCCGTGTCCATGATACGAATGCGTATCAGTGGGGGATTCGACAGCACGTGCAGTATTTTGAAAAATTGTAAGATCGAGATTTCTCTCTATCCACTCGACGAAATTACCTCAAACTTGGCGTGCGTGCTGTCAGACGCGGCACCCACCTTCCCCTAAAGTCTTGTGCCAAACCGTGTCGTGTGCATTGCACATGACGTGTCCAGCAACAGGGGAGCACAGTACTCCCCTGTACAGTGTCCCGTACGCATATACGTGTCCAGTTTGGACACAAAAAGTACACTAAATTAAACTCAGACAGAAGGAAATCAAATATCCACATATAGGGCTACACAAATGTGAAATAGTTTTGAAATTAGTGAACAAATAATTCATAGAGACATTTCATCGAACACTTTATAATACACACCGATACGTGTCCGATACGCATACCTAATGGATTCTAAATCCTACCAAACTTGATGTACAGGCCCTTGGTACCTAAATGAATGCAACTATGGAAAGAAATCAAGGATTTGAATGAGTTTGATGTGTTTTACATATTGAGAATGAATCTTAATGAAAAACCTATAAAATGAGATCTTCTCTCCAACTTGCAATGGCCAAGTGCTTCCAAATCCTTGTTAGCTACCCACCAATGGTATCCTCTACCGTAGGGGAGTCCAATGCCATTGAATTTGTCCAAATTGGAGTTGATTTGAAGAAAGGGGCTAAAATTAGGGAAGAACTAAATTAGGGTTCTTGAGGGGCTACTCAAAAGAGGCAAAGGTGTGCTAAGAGATGTTATATAGGGGTGGGGATCCTTTGATGGCAGCCTAGGGTTCATTCTAAGGTTAGGGTTAAGTTTCATGAAGTTTAGAGGCCTCTAGCTAGTTCAATTTAAGCCTCAAGCTAAAGGCCCAAATGATAATATCTAATTCCTAACAAATATCTAATCTCCACTAATATCTAGATATTCCAAACCTTGTCATGTAATGGAAACTTCTAATCTAATATCTAGGCTAATGACTAACATGTAGATTAGGGCAAATTCTAGGTTAAGGCCTAATATCTCAATTAGCACATTACCAATTAATCAAAATCCTAAATAATTCAAAAGTCACAAAATAACCAAAATACCCCTAGCCTATAAAGTTGTAATTAGTCATTCTAATCACATAGGATAGGTCCCCGTGGTCATGGTTAGTCTCTAGGCTAATCAGTTCTAGGGTTACACTAGTGAAAAGGCCCAAGTCACAACACATCAAATTAAATAGTGTTAAATTATTTAAAATTCACCATAAATCATTATTATTATTATTAAATGATAAACTTTTACAAAATTTCAAAATTACCCTCATCTTAGAAAAGTGGTGGTTATAGGTTGAGGGTTCTATTTGTGAAGCTTATATTCTCGAGGAGATTATAAACTTTTGCTTGACATATTTCCAACCTTATGTTGCTACTAATAGAACAAGAGCTCCGAGAAACAACGACGAATGTCAGGAATTTAATGATGCAATATTGAAAGTATTCAATGCGTCCAAAAAGCCTTTTGGAAAAATGAAGAAAAGATATTCGAATTACGACGAGCTAAGGGCTGCTCAGTTGTATATATTACTCAATTGTGACGAGGATGAAGTGGATAAGCTAGTAAGGTAAGTAATTAATATGTTAACGTTTACGTCATCTCAATGTAATAGTATAAGCAAATATTATGCTGCTAATCGACGATTGCTTCGTTGTTTTTTAGCACATATAATGATGATCTGAGGTCGGTTACACCCTATATAACAGACGAAGAAGTAGGACATAAATGAGACATCATTTTCCTTCTTGGTTGAGCTTATATGTAAGAATCTCGATAATTAGTTTTTCTGTATACACTTGCACAATAAGTAACTTACTATCGTTTCTTTGGTATTTAGGTCGATCGTCTAATAACACTCGAGACTGAATCTATTAGAACTCTAGCCAAAGGACTAATTGCTGCCATAAAAAATTGCCAAGTTACTGTGTGAATGGGTTTAGGTTCACGTCAACAAATGCACCGATCAGAGACAGCTTCCTGGATCTTGATCCACGAAAAAATAGTTGTTTGTCTATCAAATATTCGAACTACAAAGACGTCGATCTAGGTAATGATTTCTTTGGCATCTTACGAGAGATTGTTGAGTTGACATATAATTATGGCACAGAACCTGCTAAGATCATGTTATTCAAGTGTGAATGGTTCGATCCGATTCAAGATCAAGATTAAAAAATTGACAAATATGGTCTTGTCGATATAAACTACAAGTGTAGATATCAAGGCTACGAACCATTTGTCCTATCAAGTCAGGCTTAGCTCGTGTACTTCATAATTTATCCTAGACGGGGAACAACGAGGTCGGACTGGTGGGCAGTATGCAAGACTAAAGCTAAAAATACCTTTGACGTTGACGAAAAAGTTTATCAGGAGGACGAGCTACCTCTTGTAACAAATATTGTAGATATGGACTCAACGGAAGTTACTCATTACAAGACTAGCAAAGTAGAAGAGACAGAATTACCCGAAGAGGAAGACGAAGACAAAGTAGATGAAAGTGAAGATGAGGAGGAAGAGGAATAGGAGGATGAGAAAGATGAACAAGATGAATTTTCTGAAGATGATTGAAAATAAAATAATGTTTTGACTTGTGGCACTACTGTAGAATGTACTATCCATTTTGACTGGTGACACTACTGTAGAATGTACTATCCATTTTGACTTGTGACACAACTATAAATGTACTATCCATTTAGACTTGTGACACTACTGTAGAATATACTATCCATTTGGAATTTTGATAGGTATAACATTTTGACTGTATAATATAATATATATCTGTTTATTTGTTCTATCATCATATATTGTTATCAGATATGACAAGATGACGAGTAGCGTTTGGCAGGTCCCGAGGTAGACGGAGTGCTCCTCCAGTACTTCCTACTAGTTCTGGATCCTTCATGCCTAGTACATTAGTGTATCGACCAGCCACATCTTCGACTACAATGACGTTACATGGAAGCACTCCTTGGACGAGTAGTTCCAGGCCCGAGACTAATCCCTCGTCCAACGTTCCTCCTGCTGACGAAAACATGGAGACAGATGAGTAGATTGAGGAGTTTGAGCCGACGTCGTCTCAATATCAGCGAGATCCTCCATGCACACCTCCGGACGAGACGACGATGAAGATTTGGGCCGACGATACAAAGTAAGTCAATTAGTTGGTTTATCATCATATATATCGTGTATTTCTTTATTCATCATATATTTACCTTTTCATGAATATAATTTTCTCTGTATAGATATCGTCCCTCGTCGGTACAGAGACGCTTGGGCCACTTTATGAGGTAGAACTATGGTAGCCCTTGGAGAAACTACTCTGATGCTCCAGACGATAGGAAGGCGTTCTGGTTTGCGCACTTAAAGGTAAAAGCATATTTGGTTTTATATCAATCATATCATTTATGAATATTATATAAATTACTAAATTACTTCTTGTACCAAACATATTTCTATCCACAGCACCGGGTTGACTTGATAGAGGCGATGTTTTCTACCGTCTCCGCCAAGTTGGTCCGTGATGCTATTATGACCAGAAGGCTCGTGATCATAAAGGAAATCGATCCAAGGTTGGATCACCCTTGATCAGTGGACTGCGATGAGGGATAGATTCGACGATCCAAGGTACAAAAAAAGGTCTAAGAAGGCCAAGACAGCTAGGAAGAAAGCATCAAAGTGGTGTGGTGGCTCGATTCCGATGACGAAATATTTTTGTCATTTGGTATGTTTTTATTTCAGATATATTATTTAATACAAGTAAGATAAAATGGTAGTAGGATAAAATATTTAATTTTAGTACCGAATAATATATTTTTAACAGGTAAAGAAGGGGGAGGACGCCAACATGGTGATCGTCTTCCTGGCCACCCATTGGAAGATGGGGAGCTCATTAATGAGAGGGCCGAGCAGTCCTATGTAAGTATTACTAGACTTTGTGTTAATTTTAATATAACTTAGGAAATATGCAAATAAATATTCATGTAATTAGTAATAGGTACATTAGATATTAGCAATTATCGAGTATCCATCCTTTTTTAGGCCGAGTAACATAGGCTCCGTCAGCAAACGAGTGCTAGTGCACCTACAGCGGGAGAGACTGGTACTTCCTCACAGCCCTCTCCAGCTCTGTCGGAGGATGAGCTATGGGTGACCACCGCTAGTGGTCTCCAGAAGGGTATGTACTACGGTACGGGATCCTATGGCGCCGTAGATGTGACGCAATCCCCTAGGGCCTTCGCTGCAAGTGCGTACTTCCTATAACCCTCGTAAGAGTCTGTTCGAGTCCAGGAGATCATTGACCGTCAAATTGAGTCTCTCCGTGATGAGATGCTGCGAAGGACGTAGGAGCTGCCTCTGTTTCAGCCGCAGACGAACGATGCCACGCTCATCATGGAGCTTAGGGATATAACTGAGAGGACAGAGCGTGGCATTACTGATGTTAGAGCATCGATACAGTACAATGTGATGGAGTTGCAGGCATCACAACTATCTATGGGCGAGAGGTTGATGTTGATACAGGATTCGATGGTTGATAGTATTAGGAGGCTGTTATCTACCATGGATTTATACAACCATCGACTAGCAGCATTGGAGGAGATACGTCCTCTAGGTGCGCCTTCATCGTCATTGACGTTACTACCTTCTTAATCGATGTCGATTTCACGGGAGCAATATGAGTTGTTCTTATCCCTGGTGCGCACCGGTGCCCATCCTCCCTTAGATCCATAGTAGTCCTAGTTAGGATAGTTTACTGGTTGTTTGTGTGTAGACCCATGATATTGGGTATGAATATTATTCATTTGTTAAGGCTTTCAGACTTTATTTCTTGTACTTAGTTGTGTGGATATTTATTGCATTGATATGTACGGTGAGATTTTCTTCAGACTCGATTTGTAATTCCAATGTGTCATTTTCTTTAAATTTTACTTTATTATTCGTATTAAATGCATGTGAATTTACTGGTGTTGAGTGTTCCACCGAAGGGGTCGGCAACCCAGGAAATCCAATGGAGGGTTGCTCCAGGTCTATTGATATAAATTGTGAATTCATAAACTGTAGGGAAACCATTCTGTTTTCTATTTTTTACTGGAAATATAGCGATGTTTAGTGACTACTAGCAATGTTTAGCAATGCCTTAAACGTCGTTGACAGTCGCTATCTTCCTATAGTTTAGCCACAAACAACGACGTGGATGGAGTCGCTGAACGTCGCTAAGATTCGCAGTTAGTCTCTGACTTCCTACAGTTTAGCGATATTCTGCGACTCTTGTACACATCGTTGTTCGTCGCTAAGAGTCGCAGTACATGGCTAGTTTCAACAACTTATACCGACTCTTGCCGACAAACTATGTGTCACTATATTTGCTACAAAATGTCGATATACGTTGCTAAAACTGCGACGTAGCTACGTCATTAAAACATGTCGCTATTGCGACGTTTTGGTGATCATCGACTTGATGAAACGCGACTAGCTTTAGACGTCGCCGATTACATCGCTAATTTCAATTTGTGACATTTTTTCCAAATTTAGCGTCATTTTTAAGCGTCGTTAATATGACTTATTTTGGTAGTGATTATACAGTTTATGTAACATGCATGAAATAGAAAAATAAAACTATAGAATAATAATAAGAATAATGGAAGTACCGGTAAGGTAACAAGAGACAAACAATTAATGACATATCGTAGTACAATGATGCTAAGTGTGGCTAATAAAGGAATCATATGACCGCAGTCCTGTATGGTACCTACGTTCCTATAAAGAATAGTCCTGTATGAAGCTTCCTATCTATAGTAAATCTCTATCATAGCACCTGCGTGACACTCCCGAGTCGAGAGTGGTCAAATAGCCAATTCTAGTATCAAATAAGGGTCAAGTCAAGTCGAGTCAATTCAGGTCAAGTCAAGCTCGTACTCAATACGATGAACTATACAAGTGATAAATAAAAATAAGTACAAGTGTAGTGATCATTTACAAGGAGAATAGATAAGAACGTAGATAAGTAAACAGAGTATAGAACCAGACAACATGTAAAGTAACAATAGAAGATAAGCATGCATAAATAAACTGTACATATTGGCAGGGTATACTTACCTGGGTTCCTGAGAAGGAAAGTTGTGCATCTGTTCACGAACCCAGAGTAGCAATGTCCTGAGAGCCTAAATTAAAATACTAATAAATTAATTATTAATCTAGAGTTTACAACACATGCACAAAGTATATTTTTTTATATCTATTTATTATGACATAATAACAAACACAACTAACAAGGAAAGCTAGATGCTAGAGGTAGGCTCTAATTTATTAAATATAATTTAAGGAAAGTCACCTAATTTTATGATCCTCTAATCAACATGATTCCAAATAATTGTAAAAATAAGTAACATATGTCTACTAGGTCTTCCCATATGCATTGTTATTATGTGTTGCTCCTATTAGATCTTTCTTGCATAAATTTGACATCAGGTATTCTGAAGGTCATTTGAAAATAATGTCACGTCCGACCTATCAAACTTAGTGTTTATCTTAAAGTATAACAAGTAAACTCACTCATTTGTCCTGGATGACAACATTGGTAAGGCATTGGGTGTACAATAATTTTCATAGGCATCCAAACTATAGTTTATTAACACAACCTATAGTCAAACCATAAAACAGAATTGTAAAGTACAATATTAATATTTTAAAATCAGAATCTAATATCTTATAAGTTAATTATTTAGTCATATTTATCTAAAATCAAATGCCACAACTCTAACCAACACTAGGTTTGGGTTCTAGGTCATATATCGATAATTTTATAAGGCTAAGTTGTGCCAACCCATATGACATTAAAACCATTATTAAAACAGAATATTATATATATATATATATATAATATGTTTTAAGGGTATTTACAAGGGAAAAATGCTGACACAACTATGTACAACTTATGTGTTCAAGAATATAGCAAAAACTAGGCCTTGTAGGTTCTAAATGACATATTCGGTGTCGCCTACATGAGCATGAGAATATATATAATATAAATAGAATTAATATGGTATTTAAATAGGTTTTAATCTTTAAACAAATTTTAAACATACATAGTTAGTTTAGGAATGGTTTCATAACAATTCTATACATAAAATTTAGCTAAACTAGACAAGTTCCAAGGCACAACAAGCTAAAACCCAATTCTAAAATCAGAATTTTGTATGATGTTCTTAGGATTTAAAAACCATGTTGTCCATGCCAAAACATATGGTTCCCATATTTCATTAACATGGTTAAATGGTTCTTCAATTAGTCACAAAAATTGGTGAGGCTTTGGTTGCACAACTTCAACATTTTTCCTTGCATGACCCAACTATAACCTATCGTATAAACCTTTGATAAATTAAATAATTCTAATATTAATTCTTTAAAATTAGAATCTAATATTTTATAAAATATTTATTTAAGTCATAATTATCTAAAATAAATACACAAACTATGACCATCTCCAAATATTGGTTTTCTAGGTTGCGTACATGTACAATTTCTAAGTTAAACTTGTACCGAACTATATACTTAAAAAATAGAATATAAAATATATGATAAATATTATTTTATGGTTATTTTCAAGGTAGAAAGGTTGGCACTAACCTACATAAATATTATTTTATGGTTATTTTCAAGACTAAAATATGTACCATACTGTAAGTATAGTTTAGGGTCATACTACACACAAATCTTAACTCAAATACACAAAATATTCAACTCAACATGTCAAAATGTTGTTCAAAATTCAGAATTTTGTATGTTGAATTTGGACTCAATAAATCACATTAATCATGTCAAAAATCATATAGTAGATGTTCTAATACATAGGGCTATAGAGTTCCTAAGTATTTCTAAAATTTTGGTAAGCTTTACATGTATAATTTGTTCACAATCAATTGATATATGTCATGCACCAATTTAATTCCAGAATTTCGTAACCACACAAAATTCACATTAAACCTAGATTTTATTAAGTGATTATGGTTTCTACCTATTTCACGACATCTCATTGGGGTCCTACAACTAGTATACAAGATTTGGGAACAATATCGAAGGTGTACTTACTTGAAACGGGATTGGACTCCGACGAGTCCAACAAAGTTCCGAATCAGTCCACTCGGATTGTGAATGGGATTCGGAGAAGAAAACAGTGTCTCCAAGGCTTGGAACTCCTCCAAAAAGGTAAGATGCTATGCTATCCCCGGGACTTGCTCCTCAGCAGCTTCTACTACCCGAAAGGTCATCGGAAAAGCTCTAAAGTCGAAGAACAACCCAAACTAGGTTACTAAATTTTTTGCTAGTTGTGGACTATTTTGGGACTGAAATCTAAGTATAAATGGATGGGAAAGTGAGGGGAGAAGGTAGTATATTCTATGGGAAGAGTTATGGAGAAGTGGCCACAAGAATAGGAAGGTGGATGGGTAGTTTTGTAACTACCAAAGAGAGGGTTGCCACTCCTCCAACCTGCAAGCTAGGGCAGCACAGTGCTGCTATTCCCACTTGTTTAGGGACCTAAAAATGAGTCTAAGTACTCTAGTTTCGACTCACAAATTATCTAGACATTTGCCGTCAAGAAAAAAGGCGTCTTTAAGTCTGCTCAAATGTTAAGAGAAATGCGTCATCAAAGGCTATTGGTTTTTCCAATTTATTCTGTATTTTTCTGTTTATTGAGTCTCGATAATTTGTGAGTCGGGATCACTAAAAATTTAGTAGACCACTCTCACAAACCCTTTTGACCCAAACCAAACCAGCATCCAAAAATCTGACTGAACCAAAACTGACCTGAAATCAGCCTAACCGAACTCGGCCGAAGTTCTGCCCAAACTCGGTTCGAACTCGGACCGAATCCGGTCCACCAAAATTACTCCTGGTTAGAAACTTCTACCTATTCTTTTGGATCTGCAACGTTCAAAATTATGAACGTTAACCCTACCGAGTTCTGCCCGAACTCTGTCCTAGAAAAATCTATAAATAGAGAAGATTTTGCCATTTCTATTCACTCATTCACTCTTCATCTTCTCTATCTATTCTAAAACCTTTCTATCTATAAAGAGCTTTAATCTTCCTATTCCCAAGACAACTCCCATTCTTCTAGTGCTGGTGGTTTCCAATTAGGAGTATTCGAGTTGTACAAGCTTGGAGTATAAAAGCTTTCTTCAGAAAGGTGTTGAAGTTTATTCGTGGGCTTGGGATAAAAACAAGACATTGTTTGAAGTTTGATCGTAGGCTTCGGACTAAAATACGACGGTGTTGAAGTTGGCGTGTTCTTCGGAGCAAAGCATACGGTGTATTCTTTATTCAAAATAATGGATTAAATAGCGGGCAAGAGTTCTCGCCACTGGACTAGTCCTGTCAGAGGGAAACCAGTATAAACCTTGGTGTTGTGTTTTCTCTTCTCAACTTATTTACTTTATGCATATACTTTTGTACTGCCTGGTTCATAATAGTTTGATTACTTCCATAAATATTTTTAAGTGGTGATTATTATTCTGCTGCACGCATGCACTCTATTCACCCTCCCCTCTAGAGGTGCTCCATCGATCCTACAACCACTTCGTCACCTAGCCCCTCAGCAAACCCTTGACCCCCGGCCAACCACCGACCCCCCGACGAACCCCTGGCATACCCCCAACGAAAACCCCCACCCCGAGACCCTTCAACGCTCCAGGCCACCTCAGCCTCTGACGCACCAGCCCTCCTCCACCTACGATCCTCCTACCCTCTCCGATCGACCCCCTCCTCAGTCAACCCCCTCATCTGGGTAAACCTCCTTCTCTTTCTCTCTTTCTCTTATAGCACGAACACAAGGATACAGGGACACACGGGACACATGGCCATACCCGAGCATAGAGACTTGGACACGCACACTGATATGGGACAAAAGGACACATCCAAGTATAGAGAATTGGACACGCTGACATGTAACACACACAATGAGACTTAGACAATCTAACAAGGGAAATACACACAATGATACGCTAACACGGGACAGTAGCTGTGGAATTTTGTTCATTTAGTTAATTTTTAGAATATGTTTAGGGATTATGTTCTATTTTGATAAATAATTAGGAATTGGTTATGTATTTGAGATTATTGTGACATGGACACAGAAATCGGACATTTGCATAGACATGCAATGATTTTCTTGTCAATAAGTATGTATGTGTATGGATTGCATTCTAATTTTTGCATAAGTTTAATTAATATCGAATTGATATTACATATATGACACAACATAGATACATAAATGAGTTAGTATGAATACATGTTAGTACAGTATTATGAAATGATTATAGGTTTATTTCCTAGTCTATGGTGTGAATATAGGCTTGTGTCACATCTCCTACCAATGTATATACTAAAAATAAAACATGCTATAGTATATCGAAAAAGAATAAGTTGTAACCGACACAGATATTGGAACTAATTTTGTGATAATCTAAGGAAGGTTACATGTGTATGACGGGTCCTAAATTTAGGCTAAGGAAGGTTATATCCTAGATATATTTTGATATCTAGGATATGAAACATACATATCCATCTAAGTATATATGTATATATATTTATATATTGATACCAAGATACGTGGTGACATCTATATCCTCAAATCGGAGTTTTTCACATGTTTACTAGGTTTAGAGATAGATAGGTACATATATAAGGGTATATAAATGTATAGTTATAGAAGTAGGTATAAATATTCGTTGAGTGTCAAGAGTGAGTGGCCTAGAGTGTATGTTTGTACCAAGATACCAAATACCACTACAACAAAAAACCTTTTAATAACGGCTAAAAAGTGTCATTAATGACGAACAATGACGCTTTTTTTCAAAGCAACCGTTATGAAAACGGGTGTTATAAATATTTTTATAAAAGCGTTATAAAAAAACCGTCATGAATAGTTTCTATAAAAGCGTTATGATTAGTTAATATATAGTGCACAATTCAGGATATTTTTAAAACGTTATGAATAGATAATATGTATAGGCTCAATGCACTACATTTATAACACTTTATACTATTCAAATTAGCATATTTATAACGCTCTATACTGCACATTATATATTACATTCCAAAAACTTAACATTATATATCACCATCTTTATTACATTTCTTAAAATATAGTACATATCAACATCTTCATTACATTCTCAAAATAGAATATCCAAATACATATATACATTTACAACTACCAAAATTGTCCACATCAAAACTTGGCCACATCAAAACTGTCCACAGAACATGTAGCAAAACCCTGAAAAAGATAAAAACAAGGTTCAATATACTTTGTAATGTAATATGAAAATTGTAAGAAACGAAGGACTTGTACACATTTTTCAAACTTTAAAAGGAGAAGAGGACTTGTCACAATTGCAAGTAATTATATTAGTTGAAAATTTTACTCAAATTGATTATTAGACAAGTACTGGGTCTTAGGCCAAACTTTTTCGATTCGTACTTGGCATAATGATACTGCAAAAAGTAAACTTCATGAACCATCAAATATAATCATAATAAAGAAACATGGACCATACCTGACACCCTACAAATGATACCACATAAAATATTTCTTTATTATATATTGTCATGCCAAAGCTAAGGTTTTGAATGATGTTAAAGCTAATCATAACATAAATAAGAAGTTTGAATATCTTTTATATTATTTGATGAGAGTTCTAAGAAAAAACCTGCACCCAGAGCTCTGTTGGACTACCAGGGACTAAAGGTCCTCCAATTGCTAAAATCTTTATGGAAAAAAGCAGTATCCTCGTTTGTTTGAATTTAATGTCTCTTGTAATTGATTGGTCCATATATGAAAGAAGGAAAGCTGAAAAAGAACAAAAAAAAGATTACATTGGAAGCATGAATAAACTTGACTGTACATTCTATTAAATCAACTGGACAATATACTACACAAGTACCCGACTCAACTTCTTCACTTGGCCAGAGTAAAATTACCTTGAAACTTTACTTGGCCTTCCAAACAGATCAAGTAATCAAACTCTACAAGAGAAAAAAGAAGCTGAGCAGCCAGCATCAAACTTCTCAAGCAGCACCAACATGTAACTTATAGTTAGGAATAAGAGTACCTAGGAAACTCCCCAACCAATAAGCCATCCAGACCGGTCAAGAACACAAAAATATCACCTCACAATTGGATAAAGGAGAGTTACTCCAGAGTAGGCAACTAAAGATTACTACAAAATATACTCGTATTCTTATTTTGAATATCACATTTTACCTTACAAAGTTGAGCCTCATTTATCCAATCTTTCTAAAATCTGTTCAGCAAAAAATTACAGTTTATTGTCAAACACATAAATTGCATCATAATTCTCAAAAGAAAAGCAACAAAATGATACAATATAGGTCATAAAGAATTAAAGATGCACAAAAAATCAAGTCAAAATTGAAGAAAGACTGTAAACCCCTGATTTTTTATTTATTTATTTTATTTTATTTTTATTGTTGTCTTCAAATGATTATATAACCTGGCATGGCACGACCTCAAGTCTGCCAAATGTGCTGAAAAACTATGCTTTACATTTGAGCAAAACACAAGCAAAATGTATATAGATAGTATCCTTGAAATTCCTAATTGTCTTATTCATCTTTGCCTGGAAGAATGCAAAAGTCTCATGTAAGTAATCTGCTGACTTGGTTTGCATCCTCAGGCACAACAAATTAATATAAACCTAGGAATTCATACTTTATAGTATCGGCCGATACACCATGCATAACAAGGCTGTTCGATATAGAAAGAAGTCGAACCAAATGCCAAACTGTTTCTGGTTCTTATGCCAAAAGCACTTCACCTGATACTCTACCTGTAGTCCAAGAGTTGAATTGAGCTTCCTTATCATCTCATGTGTAGTATGCCACATAGTTACTGCCATGAAATCAGAAAAAAAAAGCATATCAGTTCTGCCTTATATCTGCAAGTACTATCATTATACAACATTCTAAAGCAAATGTACAGGTCTGCATATCAAATAATGACCAACTCATTTGCTGCCTACTCCTGAATTTTAATTAACATAATATATCTTTTTATTTCTTTATTTTTTTTCAGATGTGCGAAGTTTTTTTCTATACTGAAAATGTCTATATAATATATTTGTGGTAAGAAATTTTTACAAACCATGTTACTTCTTGACCTATTAAGAAGCCATATATCACCAATAATTGTTCCAAATATGCATTGTTGGTTGAAATATAGAATCAACAAAAAGCTTCTTTAAATGAGGGATAGTAGACTATTTAGGTGTTCTTATGCACCTTCAAACAGCTTCTGAATCCTGATGCTTTGATGTTAACTTATGTCACTTCACTCAAAAGAGCAAACTAAAAGCTCAATAGTCAATAGCTAAAACAAATTGCTATGGTCATTGTTGTTAACAACATGAGATAATAATAACATAGCAGAAACTTTAACGAAAAAGGGGAAAAAAGGCTGGAACTGTAGCAAAAAAATATGGCAGATACTGACAAGAGAACCCTCTAAAAAGAAACTCAACGATGAAGAAAGAATACTTGGTACTTACAAGAGTACAGTCATTGGGTATAAAATTCACACCGTCTTGAGCCTCAACACAAGGATGCCTACTCCCTTTTAGTACGATGTCTCCCTTCTAGTATGCTTTTACTTACGCTCACACTGGAAATACCATCAGGACCACTGCCCAGTTGCCGCAGAGCAGAAGTTGTATGATAATATGTATTTATAATGAAGGTGGCATTTTCACCATGAGAAGTATAATAATCCTGAACAATATATACGTCATTAATTGAAGCATAGATAGAAGACGATGATTACAGGTTCATCATTTGCAATCAAGCTCTTGTTAGCATCAACTATTTAGACATAGCGAATGGCCAGTGATCATGTATAGCATGACAAGAACAATGGTATAATCCCCTACATACTAATATGCATATCTCAATTAAGCATGACATAGAACGACACCCCACCTACTTTGTGTCATTAGACAAACTAAAGCTGCCCAAATTCATCACCCTTCTTTTAAATGACTGAGAAGGGAGAAAAGGAAAAAGAGCGAAACCCCACCTACGGGGAATCGTCGCCGCTGCCGAATATGTCGCTGTAGAAGTCGTCCTTGAGGTGGCGCCTCCTAGTGGGGCTGCTCATCTCCCCTCCGAACATCTGCTTCTTCCCGATCCCGAATCCGAGTCGGGACCAGGAGTCCATCGAGCGCTCCCGGCTCCGGTGGAGGTCCGCCACGGAGGAGCGGCACAGGGTCCGCCGAAGACGTCGACGAAGTCGACGTCGGAGGAGCTCCTCGTTGTTGTTGGGTTGCAGGTAACGATCCGAACGGATCTTGCATGAGGAGGACCCAATTGTCGTCCATCGGGAGAGGAAGGAAGAGTAGAAGGAGATTGGGTTAGGGTTAGGGTTAGGGCTGGGATGAGTAGATGGGAAGTGGAGGAGGAGAGAAGAACCTTGACCGATACCGCCAGCTCTGACCCTATTTCCTCCTCCATTTCTAACTAGGTTTAGGGTTTTAGATCTAGGGTTAGGGTTTTGGAGTTGGGAGAAAGGAAGGAGAAGAAGAGGAGGAGAGGAGAAGATCGACCAGAAAGAACATTTTTATTGAAGCGCGGGGTGCAGCAAGGATTTTGCCAAAAATTGAACTTAAAAAATATTACAAGTTTGTCACCGCTCTAAAATATTAATAACGTTTTGTTTTATAAACGTTATAAAAAGTCCAAAATTAACCCAAACCGTCATAGAAATAAAGATATTTTAAACTTTGATCACGCTTTGGTATCAGGCGTCATCAATACGTCTTGTCGAGCGTTATTAATAGGCCTTTTTGTTGTAGTGTACCTAGAGAAGCCGTCAACACGTATGTTTATATTGGACACTTCGAGGTTAAGTGTAATCTAAGGAAGGTAGTAAGGAATATCATAGTACTTAGAGTGTATAGAATGAGAATCCTAGAAGTATATCAAGATCGTACCAAGATATTTTGGGAATTGGGCAATTGTTAATTTAAGTTTGGGGTTTATATACAAGTATCTAGAGTATATAAAGTGAGTATACCGTGTTAGTCCTAATTCAAGTGTCTATGTCAGCCCTTCTCTAAAAAGTAAATTTACATCTGTAAGCCTTTTCGAAGGTTTTAGAGTTATACCAATTTTCGAAAAATAGTAGAAAGACAAAGAACGAAGGGAGTAAAAAAATCATAAAACAAACAAAGAACGAAAAATCCTAGAAAAAATTATAGTACTTGGCCTTTTGTAGTATTTTTCAAAAATTCGGTATAATTCTGTGAACCTTAAAAAGCTTTGAGAAGTAAACTTTCTTTGAAGGGAAGGGCTGACATTGTACATGTGATGACACTTATTTAATAGGATTTGAAATCGGAGTTGTCCACATGTCTACTAGTTTTCGAATAGTCACGAATTACAAAATAGATACTCATGAATATCCGGATATGGATACCTATCCTGAAAACTAATCCAAAGTTGGATCATGCCTGAGCAGTGGACTGCGATGAGGGTTAGATTTGACGATGCTCGGTACAAGGTTCGTTCGGAGAAGGAGAAGACGGCTAGGATGAGGGCAGGAAAGTGGTGTGCTAGGTCGATTCCAATGACAGAACATTTTCGTCGCTTGGTATGTATTTTGTTGAATATATATTATTTAAAAGAAAGTAGGATAAAATAATTAATTTTAATAACAAATAAAATATTTTTAACATGACAGAGGAGTGAGGAAGCCAATATAGTGATCATCTTCCTGGCCACCCATAGGAAGGGTGAAAACCTCATAAGGGTAAAAACCTCATCGATGATAGGGCCATGTAGAGCTATATAAGTATTACTTTATGTTTCGTTAACTTTAATATAACTTAGAAAATATACAAATAGATATCCACATAGTTAGTAATAAGTACCTTAGACATTAGCAACTACAACAATTGGATAGTAAAATGGATGCTTATCAAGATGCATACTTTTCTAGGATGAGTATCTGACGCTACATGCGCAGATGACTGCTAGTGCACTTGCAGAGGGGGCTGTACTTCCTCGCAGACCTCTTCAGCTCCGTCAGATGATGAGCTCTAGATGACCGTCGTTGGTGGTCTTCAAAGGGGTACATACTACGGTACGAGTTCTTAAGGCACCTTTGTTGCGACGCAGCAGTCTGCTCTCTGCCAGTATAGTTCCCCACAGCTCTCACAGGAGTCGAACCGAGTCGAGGAGAGCGTTGCCCGACATGTTGCTGAACTGCGTGACGAGATGCCGAGTAGGATTGCGGATCAAGCCCAGTCTCAGTCGCATATGGATGATGTGACGCTCAATGCATGATTTGATACGCTCGAGCGCGCCATCATGGAGATGGGCGAGAGGACAGATCGTAGCGTTACAGAGCTGTAGGGGACGTAGATGAACATGGGCGATAAGCTTTTGAGGCTACATGATGTGATGGATCATAGCAGTACGGGACTGGCATCTGACTTAGATATAAACAATGCTAGACTTGACGCATTGGAGCAGACATGTCCTCCTGGTCCGTCGGCATTGACACCGACTCTATCAATTACACTGCCTCCTTCATCGTTATCGGTGACGCTTACACAGAAGCAGTATTAGTTCATGGTATCCCAGACGTGCGGTGGTGTTCCTCCTCCTGATCAGCCATAGTCCTTCGTTGGACCATTTGTGTTTGTTTGTTTGTTTGTTTCTGTATTGGCCTATTCTTGGGTCTTATGTATTTATTTCATACTTTTAGGTATAGTATTTGATTGTTGTACTTGCTATAAATTATTGCCCCATTCTTAGATCTTTATTGGACAGTATTTGATGCAAAATTTTATTATGTTTGTTTAATGTAATGCAAATTTATGTTATTTTATGCATTCACTCTATATGCTTTTTCGATGTTGAGTGTTCCACCGAAAGGGTCGGTGAACCCAGGGAAATTTTTGGGTCTAGTTTTTATAGACTGTGATTTAATAAATGAAGGATGATTTTGGACAGAAACTAAAATGTTTGCTATTTTTTTGTAGTTTAGCGATATTCAGCGATGCCAAATGTGTATCCAAACATCGCTAAACTGTATCGCTGCCTTCGCTAAACGTCCTTACCTTGCTGACATGGCAAAAATTATCATGTCAGTCTTGGGAAATCGAACGTTGTTAATTCTGTCACGAAACGTTGCTAGCAAGATGACATGGCAAAGCTTGCCACGTTAGCAGTATCGTAGCAAAACTTTGCTCTATTTGTCGCTAAATCTGTGACATTTATCAACGAAGTTTGATGTCGCTGATTAGCAATGACACGTCGGTACAGGTCGCTAAATCAGCGATGTTACTTGATCGCTGAGTGACGTCGCTACAACGATGAATAAAGACATTTTTGGTGTCAACGACCATCAATTACGTGACATCGTGAATTCTTTGCTAAAAACATCGCTAAATTTTTTTATCGAATTTTTTTGCATATTAGTGACATTTCTCGGCATTGCTGTTCTGACTTATTCTGGTAGTGATTTAATGACATATACTAATTAAATCAGCCCATCAATGGTACATAGATACACACACACACGCACACACACACACACTCACACACACACACACACACACACACACACACACACACACACACACATATATATATATATATATATATATATATATATATATATATATATATATATATATATATATATAATTTTAGGAAAAATTGAAACTTAATACCCTTAACTATTTAAGTTTTTCAACTTGATATCCTAAACTTTGATATATATCAACTTAATACCCTCCCCTATTCTTCCCCTACTGGTGTTATCAAAAGACTATAAATGAACAAAAATACCCCTTCTCTCTCCCCCTCTCTCTTTGGTAGAGGTAGCAACGACGGCACATGGCGGCAGTAGGGGCGTAGGAGGATGAAGCAGGGGCAGGGGCGACTACGTGCGGGGTACGACGGGGAGGGGGCTAGGGAAGGGGGCTATTGGAGAGGGTGCGACATAGAAAAGGGTTGTTGGACAGGACACAAGATGGAGGGGGCTGGGGGATACGACGATGAGTGGGTGAGGCAGTGGGGGGCTAGAGAAGGTGCACTGTTAAGGGGCGACGGTGTTTGGGGAGGGGGGCAGGACATGAGGGTGCAGTCATAGTGGTTAGGGGAAGGAGGGGTAGTTTTGTCTTTTATTTTATTATTTTATTTTTTTAACGGTGTACTTAACCTAGACTGACAGAGGATATATCAACATAAAAATTTATAATAGTTGATGGTATTAAGGTTAATACCTATCAACTTTTAGGTTATCAAGTTAAAAAACTTGAATAGTTGATGGTATCAAGTTACAATTTATCCCATTATTTATATATGTTGGGATGCATAGTTTCATGTATTATATCTTTTTTCATTATACCTACTTGTTGATTTTATATAATCAATATTTTTTAATAAAAATATAGGGAAGCAAAGCAACCCCTGTATACAAATATTAGACAAATTGACCTATGGATGTCCTCCTACCCACCCCACCCGCTAC
This sequence comes from Iris pallida, assembly GCA_029216955.1. NCBI lineage: Eukaryota > Viridiplantae > Streptophyta > Magnoliopsida > Asparagales > Iridaceae > Iris > Iris pallida. The sequence continues at coordinate 5,222,274 of JANAVB010010400.1, forward strand.
CCTCCACCCTCGAACTTGGCAATGATGATGCAATATTAGATTATGTTTGTAATGTAAATATGGCCCATAAGCCCAAATGTAGACACTATATATATTGTAACAAACCCTAGCAATGGAAGGGAGGCATTATTATTTCCTACATGGTATCAGAGCAAGGTTCTGAAAAACCCTAGCGGCCTAAACCTACCTTCCTTCTCCTGATTCGGCGCCCCTCCTCCTGATCCGGGGCCCGACAGCATCGGCCAACCCGATTCCCGTACGATGCCCGATCCGGAGCCCCTCCTTCCGACTGAATAAGCCGGTGCCCGACCGTACAGACTTTCGTCGATCCCGCTCCCGTCGATCCGCCGATCCCGCTCCTGCCAGCGTCCACCGATCCCGCTCCCGCCGATCCGCGACGATCCGCCGATCCCCGCCGTACGTGCCCGCCGTCGTACACCGCCGTACGCGCCCGTCGTAGTACGTGCCGACCCGTCGCAGTACGGCTTATCCGCGCCGATCCTGACAACGCCAATCCACGCTCGATCGCGCCGATTCACACGCTTGACCCCGTCCATCAGCGGCAGATTCGTCGATATTGTATAAATTTTTGTACACCCGACATCCGCTCACCCCTTCGTGCCAGATCCGGCGCCCCTGATCGCAGTCGATTCGCCGCCGACCCCGTCCATCAGCGGCCGATTCGTCGGAGTTGTACAAAATTTTTGTACACTCGACATCCGCGATGGCAGATGATGCTATGTCCAGCTATTCTGTCGCGACTGGCGGTGGCGGTGCACACAACCTAAATTATCCTAATTCGAAGGATCCATATTTTCTGAGTTCTACTGATCAACCAAGAAATATCATTACTCCTATTGTTTTTCGTGGACCGAACTATGCTGAGTGGTCTCGGTCGATATGTCTCTCCATGATCTCTAGGTGAAAGATCACTTTTCTAGAGGGTACTGAAGTCAAACCTGTTAATGATGCTAGCAAATTGCTTGATTGGAGATGCATGCAAGCACTATTGGTTCAATGGGTTATTAATACCATTGATCCGTCTCTAAAGAAATCTTTGCCGTACTTTGAGGAGGTTTATCCATTGTGAAACTTGTTGGAGAAAAGATTTGTTGTTAGCAATGGCACTCGAAAGCAAAAAATTAAGGTGGCTTTGGATGAGTGTAAACAAATGGCTTCGATGTCTGTGGAAACCTACTTTGGAAATTTACAGTCTTTGTAGGATGAACAAGCTGCTTATTTCCCATTGCCTTCTTGTACCTGTGGTGAACTTGCTGCAAAGCTACAGGCTATGAGGGATGAAGACCATTTTCAGGACTTTATGTATGGGTTGAATGTTGAGTTGTATGGTCATACCCGATCTAATCTTCTGGCTCAGGATCCTCAACCAAGTTTAGATCGGGCATACCAGACAGTCCATGAGGAGGAGGATATACAAAAAAACTTAGGTCCAATCCATTGCTGAGGAGGTGTTGACGCTGGCTATCAAGACTTCACCTCGTCCATCTTCTACTTCTAATAGTAGGACCTCAGATTCCAGGGATAAATCAGGTATGATCTGTACTCACTGCAAGAAAATAGGTCATGATATTGCAACTTGCTTTGCCAAGATTGGCTATCCACAGTGGTAGGAAACTCGTCCTCGGCGTGAGGGCGGACGTGGTGCTGGTGGTGGCAGAGGCCCGACACCACCGTAAAGACGTGATGGGGGTCATGGTGCTGGTGGCGCAGGGGTTGTTCATCATGTCGCCGCTGCTGGTCATGGTGTCCCTGCCGGTCTTGCTGGGAGTTCGACGGATATGATGCATGGAGAGTATACTTCACCACTCTCAGGTGAACAATGGCAGAAACTGATGAGCTTGCTGGGTAACAACAATTCTTCTATCCCTGGTTCTTCAAACTCTGATCGTCTGATGGGTAAGAATTCTTCTGTCCCTTGGATATTCGATACTGGGGCTACTCTTCATGCGATAGGCTCTCGTGACAGTTTAGTTGATTGCTTTGAGGGCCCTGTCTGTCCTGTGATTTTGCCTGATGGAAGCACTATTGATGTTGTTCTGAGAGGCAAAGTATTTTTGACTGCTTCGTTGGTATTGACGGATGTTCTTTATGTTCCGACTTTGACTTACAATTTGATCTCTGTCTCCCAATTGATTGGTGCCAAAAATTGTGATATGTTATTTACTCCTGATTTGTGTTTTATTCAGGACCGAAGTACGAGGATGTTGATTGGAGCAGGTGAACAAAGGGGTGGACTTTACTTCTTGGGGGAGGTTCCAGCTTCTTTGGCTTCTGTGATCCTGGCATGCAAAGAAAGTGATACCGAGGGGTTGCATAGTAGACTGGGGCATCCTTCAGATAAAGTAATGCAGACTTTACCTTTTCTGTCAGGTAGTAGTGTGTTTTCTCACAAGGCTTATGATATTTGTCATCAAGCTAAACAGACTCGTGATGCCTTTTCTTATAGTAGTAGTCGTGCTTTGAGATGCTTTGAACTTATACACTATGATCTGTGGAGACCATATCGTGTTCTGTCATCTAATGGGGCACGATATTTTTTGACTTTGGTGGATGATTTTTCTAGAGCTGTTTAGGTTATTTTATTGACAAATAAGTGTGCTGTTTATTCTATGTTTCTTAAATTCATTGCTATGGTGAAACGTCAGTTTGGGGCCGATATACGTCGTATGCGGAGTGATAATGGCACTGAATTTAATTGTTTACGAGATTATTTTTCATCTCAAGGTATATTGTTCCAAACATCCTGTGTTGGGACACCTCAGCAGAATGGAAGGGTAGAAAGAAAATATCGACATATTATAAATGTAGCCAGGGCATTAAGATTTCAAGGTTCTCTTTCCATAGATTTTTGGAGAACATGTAACGCCCCAGTCCTAAAATACGTAGGACTAAGAACGTAGACATGCCAGCCGTATAATAAATATAAAAGATATCATACAGTGATAATGAATTGTCTTGATACAATATGTTGGGCGGAGACAAATCCACTACCAACAAGTAAAAGAAAAATACATGAGAAAAGAAATGATTTTGGCGAGCGAAGCGAAGACGATCCAAGCGCAATCATCCTCGAAGAAATGGAGATGGTCACGGCTAGAGCTAGAACACCTACGAAAGACAAGAGCACACACCTGGCGAGATAATCAGGTCCTCAGAGGGACGTAACAAGACACATAATATCATGCCAATAACTGAATAATAAAAGCTCAACAGAAAAGTATATATGACTAAACAAATAAAGGTCCTTAAGCATTCTATGTGAAAATACATTATGAAGACAACGTTCTACACAAGGACTCCCGAGACTAGAAATACGGCGTGTTAACGTTTCAACCGAGGTACTAGTGGCATCTAGAGGAAAACAAATAAATGCACGGCACACTAGTCTCTCAGGTGAGTCACTAACGGCAGCTAGAGGAAAGTAAATGCACGGCAAATTTGTGTTTCAACCGAGGCACTAGTTGCATCTAGAGAAAAGTAAATAAGTGCACGGCACACTAGCTCTTGGCTGAGTCACAAATGGCAGTTAGAGAAAAGTAAATATGTGAAAGCTCCTGCACCTAATAACTGTCTTCCCCCTCCCCATGTACAACTCGTGCTGAATCCACACCACGATATTTCTAATAACCGCTAAGTCTTCTAGGCAATTATATTAGCGGTAATATCCTAACGATCGTCCTGTACGTACCGATGTATGGTCGGTACTTAAGTCCGAATCTATATGAGACACGTGCCATCGTGACACACAGGTATCAGGCCAATGAATGCGGCACAAACAAAGGCGGTCACTTAACTCTAGGCCAAATGTATAAAAAAACAAAAGTATAGTAATTTGCAACTACATATGATTTTGAAAGAACAACTTATAAGAAATAAAACAAGCATGATATTGAGCAAGAAATTAAACAGTAAAGGTAAGGTGTCTTGCCAGAGGTACTTGCTGGTGAAACGGACAATCCCGTTGGGTACAGAATAGTCACAGGGCTACATAAGATGAACTCATACGATGTGACAAATTTCTAAAATAAAAACCAAAAATAAAATATTCTAGAAATTTTTTGGGGAAAATATATGATGTGTACTTTTCCGTCGGCATTCCAAAACTTCAAACGATTCGTGATTCTGATTCCTGGTTCTCCCAGAATCTCAAAAACACTAAAACGTGTCAAATTTCGGACAAGTGACACTCCACAAATTTTCCAGAAAATTAAGTTCCGAATTTATGAAAATAAAATTTATATTCAAAAAATATACCTCAATACGATTCCAACAAAAAAAACTGGAGGTCAAACGGAGTCCAGAGTTGGGAGTTATGGTCATTCGAAGTTGCGACAACCTTTGAAAATTGAGGCTGAATTTATGACGAATTTTGGGCTTAGTTATGACGAAAAAGGAGAGAAATTTTGACAATGATGGTTTGAAAGATGATTTTATTCATAGATTCGATAGATATATATAATGGCTAGCAATTAGCAAATTATGATAGGATTAGAACTAAATCAATAAGGATGATTATGATTACCAACTAATTTGGATAAGAATTGGATTGGTTTAAATAAGAAACGATCTAATTAATGCTAGATATGATTCCAATAGGATAAGAATTTCTAATGGATAAATCTTTCCATAAATTTAAATCAAATAAATTATAAAAAAAACAAATGAATTTGATTGCAATCCTTTAAATGATCACCATAATAACTTTAATTATTATTCTATATTATCAAATAATTCAAATCATATGAATCCAAATCCAAATCAAACTCAACATAATAACTTTAAAATAATATCTAATATTTATCAAAATAATTTAAATCAAATAATAAATAAATTATTTAATCAAATAATATTTCAAATCTAGATTAGACAAATCGTAATGCTCTAATTAGTCATCGTAATTATTTTAAACAATATTTAAATTATCAACATAATTTAAAGTATAGTTGATAACCATCAAGATAATTTAAATAAATTCAAATATAATCAAATAACTGATTAACATATCAAAATAATACTCGATGTCATCAAATATTGTAAAACTTACTTTTATAAATCCAAATCGTTATTTAAAAATAAATAGACAAAAAACCTTTTTTCGCTCAATTTTTTTTTAAAAAGCAACTTTTAGAAGACCAAAAATAATAAAAAAATATATTTTATATTTCAAATAAAAAATTCGAGAACATTTTTTTAGAAACATTATTTTAAACCTGTAATTTAAAACTAGTTTTTGGTAACAAAAGTAATCACAAAATATCTTTTACAAAATTTCTACAAAAATTACTTTTAAACACGAAATTAAAATATATAGATAAAATTAAAAAAAAATAATTTCTGGAAGATGAGTTACAAATCTACCCACCTTTGAAAATTTTCGTACTCGAAATTTAAGGACTACTAGGATAGACGGACTTTGTTGATCGGTAAAAGGATAGTAAGAATTTGTGATAAGAGAAAATAGATGGAAGGAAAAAGAGAATTTCTTTAATGAGAACATTAATCAATTTGGATGAAAAATAGAAAAAGTGAATGGATATGGCTTGATGAGCACGGACACGATGCACAAACACATTTGTAGGTGGAGAAAATTAATGGAACAGAGAATAATGAGCCTCTCCTTATATATGAGGTGGAAGCTACTATTTAGATAAGGATTATGATAGTTACAAATCCCTTTAGATAATTCCTCTATTTATTTTAAATCAAATTCAATAAATTTCAATCCAAATCTAAATCAATTTAAATCTAATTAAATTTCATCCTTTAGTTTAAAATCAATCAAATTTCAAATATAGATATTAATTTAACTATTTAAATAAATCCATAAAATCAAATCAAGATTTAAATCGCCACAATAATTTCAAAATATATTTTCCAAAAATACTAATAAAAATAATTGCAAAAATTATATTACTATTTAAAAATAAACTAATAAATATTTAAGAAATATATATATATATATCCAAATAATATTTACATAAATATACTTTTCTAATATACCATTTTATAGGAAATTTATTTATTATTATATCTGTATAAATGAAAGGCTTTTCATAATTAAAATCATAAACTTGAAAATTTAGGTACTATAGCTAAAAATAATTATTATCTATATTATTTCAAAACTGTAAAAATAGAAAAAAAATATTTTTCAAAAATATGTACGCTCGCACATAGTCGCACTCGTCGAGCAAATACGAAAAATAAAATTTCGCGCGCGACGTACAATGTAACTACGCGATGTACAATATACAAAAATAAAAAAATTAGTATCAAATTTATTTTAAAAAATAGTAAAAATTTAGGGGTTTTACATCCTACCCAACTTAAAAGAATTTTGTCCTCAAAATTAAGAATTAGTAGGAGGGTGAAAAGGCACAAAGGGGTAGCGATGAGGAAAAATCAATTCACGACGTTCAACACAAGATGCATTAGAAAATTATGATTTAGATAAATACGAAATAATCGTGGATATGGCTAATTAATGCAAGAGTGAAAATGATCATGGGTTAAAGTTTAATCAAGATAACCTGCGATAAGGAATAATATGGTATCAAAAGAAAATAAATTAGAGACTTTAAGATATGGTTTCTTAGAAGTAGGTTGATGGCACGATTAGGAGAACGATTAGATTCACTCATAATTTAAGTGATTAGGAGGTCGTGATAGTAAATATAGGGCCGAGGAAAAGAATGAGCAGCTTAGGATGAAGATACAGCAACATGGAGTGAGGATGGTCATAGTCATTAGGAAGGATAGAGGAAGTTCTAGTATAACGCCTTCGTCATTCTAAAATAGGTGAAGGCGAAAGCAGTATAGAGTTCGAAGGAGGCGTTATCGAATACGAATACGTGGTTCAAAGGCGACCGAATAATTTAAAAGGAGTTGCCAAGGCAGTCGCGGATGGAATTCTAAGGAGAAAGTTCAACTACATCCCATCAACGTAGATTGATATATAAAAAAGGCGAACCAATGTGCACTCGGTTGATCAGACCATCATGCACCGGTTCTGATTAGACAATATGTTAGTGAGTGGCCACTCCATAGCATATGCCTTGATCAAGCTCGATAAAGAATTAGCTTGCAAATACTAGGCTATATTAGCATCATTAGTCTATATAGTAAAACATAGGCACGAGAGTAGATGAAATAAGAACCAATATGAATAGTCTAAGAGTCGTGAGAATCTAAGTCTTGTTTATTCCTATACTATCATTCTACGGTTTTATTGACCAAGGCTTGGTTGACCAAACGGGTTAAACTCTTCTAGTCTCTATAGTCTAGATAATACTATTTGTATTCTCTTTAGCGGTCAAGGGTGTGTCAGGCCGTGGGGTATTCTACCCAACTTAAAAGAATTAAGCTAAGGGTGTTTGGGACATCTAACTAGTAGGGTCAATCTCTAGCAAGCACGAAGGGAAGATAAGAATAATGATAGAATAAATCAAGCAAGATGCAATCGATGAGTCGGTCGAATATGGAATCGAGGATAAAGGTCAAGTATGTGGATAAGATCCTAGACTTCTAATCCTATTCGCAGGCTTGCTTGGTACGGTAAAGTAACCAAATAATTTATCTAGACCTGCATGGGCCACCACAAAAACATGTAACACCCCAGTTCTAAAATATGTAGGACTAAGAACGTAGACATGCCAGCCGTATAATAAATATACGTAGGCTATAAAATACAGTAGAACCCTAACTAATCTCATCCACACAGAAATAAATGAATAAAAGATATCATACAATAATAATAAATTGTCTTGATACAATATGTTGGGCGGAGACAAATCCACTACCAACAAGTAAAGGAAAAATAAATGAGAAAATAAATAATTTTGGTGAGCGAAGCGAAGACGATCCAAGCACAATCATCCTCGAAGAAATGGAGATGGTCACGGCTAGAGCTAGAACACCTACGAAAGACAAGAGCACACACCTAGCGAGATAACCAGGTCCTCAGAGGGACGTAACAAGACACATGATATCATGCCAATAACTGAATAATAAAAGCTCAACAGAAAAGTATATATGACTAAACAAATAAAGGTCCTTAACCATTCTATGCAAAAATGCATTTTGAAGACAACGTTCCACACAAGGGCTCCCGAGACTAGAAACACGGCGCGTTAGCATTTCAACCGAGGTACTAGTGGCATCTAAAGGAAAATAAATAAATGCACGGCACACTAGTCTCTCGGGTGAGTCACTAACGGCAGCTAGAGGAAAGTAAATGCATGGCACATTTCTGTTTCAACCGAGGCACTAGTAGCATCTAGAGAAAAGTTAATATGTGCACAGCATACTAGCTCTCGGCTGAGTCACAAATGGCAGCTAGAGAAAAGTAAATGTGTGAAAGCTCCTGCGCCTAATAACTGTCTTCCCCCTCCCCATGTACTACTCGTGCTGAATCCACACAACGATATTTCTAATAACCGCTAAGTCTTCTAGGCAATTATATTAGCGGTTATATCCTAATGCTCGTCCTGTATGCACCGATGTACGATCGGTACGCAAGACCGAATCTATATGAGATACGTGACATCGTGACACACAGGTGTCGGGCCAATGAATGCGGCACAAACAAAGGCGGTCCCTTAACTCTAGGCCAAATGCATAAAAAACTAAAGTATAGTAATTTGCAACTACATATGATTTTGAAAGAACAACTTATAAGAAATAAAACAAGCATAATATTGAACAAGAAATTAAACAGTAAAGGCAAGGTGTCTTGCCTGAGGTCCTTGCTGGTGAAACCGACAATCCCGTTGGGTACAGAATAGTCACAGGGCTACACAAGATGAACTCAGACGATGTGACAAACTTCTAAAATAAAAACCAAAAATAAAATATTCTAGAAAATTTTTGGGAAAAATATATGATGTGTATTTTTCCGTCAACATTCCAAAACTTTAAACGGTTCGTGATTCTGATTCCTGGTTTTCCCAGAATCTCACAACGTGTCAGATTTCGGACAACTGACACTCCACAAATTTTCCAAAAAATTAAGTTCCGAATTTAAGAAAATAAAATTTATATTCAGAAAATATACCTCAATACGATTCCAACAAAAAAAACTGGAGGTCAAACGGAGTCCGGAGTTGGGAGTTCTGGTCATTCGAAGTTGCTACAACCTTTGAAAATTGAGGCTAAATTTATGACGAATTTTGGGCTTAGTTATGACGAAAAAAAGAGAGAAATTTTGACAAGGATGGTTTGAAACATGATTTTATTCATAGATTCGATAGATATATATAATGGCTAGCAATTAGCAAATTATGATAGGATTATAACTAAATCAATAAGGATGATTATGATTACCAACTAATTTGGATAGGAATAAGATTGATTTAAATAAGAAACGATCTAAATAATGCTAGATACGATTCCAATAGGATAAGAATTTCTAATGGATAAATCTTCCCATAAATTTAAATCAAATAAATTATAAAAAAACAAATCATTTTGATTGCAATCCTTTAAATGATCACCATAATAACTTTAAGTATTATTCTATATTATCAAATAATTCAAATCATATGAATCCAAATCCAAATCAAACTCAACATAATAACTTTAAAATAATATCTAATATTTATCAAAATCATTTAAATCAAATAATAAATAAATCATTTAATCAAATAATATTTTAAATCTAGATTAGACAAATCGTAATGCTCCAATTAGTCATCGTAATTATTTTAAACAATATTTAAATTATCAACATAATTTAAAGTATAGTTGATAACCATCAAGATAATTTAAATAAATTCAAATATTATCAAATAACTGATTAACATATCAAAATAATACTCGATGTCATCAAATATTATAAAACTTACTTTTATAAATCCAAATCGTTATTTAAAAATAAATAGGCAAAAAACCTTTTATCGCTCAATATTTTTTTAAAGCCAATTTTTAGAATACCAAAAATAATAAAAAACATATTTTATATTTCAAATAAAAAAATTCGAGAAATTTTTTTTTGAAATATTATTTCAAACCATTAATTTAAAACTAGTTTTTGGTAACAAAAGTAATCACAAAATATCTTTTACAAAATTTCTACGAAAATTACTTTTAAACACGAAATTAAAATATATTGATAAAATTAAAAAAAAAATAATTTCGGGAAGATGAGTTACAAATCTACCCACATTTGAAAATTTTCGTACTAGAAATTTAAGGACTACTAGGATAGACGGACTTTGTTGATCGGTAAAAGGATAGTAAGAATTTGTGATAAGAGAAAATAGATGGAAGAGAAAATAGAATTTCTTTAATGAGAACATTAATCAATTTGGATGAAAAATAGAAGAAGTGAATGGATATGGCTTGATGTGCACGGACACGATGCACAAATACATTTGTAGGTGGAAAAAATTAATGGAACAGAGAATAATGAGCCTCTCCTTATATAAGAGGTGGAAGCTACTATTTAGATAAGGATTATGATAGTTACGAAATATATATGTATGTCCAAATAATATTTACATAAATATACTTTTCTAATATACCATTTTATAGGAAAATTATTTATTATTATATCTGTATAAATGAAAGGTTTTTCATAATTAAAATCATAAACTTGGAAATTTAGGTACGATAGCTAAAAATAATTATTATCTATATTATTTCAAAACTATAAAAATAAAAAAAAATATTTTTCAAAAATATGTACGCTCGCACATAGTCGCACTCGTCGAGCAAATACGAAAAATAAAATTTCGTGCGCGATGTACAATGCAACTACGCGATGTGCAATATACAAAAATAATAAAATTAGTATCAAATTTATTTTAAAAAATAGTAGAAATTTATGGGTTTTACAATGTGTTCTGGCTGCATATTATTTGATAAATAGAACCCTTCTTGTATCTTGCATTTTAAGTCTCCTTATAAAGTTTTATATGGTTCGGCTCCTTCGTATGATCATCTACGTATTTTTGGTTGTTTGTGCTATGCGTATGATTTGAAATCCAGACATGATAAATTTGCTAGCAGGAGCAGAAAATGTATCTTTGTTGGGTATCCACTTGATAAAAAAGGATGAAAACTGTATGATTTGGAGACTGGTGAATTTTTTGTGTCCCGTGATGTTACTTTTTATGTAAAAGACTTTTCTGGATGTGGCTCTGCTAGCGAGACGTCTTCTGCGACACGCCATACATCTGTTGAGGTGCCGGGAGACGATATAGAGGTTTTTGGGATGGTGCCGGCTACGGTTGCTGAGGCTGGAGGGATTGATGGTGGCTCGGCACCGAGCGGCGAGGATGCACAGGTAGATACAGAAGTATTGACAGAAGAGTCCACTGAGGGTGATGCGGATAATACTGATGATACAGGGGATACAGTATTGTCAGAGGTGCCCGACGAGGTAGTAATGGAAAGAGGAATGAGAAAGAAATCACAGCTAGTGCGATTACAGAATTTTGTGACGAATGCTATTCGAAGTAAAAGTCCCCCCTTCACCACAGTTCATCTGTTCCCGTCACTTCCTCAGGTACTTCGTATCCTTTAATACAATTTCTAAGTTATGACATATTTACTGCTGGACACAGAGATTTTCTTGCAGCTATCACTGCAGGTGTTGAGCCTACTTCATATCGCCAGGCCTCGCGAGATTCGGGCTGGCGTTCGGCTATACAAACTGAAATACAGGCTCTGAAAGATAATGGAACATGGAGTCTTATCGATTTGCCTCCTGGGAAGAAAGCATTGGGAAGTAGATAGGTGTACAAAATAAAGTACAAATTCGACGGCAGTGTTGACCGCTTAAAGGCACGGCTGGTTGTGTTCGGTAATCATCAGGTCTGGGGGATTGACTATTCAGAGACATTTGCCCCGGTAGCTAAGATGCCTACAGTTCGGGCATTTTTGGCTGTCGCAGCTGTGAGAGGCTGAACTTTACACCAGATGGATGTGCACAATGCTTTTCTTCATGGCTATCTGATAGAAGAAGTGTATATGAAGTTGCCGCCAAGTTTTTTGCATAGTGAACCTAGCATAGTGTGTCGCTTGCGTAAGTCTCTATATGGATTGAAATAGGCACCACGTTGTTGGTTTGCTAAGTTTACTGCTTCCCTGATATCCTATGAATTTATTTAATCTTATTTCGATTATTCCCTTTTCTCTCTTTTTAAAGGGAAGGTAAAGTTACATGTTTTGATCTACGTGGATGATATGATTGTGTCTGGTAATGACTCAGTTACTTTAGATGCTTTCAAAAAGTACCATAGTTCTTGCTTTCACATGAAGGACCTTGGTGTGTTGAAGTACTTTCTTGGCATAGAGGTGGCTCGGAGTGCAGAAGGCATTTCCATGTGTCAAAGAAAGTATGCTTTGGACATCATTTGAGAATGCAGCTTGATGGGGTCTCGACCTGCTGGCCTTCCCATAGAGCCCAATCACAAGCTGGCAGAATCGACTAGTCCAATGATGGTGGATGCAGAGCCTTATCGGAGGCTGGTTGGAAGGTTGATTTATCTATTATTTACTCGCCCTGACTTAGCCTATGCTGTGTATATCTTGTCTCAATTCTTACAGGAGCCTCGACAAGATCATTGGCATGCTGCTTTGAGAGTTGTCAGATATCTCAAACATGCACCGGAACAGGGTATCCTTTTGAAAGCTGATTGTGATCTCCGTCTTTCTGGTTGGTGTGATTCTGACTGGGCCAGCTGTCCCTTGACTCGCCGATCTGTTACAGGCTGTTTGGTGTTTCTGGGGGGGTCTCCTATTTTTTGGAAGACCAAGAAGCAACCAACTGTTTTTCGATCTTCCGCTGAAGCTGAATACCGATCTCTCGCTGCGCTTGTTTGTGAGTTAAAATGGTTGAAGGAGTTATTGGTTTGTTTGGGCGTTCGCCAGGAGTCTGCTATATCGGTGTATTATGACAGTCAGTCAGCCCTGTACCTGGCTCAGAACCCGGTATTTCATGAGCGCAGTAAGCATATTGAGGTAGATTTGTATTTTGTTCGCGATGCTATTAGAGATGACACCGTAATAGCTTCGTATGTTCCTACTTCTACTCAACTGGCTGATATCTTCACTAAGCCCCTTGGAAAGCAAGTGTTTGATTCTTTCCTTCCCAAGTTGGGCATTTGTGACTTGCATGCTCCAACTTGAGGGGGGTGTTAGGTTATATTTGTAATGTAAATATGGCACATAAGCACAAATATAGACACTATATATATTGTAACAAACCCTAGCAATGGAAGGGAGGCATTATTATTTCCTACATGCAACGACCTTGCATTCTTTTCTAGTCCGCAATTGATTACTTTTCTTAGCTTTACATTATCGGGTGGTTCTAGTTCTTCACACTTGCAATAATAAAAACTTATGAAACTACATATGAGAAGAACTTGAAGTGTCCTATGTAGTGTAAGAAAGAAAGGAATGACATTTTGTTGATGTTCTGAGCGTTTGGTTAATTTATTAATTCTTATATAGTTTTTGTGTCGCCCCACGTCCGGTTTATCGGACTCGAGTTGTGAGCATGTCTAGCCTACGTCGTGGAATCGGCAGTAGTCAGCTGTTCTAAACCTTATCAATCTCCAAACAATCATAAATCCATCATCACATCATTGCACTAAAGACAAACTACCAAGATGCATGCACGCACAATTACCACAATCCACTATCATGATTTAGTACAACATACATATCAACTCTATCCGAAGACAAATCTGGTAAATCATCATAATCAAATATAAGACATCCACTACATCATCTTGAACGTCAAGGATTTATCCTGTTCTATGTCCTCCAAACTAATCCGAAGTGTCAACTATATGGCATATGCAACAACTATCCAGTCAGTATGGAGCAAAGTACAATACATCTCAATAATACTAAACAATATGACACAATATAATAAACAATAACTATAAATAACAAGTGGAACAAGAAAAGTACCTGACTATATGTACTAGATATGTATGGCATGTGCGGTCACTAGACAATTATGAGGAGTTGATCGAGATTAACACACATTATGTATAATATACTAGTTGTCACACATGTAATGCACATAAGGCACATCTCACAACCTAGCTTGCAGTCATAATTTGTCCAAGGCTAGGTAGACTACATGCTACACAGGTGTCCTCCCTCCTGAAACGACACGACACGACACTTCAAAACGAATAAAACATATGAAAAGTGTACAAAATCTGAGATGCAATATTGTAAAGTAAAATTAAGGAGTATGTACTTGTCTCGGATCCAATGTTGAAGATTGATCTTAATCCAACCTAGACATAATACAAGATTTCGTTATTAAGGATTCCCATAATTTAAGCTCTATTGGTTTCATATAACTAGACTTATGACTAAGATCTAACACTTAACTATTTAAGCCTAATAAATCATAAAGCCCATATATATATATATATATATATATATATATATATATATATATATATATATATATATATATATATATATATATATATATAAATATGCCAAAAAAGATAAAATAAATATATATATATATTTAAAAAAAAAATATATATATATATATATATATAAATATGCCAAAAAAGATAAAATAAATATATATATATATTATGGCCAAAAATAGATTTATAAAACCCATTTATAAAAGACTATCGAATATAACTTAAAACCCAAACCTAAATTTATTATATTTACTGAAGCGCAAAATACCTTTTTTTAAGTCAAAAGAAACGCATAGTCAGGATGGCCCAAAGCCTAACTAACATACCATTATAAATACTCGGCCCCAAATTTGAGCCCATAGTCCCATTTCTAGGCTCTGGCCCAAATATTATTTTTCATTTAATAGGATCAAAGGCCCAGGTCATTATTTCCTTAGGTGAAGCCCAATACCTAAATCTAACATAAACCCCTTTCTTCTGATTAATAAAAAAGAACAGTAAGCAAAAATAAAAAAAGAAAGAGGAAAATGTTCGAGAGGCTTACAGCTAGACTCGGTAATGCAGAGGCGATGCTCAGCCAATAGATTGGAGAGGAGTGAGTCTGGTTGTAACATCATAGTGCCAAAATACGTAGGGCTATGAACGTAGCATGCCAACTGTATATATACGAGATTTCATAATAAACAGTCTGGTAATTCTACATCTCATCCACAATAGTAATTAAAAGAAATAGTTCATTATAAATCAATAAAAGTCAAAAATAGTTGATAGCAGTGTGGAGACAAATCCACTACCAAGCACTAAACCAAACTAGAAAGATAAATGGAGCTCGGCCTCCAAGATAAACAGATAAAAAAATGGTAACTAAATAGGCTCTTCAACCCAATAAAAACAACTATGATCAAAAGGTAAGACTCTCTCGACCGAGAATAATGAGTCTAGTCCGGAGCCATATACCTGAACGTTCCTCGAACGTTAGAGGGCATTAGTAACAGTAGGGGTCAACTAACACCGTATCTCCAACGGAGCTTCCGGGTTACAAAAGAAAAGTGCATACTTGGCCCATACGCTAGGGAACTGTCCTTCCCACCCCATGCCTATTTACGTTGTATCCACAACACATACAACCTCTATTAGCTGCTACGTCAAACTGGTCATACAAATACTATTAATAGTTAACCTTATCGCACGGCCTATACGTAACGATGGCCAATCGATACGCAACTCCGAGATCTATATGTGACTCGCAACTGGTGGCATACATGTGCCAAAGCCAATGAATGCAACACAAAACAAAGGATTGTCTCTTAAATCTAGGTCAAATGTGCATAGAAATAAATAAGTAACAAAAAATAGAACTAAATAATACTTTGCATCTAAATACAATTTTGGAAGAACGATTTTATATTACAGAAAACAATAATAAATAAATGCATGCAATATGGTGAGCTAAAGTAAATAAACAGTAGTGGCTAGGTATCTTGCCTAGAGGTTGTGTGCAAAAAATGACAACGTCCTGTAACTCAACTCTTCAGATAAAAGGAGCAACGAAAGTCAACTTCTGTAAACTTCCTCGGATGCTGAAATAAACATCACGAATGTTTCCGATATAAGAAAAATGTCTAAGATCGCCAACCCGTAAGTCCAATTTTGAAGACGGAAGCAAAATCATAATTTCAGGTCAAATTAGTGTCCGTCATTGGACTATCTTTGCACCGAAAAGCATGCCAAAACCTACGTTCTCTAAAGTCTTCAAGTTATATGTGCGAGTCCGATTTGATGATACAAACTCAATCATATGTCCAAATTCGGATTCTGGTGAGCCATGCACAATTTCGTCCGTTGGATCGTGTCGTGGGCCTGCCAAATAGCCTTCCGGTCGACCTTCTCAGAATCAGACAAAACTTGGCTCACAGGGCTAGAAAATGAAACGAGTTTAGTGGCACAAGTTTTCTCCTGATGTGAAAAATATGCACAATATTATGTGCTAGTTTGGAAAAGGATCGATACAGAGTATCTTGACTGATACGCCTCAATTTTGTCGCGTACACACAACCAAATCGAGTTCCATCAAATCCCACTCGTCGACGAAGTCGATACGCACCTTTCGATGCTTTCAGTTTATGACCACGTTGTCCGGTTTGTCAGGACGAACACCGTATATGAGAAATTTTGTTGAAATCGGTTGTTTTAAAAACTGTTTTTCTTAATTTTTGAAAATTATTTACTCAACATATAGTAGATGAAATTTAAAATAATGAAAAGGATTTTCAATTTGTTCATGTCTTCTAAAACTTTGTTCAAACAGTTTGTAAAGTTGTCAGTGGTTAGCCATGAATCGGCCTTCCAATATGGGTGGTTGAACTACCTATAAACTGTTTATTAAATAGTTTTTCTTCGAAGTTCGAATCGGTTTTTCTGGATCAATTTCTCCCTGTACTTGAATCTATTTACTGGGATTTCGAAAGGGTCATATAGGCTTTCTATGGGAGTTTATAGAATCAAAAGTGATGGAGTAATTAGGAAAAAAATAGATCCGCAAGCAGGGTACCTTGTTGTCAAGAACAGAACATAGTGCAATGTTCTATGTTGTTGCCGGCGATCGTGGCGGTGTCTGGTGAACTCATTGCGGTACAGGCGGGTCAAGGAGGTGGCGCATGGTCGCAGTTGAAGGAGGGTTCGCTCACGAGGAGAGATTCGATGAGTTTTTGAGAAATTTTCAAACCGAGGTAGGTTCCATATACCAAATTTAAATCCCAATATCCTATCGATTAGAAGTAAGATTTGAATATGGTATCGAACAAATCTTGTAGAGAATTTGATAGGAGATTAATTGGATTTGATTTGGACAAAAATTATGAAGATTTGGATTGGTTTCAAAAGAAAATTTTCTTTTAAATAACCCAGCTCGCTGCTCGGGTTTTAATAGTTACGGTTCCTCACGATAACAATAACGGGTTATGGGTTGCAGTAGATGAATAGTGTTCATCAGTTTTCTTTTTTTAAACTATATATATATATATATATATATATATATATATATATATATATATATATTTATATATATATATATATATATATATATTTATATATATATATATATATATATTCAAATAATTCAAAAAAATTCTAAATAAAATTTTAAAATCTCCAAAGAGCTTCCAAAATAATTTAAATAATTATTTTTGTAAAAAATACCCATTATATATATATATCATGTAGAAATATTTATTATTTTTAAAAATTAATAAAAACTTAACTCATTTACTAAATAACAAGTTACTCTTAAAAAATTAAGAAATACCTAAATTATGTTAAATAAAATACATTAAAAAATAAAATTTTGGAGATTTATATCCTGCCTGTAATGCCCCGCTCCGTACGACGCATTACGCTGAGACGTTGACTCAAAGAGTCGCGTTGACCGAATGAAATATATCGATGCGAATCGATACGAGAGTTACGTTGTCCCAAGCAATGCATCGAACTAAGTCGATACAAAGAGTTACATTGTTCCAAAGAATGTATCGAGTTGAATCGATACGAAGTGCCGTATTGCCTCGAAGGATAAGTGCATTGTGATGGCTCAAAGATTCTAAGAAATCGAATCGTCTAAGGCACAAGTTTGAATCGATGCAAGTATTGATTTTAGTTGGTTTCATGTGCAGGCTATACGTTTATGCTGAAATGTTAGAGGTCGACATTTTTGCCTTATTCAGAAAGGGGTCCGCAAAACCAATCGTCGCCTTGTGACAGACTAAGCAACTGAGGCGTTGGCACGGTAAGCCAAATCGGACGTATAATTCAATGAAGTACGAAGTACTCGAATGGCTATGCCAGTAGAGTTAGCTGTGCAACGAAGTTATGAAATCGAGCCGCATCGGATCGGCAAAATGACAAGACGTATCGGTTTAAGGTAGGAGGATTGACTCTTCTTTTTACTCCTTCATGCCTAAGTAAGAATATTAGATTGTATGCTAAGTTAACCTATCGATGCCACGGGCGTGGCCCGATCGAAAGATAAATCATAGTGTGTCGAACACTAGTTAGAATAATTAAAATAAAATGTGTATCATATGCACGAGTCGCTATAGGACATTGGATATCGCAAAGGTGAGCACCTCGGTGTGCAAGCCACAAGAACATGGGATAACTGTATTCGGCGAGTGCCTTCGTGCACGAGCTATTCCGTGCCTTCGCATACGAGTTAGAAATGCTAGCACATTGAAAGACAATAGGCGAGCGCCCTAGCGTGCAAGCCCCGAACATTGAATACTAAGTCACAGAACATGGAAATACGGCTTCGATGCGTGCACCAAGTGCACAACGCGAGGTAAAAGATGATAAATGTGTCAAAACGTGTCTTCGTGCACGAGATCATAAAAGATGGCTTCGTTGCAAAAGAATACAGCTGTGGCATGAATGTAACAGAACTGTCGAATATGACATGATACCTCGAAAGGTGTTCGGGACCTTCGGATCGTTCGGTTGATGAACATTGAGTTGAGGCATGATACCATTGAACATTAAAACGAAGTATAAAATGTAAGAACATAGAAAGTTAATGGAAGAAATACGAGATGATAAAGTCTGAGTCTCGGACTCAAGACTATATTTAGTTGTTTGAATAATAAGGCGTTGCATAGTCGAATGGACTTGAGATAATTGTGATAATCTTTCGTGCAAGGAAAGTTCCCTCTGAACGGGCTACGCCGGGGCACCGGGACCGTTCGGCTAGGAGGGATATAATCTTTGATGTTCGCTCATCTGTAAAACGACTAGCCCCCGATTATAGATGTGAAAAGCCACAAATGATGGTAGGCATGCGGTATGTTTTGGTTGTTTAGGATAGCAACCCAACCCGTGAAATGCCGGGCTATCCAAATTCGAAAAAGAAAAGAAAGAGAAAAAAAGAAAGGAAAAGAAAAGAGAAACACCTTTAGTCCATTTTGGCGCGAGTACACCAACGACCTTTTCATATAGTTAAGGAATGATGGGTTGAAAGTGCAGGCACGTATGTGTCCCGCACATAGATCCTGCATAGAGAGCACTTATAATACGACAGGGAAGGAATGGGGCGTATTCACCTTACGTCGGTGTAAAGGCGAGTGCGTCTATGTTGGTAAAAAGTCGTACCACGAAACAAACATGAGATTGTTTTCCTGCATGCCTATTCAATTCGAATAACATGCTTGCCTTGATAACATGCTTGACCGCTTTCGAATATGCCATAAAATCGACTCTAAGGAGAATATAGCAAGATCATAAGCTAAGTTGCATGATTGAACATAAACACTAAATGTTGGTTTAGAAAGTTGGTCTTTTTGTCAGTACATGCGAGGACGAACGTACTGATCCCCCACCAGCTTTTATGCAGGGGTAGGAAATGGATTGCTCGCGGCACAACTTTGCTTGATCGCGCAGAGGCATAGAATACCATAGCATTTGAAGCGTGCAATCATATTGACGCTCGAACTTGCAACAGGATTGATGCGTTAGAGATATAGAAGGCATAATGTATGAAACGATAAAATCCTTTGTGGGCAAGAAAGAACTTGAGTGTTGTAGCCAACCTGGCAAAATCAGTTGGGCTATTGAAAGCCTTTGTAATCTCAGTTCGAATATCAATGAAGAGAATTGTTTACTATGTTTTCCTTTCGTTGTTAATATCAACTCAAAGATAACCATTTGAGAACTTATCATCTTGCCTTACACGAGCACAACTCCAGGCTCGTGCGACATCACGCCCCCCTGCGAGGATGATAATTTAGATGATTCCAGTTCGGGGCGTGACACTATCCAACTTATAAAAATTTATTTTTCAAAATTAAAACTAAAGCACGATGATTGTAATACAATGCGAAAGGAAAGAAAATTTAAAATACAAAATCGTACCTTGGTTTTCAGACAGGATTGTGGGTGTCATCCTCGCGCTCTCAATTGGATTCTCCTGGCGAGTGGTGCCTCCATGACACTCAAACCAATGGAATGGACTGGTTGTCTAGTCTATAATATACATGGGTTATAGATAAGGGTAACGAATTCTAGGGCTAGTCGCAACTATGTCCTCAATTTCTTATTCTAAACAAGTTCAGCTTGTCTAGTGTACGATTATAAGGCTACTAAGGGTGATGAAGGTAGTACTTTATGATACTACCGCTAACTAATAAATCCAAATATTTCTAAGTAATGACGAGTCAACTATATTAATCAGGATAACTAAGCTAGTAAGAGTGTGGCTCTAATATCAACTCGTGACTCAAAAATTAATGGTATATCTAGGATCATACTCGTTGTATCCTACTCTCAAAGTGATTGTCTATCATGACCATGGTGGTAATTCTATGTTGTTGCTGAGGTGTTATAGATCGTCTAATCGACCTGTTCCAGGTTATTCTAGCTGGTATTAAGCTGGTTGATTAAACCATATAATCATCAATCAAGATTAGGATAAAGCAAAATAAAAAAATAATTAAAATATTTTCAAGAATGGTATAAATGCCAAGCTTGATGCATAGGACGTAGTCTAGATAGAATCAGAGAACCATATACCTCCATAATTATGTTATTCAGAGTCTGCCCAGCCAGCTCACATTTGGCTGCAAAACTTCTGATTTTGTAATTTAACAGATAGTTGCAGTGTGTGTCTGCCATGCTAGATAATATAGGTTCTCAAACTTATCTTGGCCAAATCCATTGGATGTTCCCAAGATCATGAGATGAGTCAATCAAGATGCATGGACATAGTTTAGGTAAGATTCGAAAAACATATATAACCATGATGTCGTTATCTGAAGTACTGCCCCGCCAGTATTTGTCTGGCTTCAAAAAACTCTTGATTCAATAATACAAGGATTATATATAGTTTCTCTAACTTTCCTTGGACCAATCCATGGGTCATTTTTCTAATACTATAACGAGAGAGAACGAGAAGAAGTACTTAAGAAGTTAGCAGAAAAGGGTTTAGTCAAATCATAGGAATTATGGTAGCCATAATCTAACTGGATTCAACTCCTAGGTAGTAAGGCTTAAGAATATTGGATAATCCAATAGTTGGCTTACATAGGAATTGTTTGAGGAGTATGGATAACCACTAGGGAAGAAAATTCTAGGTAGAAGAAAGTATTCACATAACATTGAATTTGAAAAAAGTGGCACAATTTGAAAGACGAAGGAATTTTAGTCATTTGTACAAACAAGAATTATAAAAATGATTTAAGAATAAATAAATATTCCTAATGATATCACAATTTCTTATAAGAAGGTGATATACTAGTTTCGAGGTCAGGGTATGATCATGGTAATGATTATAATCATTCGCAAGTTTCTAAATAATTTAAGAACCATAACAATGGACCTATTTAGGAAAGAGATAAGTAATAAAATATGAGAATGAATGGCTAGGCTGATGACTAACTAGTGAAGGAGTGGCTTGAATGAACGTGTGGCTCTGGTGTAAAATAAAGTAACATCGAGAAATGTAACAACTAAAACCATACCTGATATGACTTCCCCGTCTGGTTTTGCATCCTCTACTGCCAATGAGAAAGCTGCCTGTACTTGTTACTGGGGCCCTTTGTAACGCCCCAGTCCTAAAATACTGAGGACTAGGATACGTATACACGCCAGCTACATATCAAGCGGATTCCATTCCAAGTTGTCTTGGTTTTTCTCAATCTATCTATCAAATCAACTAGCATATATCTATCTCAATCCACAGAAGATATGATATAAACAATAAACAATATGTGTCATGGTCTGCAGCCTAATAACATATGTGTATGAATAGAACTGAAGAACAATATAAGTCTACAAAACTAAGTTACATAGCGAAATATAAATAATAGATGAAATATGAAAGAACGATAAAGTACCTGCACTCTGATATAGTAAAATCACCCTGTCGTCGAACTACTCCTGCACGATCGACTACCTAGAGAGATCACCAGGTCCTCAGGGGACATAGCAAGGTACAAAAAAAATATATCAATGTAACAACAAAAATAATATCTATAAAACAAAGGGTAACTACCATAACCATCTAAGTGCAAATATGCAGTTGAGGACAATCCTAATATCAGGCCTAGTCGTACTAGCAATCACCCATGGCATCGTACTATGATACCAATGGACGAACGAGTAAACAGCCATAGATGTGCTATAGAGGCCATGACCATGAGTAAAATAACCAAGTCCCAAATATGGAAGCATGATCATGAGCCTATACAGTAGGATATTTTGGTAGAGTCCTCCCCATCCCTTGCTCTAAAACTAACAAGTCGAGTCACGTCAAGTCAAGTAAATCTCACGAACAAGTATAAGTTGTACATTCTATCACAGAGTCCATAACAATGAATATCTCATGACAGACTCTGTATCATAAATTTTGTCGGTGTTATGTGGTCTATCGTGTCAATGAAATACGAATAAAGTACACGTAATGCCTAGTATCGATACTCGATGACTACAAGATATCATTGGCACTCGAATACAAAACGAATGCAAAGTATTGACTATTCCTATGTCCTAAATGATAATTAACAAGAAATAAAATAATAATAAAAGAAAGGAAGATGAACTATAACATTGGCAAGGTACACTTGCCTGTAACCTCTGTCTGCGTGTCTGTCTGACCAACTCCAAAGTCCATGCTACTTTCGTCACGTACGCTTATAATAAATATTCGACTACTAATAATACACTAATACTTACTATATACAGACTTAACATTTATAGACCTTAATAATATATTTATACCAAAACTAGTCATATTGACTACTTTACTTAATATAACATATATAGTATTAAATCTACCTATAAAAGTAATATATTATTAACACAAAAAAATATCACTTTTATTTCTGGAAAATATTTATAAATATTCTATAAGAAATATTTTATTCATAGAAAAATATGTGTACAAGTTTTGTATTGATTCTACATCAATATGCATAGACTTGTTCCATGGTTTGGCTCCTGAAATGACAATTTTTTAATAAATAAAAATTTTGATAAAATATTATTAGTTATGTAAAAATAGGCTTTTTTATCGAAACATGTACAACAATTATTTTGGTAGTGGTATAGGAAGTTTCAAATCAATTGGACACATAGAACTCATGGATTTCAATATTTTAATATTACGGTAAAATGTCTAAATTTTTAGTAAATAGCAAATAAAACCAAAACACTACAAAAGTATATGCGTACGAAAGCTTATGAAGTTTAGTTTCTTAAAAAAAATATACAAAAGGTTAAAATGTCCCGTTAGTAGATAAAAAATGGCTCACAACATAAAAGGTCTCTTCTGGACACCTTTCCGTAGAACAGACGCCTCGGCCAAACCTTTTGAAACTGTATAGGGGGTGGCCAGTTAAACATGAAAATAGACATAGAGATCTTTTTGTTAGTTTTAGTTTCATGAAAAGATGAGATCAACAAGTTCATGAAACCCTAGATGCAAAATAGCATACCTGCTCGAATGAATTCGGACTTGGATCCCAAACTTTGTTTACTTGTGGGCTATTTTCGTGTAGTAGAAAGGATTGTGAATGTATAGGGTTTATAGGATTATAGAGAGTCGAGTTAGCTTTGCAACGAATATTCATGGAGCATCATGGAAGGTTGGGAAGGGGTCAAAACTACCGCGGGTACACCACAAGGTGTTGTCGGCGGCCAAGGCTGTGAAGGAATTTCAGGATTATAATTTTTGGAGGGAAGTGTCAACTGAAATATTAGGTTAAAATATAATGTTTGAGTCTTATATATGTTAAGATTTGTCTAAGGAAGATTTTAGGAAAGTTTGGTGAGCTTTGGTTGCTCTATTTGAAAGATATGCATATTTGATTCAATGGATAATTAATGGGTTTCCTAATTTAGAAAGTCAATGGTAGGTTGTTTGATTGAATCAAAGATACAAGAATTTGTGGTACATGGCTATACTTAATTAGAATTAAATCAATCTAATATGGTTCCGCTATGGGTTGCCAACCTATGATGGTTGCCACTAAGTTGTGTTGACTAGGATTAAGTCCCAAAAATAATTTTAATTGATTCTAACCTCGAAATTGCACTATATGGGATTTATGTGCCATTAAAAATAACTATCACATGGGAACTCAATTGAGTGGCACACCATTGTCATGTGCATATTAGGCTCGAAATGGGTCAAAACCATATATTGGATCAAATAAATTGGATTGGAGTTGAGCCTTAATTACTATTTGGAAAACTAGTCAAATTTTACAGTAGAGACTAAAATGATTATTTTACCCCAAAATTTGTACATAAAAAATAAAGCACAAGGAATCATGTTTGAATGGAACATGATATATCAAACTAAAAGTGGACTTATATAGAATTCAAATATGGAATTAGATTGAAGAAATTGATAATTGTTGTGCTTCAAAAATTAAAGCTATGGTGAAGTACTAGTATAGTCATTATTGACTTTATAAGATAGTTTTAAATTAGATATCCATATAAAATAATTAAAAATATTATCAAAAAATTAGGGGGCTTAAACCCTGAGCTATAGCCCTTTCGAACTGCACTGACTGAGGAGGTAATGGTTGACGAGGTGCTCTGGATGCTGGTGCCATAAACCTCGACACCTGCTAAAGTAGTCGGGGTGCCAAAAGTGCTGGAGTTGTTGGCCTAGGAGTCTGTTACGCATATACTATAGTCTACTGCTCGGGATAATCTTTGACCATATGATGTCCTGAACCACGCCTCAAGCACAATCCAAGACAAATCCGACACGAGTACAATATCTGTGCCATAGTTTTTAGTCATCTTGTACTCCAAAATTTAACCATGGCTAAGGTCAACTAAAATAATAATTATTTAATTAAAATATTCATAAAATCCATAAAATCCTTTTTAAGATCAAATAAGTAATAAAAAATAAATTCAAAAATTCAGGGGTGTTACAGCCGGAGTCAGTGGCTCGAAGTGGTGGTAAGAACGTCGGTGATGACGTAGATTCTGACGGGGTGATGGTCGAAGTAGTGGCAGATCCCAACGAGGCTGCGGTGCTGCTGTCTGTCGTCTCTGACGACTCAGGACGGAGCCACGGTGGCGTACGGCCAATGAACAACGACGAGAGAGGGAACAGTGGTGATGTGGTGTCAGTGAGTGGGGACAATGCTGTCAGAAATTTAGAAACTGTAAAAAATTTATAGTAAAATATTGTAGTGGCATAGTTGTGAATACATGTAGATCTGGGGGCATTTGAAATAGAAGTGTAACAAAATTCAGTTATCCCTAACTAATCACAAAATTTGTTAATAACAAAAAAATGACTATACTAATTAGTTACTAACTGCCAACTATAATAACCAAAATAGTTATTCTCCATAAAACTTACAAAAATATTTAATTACTGATTTAATAAATCAAAACTAATCATCTTCCTCCAGCAACTCAATACTAAAAGGTTAATATAGTTATCAACTAAAAACAACTTTTCCTCCTCAGGAAAAGTAATCCCATAACTAATCCTTATCAAAAGTAATTAGTTAATATCTAATTATTAATAATAAAAATCAGGATTTTGAAGATAAGTTTAATTTAAGATAGAAATGCATTTGACAAACCAAATTCAATATAACATATTTACTTAAAGTAAAGAAAATTTCCAAAAATACACGAAAATAGGTTTAGGAAGTTACATATGTCCCATATAGCAGAAGACATTGTCTTGTGATGCATACCCATCTGGTTCATCGATGCCAAGTATTAATCAAATAATTTTTTCCTTACACGAGCATCTGTAATGACGCCCACAAACGTGGGTCAGTACATTATCGTGTACTGGTGAGCGGTGTTGGCCCAACTTACCTAAGAAGACAACACTAAGTAAACATGTGATAGGAACATTATTAAAAGTGGTCTTTCTCGTTGCCTTATGGTCAATTATAATTTATATCCAAGTAAAGAATGATGTTCTCATAGCAACATAAAGTAAAACATGTATGTTATCACCCTTGGTGATTCTTACCCACGATCACGTAGCCATCCATATACATTTATAATACTTACTTTGCCTGCATAAGACACTGTTAGAAACAATATTATATTTATCATATTCGTCACCGTTTAGGTGATTATTACCAACAACCAACATCCTTCCCTATATATGATTAATACTTACTTTGCCTGCATAAAACATCATTAGCATGCGATCTGTCTATATGTAGATCACTGACTACACGTCATCTTGGACTTGTGGTTAGATAGCTCCCCTTCAGCGATGGGTAGCTAGCCCAGTCTAGAAGATTTCCAAATCACCATGTGCACTAAGAAATTTTGATGCCCCTTTCAGTGCAAGGTAGCAAGCCCCACTAAAAGTCCCAAAATTTTGATGTCAGTACATCGATACCCTACTTTGTTCCCCTTGGACAAATTGATTCCAAGGCCTTGGAGTACAACTCGATGAACAATACCTTGTACATAAGTTGTCCATGACCATACAAGTATACGTAACTATCTATAAAAAAATATAATGCATGATAAGGAAAATTAAGTAATTAAACTACCATTCTCATTCGTAATGCCACATATTCCTTAATCTGAAGCTCGCATTACCATCTACCAAATCCAGGGTCTTAATGCAATCAACATCCTACAACAGCACCAATTAACTCTAGTAGACTCACTACAATCTTTAATGCAATCTTTGATACCATATATTCTCTTGAGTCATAACTCTAGCATACTCACTGCCCAGTTCCCGGGTCTTGTTATCTGTATTACCATCTATTCATCGAGTTGAGGCTCACTGCCCAAGTAATTGGGACTTTTCCTTAACCTGTCATATATTTCATTGCATGACACACAATTCATATAATGATTTATAATAGTATTCAGATCCTATGGTTAATTATCTTTCATTATCTTTCTGGGTTTCATGCAATATAACATTTAGCAACTCGACGAGTAATCATAGCATATAAATCCTTTTTAATAAGCGTGAAGCAAAAGGATCTTCGAAGGACTCACACTACTCACATTTTTAAGATGGTTCCAGCCATGATCATAGCCTTCCGAGCGATCCTTTCATATATTTTCAAGTCCAACCAAACTTCATCGAACTAACCAGCCATCATAATGCACCATGCGGTCGAGGCACTACATAATATACCACTCAGAAAAAGATTTCTCCTCGAAACTTAAACAAAACTCATCCCCATAATTTCAAGTAAATTTATAAAACTTTCCATAATCAACTTGTACTATTTAACATTTCTCCGCAATATCTTGATTAGTCCCAAATGATGTACCATCTTGCCACAATATTTCAATTTGAGTCAGAATAGTTTACCATCCATCTCCATTCCTCCAACAATCGTGCAATTTTCTTAGCACATGATAATCCTTCCCTGTAGCTTCTTTGAATTCAGCATACCACTTAGTTTGGCTCATACACACATTTTAGATGTCCCAAAAATATATGCATTTTAACTAAATTTAATAATAAAGAAATGAACGAGCTATAGGTATAACTTTATTCCCGAATGCTAGCAAATTCTCTTAAGAATTTCGTATAGTCTCGCTCATTTATTCAATTCTCCAACCAACTAATAACATAATGAATGTTACCAATTCCAACTTGAGTAATTTCTCGCAACTGATCCAAAATTTCTAAAGTATTCTGACATAGTTATATCAGGTTTTCCAACGAATCTAGAGTTCCCTTTCAAGTCCATTGTCATTCACACCATCAAATTGATAAAGCTAATAGCCACATTTCACTTCAACACCATGATTATCATCGATCAAAGCATGTACCCATTATTATTTGCATCCATACATTTTATTTTTAACCTGTAAATTTCTCGATGTACTCAAAAAATTCCTCGTATTGATCAAGCCAACATATTATAATTGTTGGAGTGGGTGGGGTTCCCAACCTATGTGGAGAAGGCCCCGGAGTGCGACGAGCGCCGTTCGTGTATAGAAGAAGCTCGGGAAGTAGGTGACAAAGTTGCTGCTGTTGCTGCTAGAGCTGCTGGAAGCAGGGGATCCGAGTTCGGGCCGAAATCGGTCCCAGGCCGAGTTCTGGCCGAACTCGGTCTGGCCGTTCCAGGGTTTGGCCAGTAGGTGCTGGTTGCCCCACACAGAGTTCTGGCCGAACTCTGTGTCGTCGGGGGCTGAAGCGAATTTCTGGATGAGTTTTCATCATTGGATCTAATCCAACGGTCCAGGTTGGTTGCGGGATTAGGGAGTTATATTGAGATTTCTCAACCCTAATTCAGATGTGCAACATTATCGCAACGTAACACAACTTTTGGAGAGAGAAGGAGGCAAGAGTGCCATTGCACCTTCGGAGAAGAAGACGGAGGATTGAAGGTCGTTTTCGAAGGAGATCGTGTTTTGGGTAATCTCTACTCGTCGTTCTCGCTCTTCGTAGCCTTGTAATCATTGTTCTTATCTCTGAGTGTTGTGGGGATCCGATTTGGATCGGGAGGAGTTTGTAGTGGGTGTAATTCTTCTATTCCATTAGTGGAGGCTTCTCAGGGTTGGACTCCGATCGTCCCGTGGTTTTTCCCGCAAGGGTTTCCACGTCAAAAATTCTCTGTGTCTGCGTGATTGTTTTTGTGTGGTTATTTTTGGGTTCGTGCGTTGTATTGCTCGGTCCTCTTGCAGGTACTCTCCAGTTTGGGGAAAGGTTTCCGCGTTTCTTTCTCAACAGAGTGGTATCAGAGCTTTGGGTTCAAAGGGTGTCAGGAGTTGACAGAGGAACCAGAGAGGAGAGATGGACGCGAAGCCGGTGCGCATGGTGAACCTTAATGGCACAAACTATCAATATTGGCGGAGCAAGATGAAAGATTTACTATTTGTCAAGAAGCTGCATCTACCCGTGTTTGCATCCGAGAGGCCCAGTAATAAATCCGAGGAGGACTGGACATTCGAGCACATACAGGTGTGTGGGTACATAAGGCAGTTTATTGACGAGAACATGTACAATCACGTTGCCGATATTGAGCACGCGAAGACGTTGTGGGATAAGCTGGAATCCTTGTATGCGAAGAAGACCGGGGTAAACAAGTTGTTCCTGATCCGAACGATGATGGGTCTGCGGTACAAGGATGGGGCGTCTATTTCGGATCACTTGAGTGAGTTCTAGGGCATGGTTGACCAGCTATCTTCTATGGGAGTCAAGTTCGACAACGAAGTTCAGGGACTGTGGCTGCTGTGTACATTGCCAGACTCGTGGGAGACCGTACGAGTATCTATGATCGCTTCTGCTCCAGAGGGCGTGGTCAGTCTGGAGTTTGCCAAGAGCGGGGTGTTGAATGAAGAGATGCGGAGACGTTCTCAGGGCACTTCATCCACATCCTACCACTCAGAGGCACTTGTTTCAGAGAGCCACGGAAGGGGCAAAAGCAGGGGTCCAGGTGGTGGCAGAGACAAGAGCAGGGGGAAGTCCAAGGGTCGTTACGAGGACTCAGAGTGTTACCATTGCGGTAAGAAGGGCCATATCAAGCAGAATTGTTTCGCTTGGAAGAGAGAAGAAGGGCGACAAGGGGAAGCAAGAAGAGAATACTACAGCGGCGGCCTCGGTGCATGGAGGCAATGTGATCGTCGTAGGTGATGAGGTCATTACTAACCTCGCCTGCGATGACAATTCTTGGCTGGTGGACTCAGGGGCTTCAACATATGTATCTCACAATAGGGTACTGTTTGCCACTTACACGACAGGCGACTGTGGCGTGTTGAAGATGGGCAATGGAGATGTGTCAAAGGCTATTGCCGTTGGAGATGTGCATTTGAGAACGAAGACAGGTGCGATTCTTGTTCTCAAGAATGTTCGTCATGTCCCTGATATCCGTTTCAACCTGGTGTCGGTTGGAAGGTTGGATGACGAGGGATTCTTCAGTCTCTTCGGGAACAGTCAGTGGAAGCTTTCCAGAGGTTCGATGGTGATTGCCAGAGGAAGCAAGAAGTCCGGTCTCTACTATATGGAGGGGAGCGCAGAGGGGGCACAGGAGGTGAACGCAGTCAGTGATGCGTCTACCGAGTTGTGGCACAGGCGGCTCGGCCATATCAGCGAGAAAGGGATGAGCTACTTGGTGAACAGGAAGGTGATTCCAGGGCTCAAGTCTACAAAGTTGGAGAAATGCACGCACTGTTTAGCTGGGAAGCAAAATAGGGTGTCTTTCCAAAGTCACCCAAGTTCGAGGAAGCCGGCGTTGCTCGAGTTGATTTACTCGGATGTCTGCGGTCCTATGAAGGTAAAATCTCTTGGTGGTGCTTCTTACTTTGTGACTTTTATTGATGACTGTTCCAGGAAGGTTTGGGTCTATGCCTTAAAGACCAAGGATCAGGTGCTGCCTACTTTCAAGGATTTTCAGGCCTCTGTTGAAAGGGAGACGGGCAAGAAGTTGTTGTGTGTTCGGTCCGACAATGGCGGCGAATACATTGGTCCCTTTGATGCGTATTGCAGAGAGCAAGGGATACGACACCAGAAGACTCCGCCAAAGACACCTCAGCTCAATGGTGTAGCGGAGCGCATGAACAGGACACTGATGGAGAGGGTGCGATGTTTGCTGTCAGAAGCAAACTTGCCGGGCAGTTATTGGGGTGAGGCTCTTCTCACAGCTGCTTATATAATTAATTTGTCTCCTAGTGCTCCTTTGCAGGGTGATGTGCCTGACAAAGTATGGTACGGCAAAGAGCCGTCATACAGTCACCTGCGGGCGTTTGGTTGTAAAGCCTTCGTGCATGTACCGAAGGACGAGAGGACCAAACTTGAGCCGAAGACGAGGCGATGCGTCTTTGTCGGCTACGGTCGGGATGAGTTTGGCTATAGACTCTACGACCCAGTGGAAGGAAAGCTCTACAGAAGCAGGGACGTGGTGTTCGTCGAGGATCAGACCATGACCAACACTCAGGATTCCGAGACACCTTCTGAGGCTGAAGAATTGCCTGAGTTAGAGTCATTTCGCTTCGAGCAGTTTCCAGAGGACATCGCAGAGGATCCAGTTATGGAGGAGCCGGTACATGGAGTTGCTCCTAACCTTGATCATCAGCCTGCTGATGGTGGTCAGGGTGTCCCTCAGGAGGATGAGCATGCCGGAGAGGTAGTTCCTGAAGGGGTGGAGGCTGTCGGTATACAGCCAGCACCAGTGGCTCTACTGAGAAGGAGTGACAGGGATCGTCGACCATCTACGAGATACTCACCGGATGAGTATGTGCTATTGACTGACGGGGGGGAGCCCAAAAGTTTCGCAGAGGCTATGGAAGACGAACACAGGCAGGAGTGGATGGTGGCTATACAGGAGGAGATGAGTTCCTTGCACACCAATTCTACTTATGATCTGGTGCGGTTGCCAAAGGGCAAGAAGGCTTTGAAGAATCGATGGGTGTTCAGAGTGAAGCAGACGGAAGATGCTACTCGCCCTCGATACAAAGCGAGGCTGGTAGTCAAGGGCTACGGTCAGCGGAAAGGCATGGATTATGATGAGATCTTTTCGCCTGTCGTCAAGCATTCGTCTATCCGGGTGGTGCTAGCATTAGCAGCAAGTTTCGACTTGGAGGTCGAGCAGATGGACGTGAAGACGGCATTCCTCCACGGTGATCTTGAGGAGGAGTTGTACATGGAGCAGCCAGAGGGATTCTGCGAGAAGGGCAAGTCACATTTGGTCTGCCGGTTGAGGAAGAGCTTGTATGGTCTGAAGCAGGCTCCGAGGCAGTGGTACAGGAAGTTCGAGTCGTTTATGGGGGAGCATGGTTATGCACGGACGACGTCAGATCATTGTGCATTTGTGAGGTATTTTGCCGATGATGATTTCATCATTTTGTTGCTCTATGTTGATGATATGCTATTAGTGGGTCGAAATGCCACTAGGATAGCGGAGTTGAAGTGCCAACTGGGCACGGCCTTCTCTATGAAGGATTTGGGCGCAGCGAAGACTATTCTTGGGATGGAGATCAGCCGAGAGAGAGAGTCCAAGCTACTACACTTGTCCCAAAAGAAGTACATTCACCGGGTACTTCAGCGTTTCGGGATGGACGGGTCGAAGAAAGTGAGTTCCCCTCTCGCGGCTCACTTTAAGCTCACTGAGGAACAGTGTCCATCTACCGAGGACGAAAAGGAAGATATGGAGCGGGTTCCATATGCCTCAGCTGTGGGAAGCCTGATGTATGCTATGGTGTGTACGAGGCCAGATATTGCTCATGTAGTTGGTACGGTTAGCAGGTATCTTTCAAATCCTGGAAGGGTACATTGGAGTGCGGTCAAGTGGATTCTACGATATCTTCAGGGTACTGCTGGTTGGAGACTTTCCTTTGGTGGTAACGAGCCGAAGCTGGTTGGGTATACCGACGCTGATATGGCTGGAGATGTAGACACGAGGCGATCGACTTCGGGCTACGTGATGATGTTTGCGGGAGGAGCAGTATCGTGGCAGTCGCGGTTGCAGAAGTGTGTTGCCTTGTCGACGACGGAGGCAGAATATATTGCGGTGACGGAGGCTTGCAAGGAGCTGTTGTGGATGAAGAAGCTGTTGCAGGAAATGGGACTGAAGCAAGAGCAGTATACTTTGCTTTGCGACAGTCAGAGTGCTATTCACCTGGTGAAGAATCAGACGTTTTGTAGCTGGTCCAAGCACATCGAGACTCGATTTCATTGGATACGCGATGTGGTTGAGAAGAAGGACGCGGAGCTTGAGAAGGTGCATACAGATGACAACGGAGCTGATATGTTCACGAAGATTCTACCAAAGAGGAAGTTTGAGTACTGCAGGCAGGTCGTCGGGATGACGACATCCTTCCCATAGTTGTGAAGGGGGAGATTTGTTGGAGTGGGTGGGGTTCCCAACCTATGTGGAGAAGGCCCCGGAGTGCGACGAGCGCCGTTCGTGTGTCGAAGAAGCTCGGGAAGTAGGCGACGAAGTTGCTGCTGTTGCTGCTAGAGCTGCTGGAAGCAGGGGATCCGTGTTCGGGCCGAACTCGGTCCCAGGCCGAGTTCTGGCCGAACTCGGTCTGGCCGTTCCAGGGTTTGGCCAGTAGGTGCTGGTTGCCCCACACAGAGTTCTGGCCGAACTCTGTGTCGTCGGGGGCTGAAGCAGATTTCTGGATGAGTTTTCATCATTGGATCTAATCCAACGGTCCAGGTTGGTTACGGGATTAGGGAGTTATATTGAGATTTCTCAACCCTAATTCAGATGTACAACATTATCGCAACGTAACACAACTTTTGGAGAGAGAAGGAGGCAAGAGTGCCATTGCAACTTCGGAGAAGAAGACGGAGGATTGAAGGTCGTTTTCGAAGGAGATCATGTTTCGGGTAATCTCTACTCGTCGTTCTCGCTCTTCGTAGCCTTGTAATCATTGTTCTTATCTCTGAGTGTTGTGGGGATCCGATTTGGATCGGGAGGAGTTTGTAGAGGGTGTAATTCTTCTATTCCATTAGTGGAGGCTTCTCAGGGTTGGACTCCGATCGTCCCGTGGTTTTTCCCGCAAGGGTTTCCACGTCAAAAATTCTCTGTGTCTGCGTGATTGTTTTTGTGTGGTTATTTTTGGGTTCGTGCGTTGTATTGCTCGGTCCTCTCGCAGGTACTCTCCGGTTTGGGGAAAGGTTTCCGCGTTTCTTTCCCAACAATAATCTCGCAAGTGAAGTTCTCATTTCTAGCAGCATTAATTTCGAGGATCATTCCAATTCGAATTTGCTCTCGTTGATCTCGACTACATGCACTACCTCATCTTGTTGTTACACCTATTATCAATTTCAATCTGATTATCCATCATGAAGTTATTTCGACTTGTCTAAATACAATATCCATCATTTAAAACATCTCAACATGATTCAACCAACCAATCAATTCCTACGGATCCCAACATTCCATCTAATATTATAACATCGAATTTTACAATCTCTATTCCATTTCGAAGTTTACTTCATGATATATCTTACTCATTTCGGCTATACCTACTCAATATCAATAGGGATATCCTAAGGGTTTTCAACAGTCAATTATTCTTCGGTCAAGTCTCTATGGTCAACTACTCTAAGCTAAACCATATGTCAGCTAACTCATCTGAGATAGATTGCTATTTAGGACATACTTGTCTCTTGTCTTAGAGGCAATTAATTTTTATCATAGGGACATTCTATCTTATCTCAGGACAATCTATGATCTGACCAATCTAAGAGACATGGGATGCTACCACAATCTGATGAACTTATTCACAATCCGAACAACTGAAATATCATAGCCTACAAATTCAAAAATTAGACAACCAACCAAGATTTTAGGGTCAAGTCTATTTACCTGTAATCATCCTCAGGTTATACCCAACGAAGTTATTCTAGACTTACCCCCAATCGACAAAACCATTCAACAATTCTTATGGGTCAATCTAGAAGCCATAATATGAATTTTGTTAATCGAGCATCCAAATCTTCAGTTTTTACTTGCATAGATGTGGCATCACTTGCTTGATCCAACTTGTATTCTCATATCGTACTCAAATTGTGTCTATTCTCAGGCCAACTATTCTAAGTCATAATCCAACATCGCTACTTCGATAGTCTATCATTTACGATCTTTTTCCTTCGATCTCTTCACGACTTATATTTATTTTTTACATTTTCAGATCATTTGTACGGTCTGTACTCTTTAACCAATCAATATGGAAACCATATAATCATATTTCTTTCGAAGCCATCCTTTATGAATTTTTCGCTATCACCAAACACGGTCATCTCTTACCGATTCTCGTTAACCATCAATATTCGTTTTGTATCATCTCTTTGTAATTCCATAAGAAGATTTATTATTGTACGTCCAATTACTATATCAACAATCATCTAACATCCATATATTGGTCATCTTATTGGATATGACGTAGCTCATGCAGCTAATTTATAATCCAAGAATTTTATATTC
The DNA here is from genome assembly GCA_029216955.1 of Iris pallida. Lineage (NCBI taxonomy): Eukaryota > Viridiplantae > Streptophyta > Magnoliopsida > Asparagales > Iridaceae > Iris > Iris pallida. The sequence goes on from JANAVB010010400.1 coordinate 5,257,600, forward strand.
TACCCAACTTGTCATTCATGCGACAACATTATCCGCCACAGAGTCTATTACATATCATTGCACCTCGATACTTATTTGTATTCCAGCCATCAGAGTCTCATAAGGAACATCTACTCTTTCATGCATCATGGGACAAGTGTTCATTCTCTATGCCTCAAAATAGTAAAGGGTCATAATTCGGGACACATTTAATTATCCCAAGCACAACTACACATATGCAAAGACTACCTATTTCTTCAAATGCATTCCCTATCGTTGGGTCACTGATGCAACTCTCTGCATCCTCTGAATCATTCACAACATCTGAATAAATGCTTAATATCACCATTGTATTGCCCCGACCCGTATGATACATTATGATGGCTGGTTGATTCAATGAAGGCTTTGTTGGACTTGGAAATAGGTGAAGGATCGCTCGGAAGGCTATACGATCGTGGCAAAAATTATCTTATAAATGTAAGTAGCGTTGAACCCTTCGAAGATCCTTTAGCTTCACGCTTAGTAAAAGGATGGTATGCTATGCACTTGTTGAGTTGCTAAATATGATCTTGTACGAAAACCAGAAAGATAAATAATCACATGACCCGTAAATTGTTGTTGCCCATTGATTAATTGTATGCTTGCATGCTTTGAAATAAGATACACGACAGGTAAAGAAAAAGTCCCAAATACTTGGGCGGTGAGTATATCGAGCCTCAGCTCGATGAATAGATGGTAACACAAATAATAAGACCCAAGAATTGGGCAGTGAATATGCTTGAATTATGTCTGAATTAACGTATGCTAAAACAGATGCTAAGTCCCAAGAATTGGGTGATGAGTACATTAAGTTTTGGTTGGAAAGATGTATGGTATCAAAGATGTGGGAAAGAGATTGAGTAATCAGCATTCTATTAATTATCCTGAGTAATCAGCATTCTATTAATTATCCTGTCGCCGATATAGAATGTTGATTACAGTAAAACCCTGGATTGGGCAGATGATAATGTGAGCGTTGGCTCACGACAAGATGACAATACGAATGAGAATGATGGATTATTGAGAAAGATTGCTTATTTACTTAGTTTTTTTATCATGCATTATATGTATTCTTCATAGATAAGTTGCATATATTTGCATGGTCTTGGACAACTTGTCGACAAGGTGGTTCCTCGAACGGTATTCCGAGGCCTCAAAAACCGATTCGTCCTAGGAGAAACCTCGTGCTGAAGTAGTAGCACAGTGATGAAGTAGCAGCACGGTGATGCGAAAACCTTCCAGACGGGACTAGATACCCATCGCTGATGGAGAGCCGTCTAACCATAAGTCCAAAATGGCGTGTCACCAGTGACCTTCATATAGATAGGTCTAGTACTAATGATGTCTTATGCAGGAAGAGTAAGTTATTACTCAATTACAGGGAATGATGTCGGCTGTTGGTAAGAAATCACCTGAATGGTGACAATTATGATAATATGATATTGTTCTTACCAATGTCTTGTGCAGGCTGAGTAAGTATTATAAATGTATAGGGATGGCTATATTTGATCGTGGGTAAGAAATCACCAAAGTGTGATACCATATTACTTTATATTATGATGGCTATGAATAAATGTATGCTTTACTTCTGTCAGATATAAACTGTTAATCGACCCTAAGACAACGAGAAAGACCATTTTTAATAATGTTTTATAACATAATTACTTATTGTTATCTTCATAGGTGAGTTGGACCAGCACCGTTCGCCAGTACATTGATGATGTACTGACCCATATTTATGGGCATTATTACAGGTACACGTGCATGGGGAAAATTGTTTGATCAGTACTTGGCATCAATGAATCAGATGGGTGTACAGAAGCTCTTTTTACAAAGATGATGTCTTCTGCTATACGGGACGTAATATATGGAACGGTGTATCTCAGTTGTACCAGTGAGATTGTAAGCAAAGTCAGCATGTTCGGTTGTAAGCCTAAATGGCAAGTATATATTCAGTTGGCTATTCAAGTGTCTTGTAATCTGTTGTAAACTTTGTATTCAGCTGCAAGTCTTGTAATCTATTACAATTATCAATAAAGAGATATATTTTTTATATCTTGTTGTGACTTTAATTTATCTGCTTGGTTTTGCTGTGATGTCGTTATTTTTTGAGAAATACCAGGAACTGTAATAGTTTTGCCTTGTACAAGTACAATATAGACTTATACGGCATCACGCCCAGTGGCTAGTTTTCGATCCTCCGGGATCGGGGCGTGATATAATGGTATTAGAGCATGGTTTTACATCCTTGGATTCTTATTCGATTTGGTCAAAATCAATGTTACCTCTATGATGACTCAAAGTTGCTTTCGCGATTATTCAATATTGCTTTCAAATTATTCTAAGTTTCTCTCTTGACTGAAAGTTCGTTGATCCTTATGACCGTCCACTGGGTGTTCCATACTAAATCTAAATATGTGGGTTGTGATTTGTGTGTGTTGTAATAAATTCTTAATGATACCAAAATGAATAACAATGATGCGATGCGATAATAAGTTGGTAATATGTGCTTCATGTCTTTAAGTGTAGGGTTCATAGAAGTCGATTATTATGTGGCAATCGGCAGTAGGTGATGGCATGGTATGTTAGAACAGAAATGTGCATGATTTTTGTGAGTGGGAATCGACATAATCTTCGAGTTGGCTTATGTGTGTTGGCTTGGTATGTTTCAGATACGAGGGAATCAGTTGGTATTATGGTCAGCGAACCATTGCGGGATGGATAGTCCAGTATGGATGTTGGTTTGATGCGAAGAAGAATATTTTGTCGAGTATGTCTTGAGCTTTGAGTGGTATATGGCTCTACCCTCTGAGCGATAAGAAGACCATTGACCCTTTTTATAGTTGGTGATGCTTTATCTGTAAGGTATTGGAAAGTATCAAGTCGTAGCAGGGATTACGATTGATACATGATGGCTAGGCGTGTCCCTTAATATTTAAGATCAGATAACTCATTGCAAGATTGTGTTGGTTAGCATTATGCTGGATAATTAGAATTAAGAATATAAAATGAATGCCTTGGTTGGGAATGGTATGAATTATAAATTCAGGCGATGACTTAAATCAGTTGGGTAAGAAGAATTGTAGGCTCAGTGACGATGGTGGGGTGTTGCTATCAAAAGATTTTGGAAGAATAATATGGACAGAAGATAGAATGATGTTGGAATTGAGAGGATGGAATTGCATGTTGGACATTAATGAAATTGATAGTGATGTTAGATGTTTATTGAGATGTTGCGAATGATTTAGAAGATGCAGAGAGTTGTATCAACAACCAAAAAAGTAGAGAATGGACTCGAAGAAATAGATGACCATAGCACGTTGTGAAGTTGTGCTTGAGAAAATTTGGTGTGTCCCGATTTAACAAGTTATGACCCATGATTATTTTTAGACATAGAGAAATGAACACTTGTCCCTTGATGCTTGAAAGAGTAGATGTTCCTTAGGAGACTCTGATGTCTGGAATACAAATAAGTATCGAGGTGCAGCAATATGTAATAGACCCTGTTGGTGAATAATATTATTACATGGATAACGAGTTTGGGTGGAATATAGAATTATTGAATTATGACTTAGCTAAATGATTGGTGCTATAGAGATTGGATCGATGCATGAATAGTGAAATCTTCTTATGAAATCACAAGAAGATGATACAAAATGAATATTGATGATTCACGTGAATTGCTAAGAGATGACCGTGTTAGTGATAAGCAAAAATTCATAAAGGATGATGTAGGAAGAAATATGATTATATGGTTGCCTTATCAATTTGGTTAAAAAAGAGTACAGACCATATAGATGATCTAAAATGTGGAAATTAGATATGTCACAAAGAGACTGAAGGAAAGAGATGGTAAATGATAAACCATTGAGGGAGCAATATTGGAATATGACTCGGAATAGTTGGCTAATTGAATAGACACAATTTGAGTACAATATGAGAATACAAATCAGATTGAGCAGGTGATACTCCATCGATGCAAGTAAAAATTGAATAGTTGGATGTCCGATTGATAATGTTTTATATGATGGCTTCGATATTGACCCATAAGAATTGTTGGATAGACTTTGTCGGTTGTGGGTAAGTCTAGAATAACTTCATATGGGATAACCCGAGGATGAGTACAGGTAGAAAGACTTGACCCTAGAGTATCGGTTGGTTGCCTAAGTTTCAGATTGATGGCTATGATATTTTATTTGTTCGGTTTGGGAATAAGTTTATTAGATTGGGGTGATGTCCCATGTCACTTGGATTGGTTGGATCATAGAATGTCCCTATGATAAGAATTGGTTACCTCTAAGATAAAAGATAAGTATGTCCCTATTAGCAATTTATCTCGGATAAGTTAGCTGAATATCTGGTTTAGCTTAGAATAGCTGACCGTAGAGACTTGACCGAAGGCTATGTTGACCGTTGGAGACCCTTAGGATATCCCTATAAATGTTGTGTGAGTATATTTGGAATGAGTGAGATATGTCGGGAAGTAAACTTCGGAATGGAATGAAGATTGAAAATTTTGATGTTACAAACGTTCGATGCAATGATGGATAATATGGGTTTCGGAACTTAGTTGCATTTACTTGGAATATCAAAATTTATTAAAACTGGTGGTATTTGATTGGTTAATTGAATCATATTGAGTATGCAAATTGATGGTAGTGCCTTGAGACAGTCAAAATAAATTCATTGATGGATAATCAGATTAGAATTGAGGGGAAAGTGTAACGACAGAATGAGGTAGTGCATGTAGTCGAGATAGACGAGAGCGATTGAAATTTTGAAATGACCCTTGGAATTAATGTTGCTTAAAATGAGAGTTGTACATACGAGATGATAATATGTTGGCTTGATCAATGTGGGAAATTTTTGAGTAAATGTGAAATTTTCTTAGAATCGAATGATAGAACAACTTGAAAGATGGATCATAATCAGAAAATTTACGAATTGCAAATAAAGTGTATGGATGCGAGCGGTAATGGGTACATGATTTGATCGATGTGAATCGTGGTGTCGAAATGAAATTGTAGCTATTGGTTTTGTTAATGTTTGGTGGCATGAATGAAAATGGACTTGAAAGGGAACTCTGGATTCGTTGGTAACCTTGATATAACTAAGTCGGAATACTTTGGGAATTTTGGATCGGCTGTGGGAAATTACTCAAGTTGGAATTGATAATGTTCAGAAATGAAGTTATACATGTAGCTCGTTCCTCTTTTCTATCACTGAACTTGGTTGAAATGCATATATTTCTGGGACGCCTAAAATATGTGTATGATTCCAACTAAGTGGTATGCTGAATTCAAACGAAGCCATATGGGAAGATTATCATGTGCTAAGTAATTGTAGGAGTGTACTTTGAATCAAATTCGAATGTTGTGGCGAGATGGTCATCATGGAAATCAGTCGAGGAATGGCAGAGAATGTTAAATATGCAAGTCAATCGTTAGAAAGTTTCATAAAATTCAGTTGAAGTTATGGGGATGAGTTTTGTTTAAGTTTCAAGGACAAAACTTTTTCTGAGTGGTATATATTGTAGTGCCCCGATGTAAAATCCCTAAATTTTCTACTATTTTTTAAAAATAAATTTGGTACTGATTTAAAATTTTGTATTGTACGTCGTATAGTCGTATTGTACGTCGCACACGAAATTTTATTTTTTGTAATTGCTCGACGAGTGCGAATATGTGCGAGCGTACATATTTTTAAAAAACATTTTTTCTATTTTTATAGTTTCGAAGTAATATAGATAATAATTATTTCTAGCTATCATTTTCAAGTTTATGATTTTAATTATGAAAAGCCTTTCAGTTATACAGTTATAATAATAAATAATTTTTAGTATAAAATGGTATATTAGAAAAGTATATTTATGTAAATATTATTTGTACATACATATATTTTTCGTAATTATTTATTAGTTTATTTTAATTAATAATATAATTTTCAAAATTAGTATTATTAGTATTTTTGGAAAATATATTTCGAAATTATTGCGACGATTTAAATCGTGACTTGAATTTATGGATTATTTAAGTAGTTAAATATTTGAAATTTGATTTATTCCATTTGATTTTAAACTAAAAATTTAATTAGATTTAAATTGGATTTGTATTTGGATTTGGATTTGATTGACTTTAAATTAAGTTGTAAATTATCTATTTGGGTTTTAAAAACCCCTACTCCTTATCTAACTGGGAATTCCCACATCCTATAAATAGGCAGGTACTCCTCCATAAATTCCAACCATCCACAAATTTCTCCACCGAGGTGCGTGCATTGTGTCTGTGTCCAATTTCTTCCGTGTCAGCCGTGACGGCCTCGGGTCCGACCCCGGTGTCTTTCCAATAGGTTAGTCTTTTTTTTTTACATATACAAATTCTTCCCTCTCCTTCGTATCCAACACCTTGGACACGAATCCCCACAACACCAGACACGGACTGTACAACCGTCCTACTCCTACTCCGACCCTGTCCCCGCTCGTGTCCTCCTCCCTGTCTCAACCCTCGCTACCAGGGCTGACCCCATAGTCGCACCATCCACACCTTCCTAGCCAACTTCCCAAACTTCGCTCACCCCCGATTCATCGCCACCACCCATCTCCGCTCTGCCAACCGCCAAGACCACCACCGTCATTATCACCACCAGTACACCCATGTATCTACGCCACCAACAGTCCAACCCAGCCCGGCCGACCACGTCCCATCCACCCGAACTCCGACCTTCGCTTCACGACTCCCATCGCCGTCATCACAACCAAAACCACCTCCACCATTCCCCATCACCATCACAAACGCCGACCACGGCCACTGGCTGGAAACCCAACCACCACCCTCACGGCCATCGCTAGAAACCCACACCAAAACTAACACAGAACATAAATAAAATAACCTAACCTTAACCCGCGGCCAGCCGCCGAGCTCCGTCCTAGCCTACCGCCGCCTGACCGGAAACCTCCGCCAAGCCATTCGCCTCCGACCGAGAACCCCCGACTTTCCAGCCCCGCGGAGCCGCCCTCTCCGCCAGATCCGCACCCGGCGGCCGACCCAGCCCCGGCTGCGACCACTTCCTCTGCCGCGCCCCTTGTCGTCCGAGCCCCATAGACCCTCCGTCGAGCCGCGTGCCGCCCCACCGTGTGCTGCTCCGGCCACCCTCTCCTCAAACCCCTTCGCTCTTCCGCGAGACGCCGCGCCAGCGACCGAGCGAGCGCCGCCCCGAGCTCGCTCGCCTCCGCAGCCCCTCTCCCTCTCACCGATCTCCTCCCGCAGCGTCGCCTCCAGCTTGCCGCCCGCCGCCGGCGACTTCGCCTCCACCTTCCTCACTCTCTCACCTCTCTAATCTTTCCTCTTTCTTTGTTCTTCTGGACTCCCCGAAAGAGGAAAAACCCCAGCCCATTGTTTTTATGGTTTTTATTATTATTTTTTCTACTATTATTATTATTATTATTATTTTCTATTATTAGTTTAATTAATAATTTATTATATTATTATTTTTTGTTTTCTTTCTGTTATTATTAATATAATGAGATGTGATTATTATTCAATATTAAGATTATTATTATTGTTATAATTATTAACAAAGAATGCTAATTTATTATATTTTAAAAAAAAATATATTTATATAAGTAGTTCCAAAAATAGATGGTGAATAAAATATATAATTACATTTACTTATTTTATAGGCCATATGTTGACAAATATTAAATTCTAAAATTATATAGGCTCTAGTATAGATTTGTGTGTTTATATAAATATTAGTATATATTTTATTAGTATTATTACTACTGTGGGAAATATTATCATTAATTTTGTATTTTGATTACTAAATATTATTTTGGAAATTATCCTATTAGTTATGTATTTTAAAATAGAACTATTACCTAAGTCTTACTTAAACAAAATGTGGCTTTGTTTTAAAACTGGTTTTCTAGATTTGTAACTATTATCAATAATTATTTTTAACTAATGAAAATATAGTTTTCTACCTGTAATTTTATTTTTGACAAATTTAGAATTTAGCCTAAAAAGATTTTGATTCTGCCAAACATATATTTGACTAATAAAAGTATATTTTAAGTATTATAGAATACTTTCTAAAAATCGTATAAATATTATCTATCCAATTCCTTTCGATTTCTATCCTGTCCAATCCCACTATACTCGTTCCCTTGTAAATTCTTACTCTATGTCCACCCTAACTAATTTGCATGTCCTGGACCCAATGGAACCGTCCGTGCCATCGTCCGAGGTCACCTTGCATAGTTGTTACCCGAAGTCGCAGTTCGTGCCATATTGATCATTGCAGTACACCAGGCGTCCTATCAGGCAAGACACCTTGCCATTTGCTGTTTACTTATTTTAGCTCATATTTAATGCATTGTTCATTATTTTCTTTAGGTAAAATAAACTATGATACATGGCATAACCTGTTAGAACTTATTGTTCATTTATATTCTTGCTATGTATTATTTTTCTTACACATTAAACCTAGATTTAAGGGACCACCTTGTGTGTTGCATTCATTGGCCTTGACACGTTGTGCCACGAAGTTGTGTGTCGCATATAGAACACGGACGTGCGTGATTGGCTGGCCACCAGTAAGTACAAGCCGTACGATAGGAATAACCGCTAATAGAATTGCATGCTAGTTTGACTTAGCGGTTATAGAGGTTAATGTTGTGGATACAACATAGTAGGCATTAGGCGGGGAGGACAATTCCTTAGCGTATGGGCTTCGATGCACTTTACCTTTTGTAACCCGTGAGCTCCGCCGGAGACGCAGGTCAAATTACCCATGATTACTGACGGCCACTGACGTTCTGCGGAACGTTATGCTCTTATTGATTGGGCCTCTAGTACCCCAAGGAGGGACCATGTCGATCCTATTTAGCCAGGGCCCATGAGTAGGAAGGATTGTTCTTAACTACATTTCACTTAGAATGGATAGGCATATTTATCCGTTAGGTACGAGTACTTTTGGTTTGGGTACTTGTATCTGACCGTGGCTTGGAATAATAACTTGTCGCGGATTAGTTCGTCACATCTTGTCCTTGTTTGGTTGTAGGTGTGACTCTTCGATGAGAAGGTATTAAACCTTGTTGGGGTCCGGATACCATATTGGATTTAAAGCATAGAAAGATACGTCACTGTGAATTAGTTTACCATCTCCTGTACTTGTTTGGTTGGGGGGATGGTACGCTCGTTCAATAGGTGTATATTGGACCATGTTATAATTCAATTAACTTATTTATTTGAGCAGTATTTATTCAGTTTATATGGCATGATATTATGTGTCTTGTTACGTCCCTCTGAAGACCTGGTTATCTCTCTAGGTGTGTGCTCTTGTCTTTCGCAGGTATTCTAGCTCTAGCCGTGATTATCGTTATTTCTTCGAGGATGATTGCACTTGGATCGTCTTTGCTTCGCTCGCCAAAACAATTATTTCTTTCCTCATGTATTTTCCTTTACTTGTTGCTTGTGGATTTGTCTCCGCCCAACATATTGTATCAAGACAATTCATTATCCTTATATGATATCTTTTATTCATTTATTTTGTGTGGATGAGATTAGTGATGGTTCTACTGCATTTTATAGCTTATGTGTCCATACGAGGCCTATGTACTTCGTATGAATACAGCTGGCATGTCTACGTCCCTAGTCCTACGTATTTTGGGACTGGGGCGTTACATGTTTTTGTGGTGGCCCATGCAGGTCAAGATAAATTGTTTGGTTACTTCACCGTACCAAGAAAGCCTGCGAATAGGATTAGAAGTCTAGGATCTCATCCACATACTTAATCTTTTTCCTCGATTCCATATTCGACCGACTCATCGATTGCATCTTGCTTGATTCTTTCTTTCATTATTCTTATCTTCCCTTCGTGCTTACTAGAGATTGACCCTACTAGTTTGATGTCCCAAACACCCTTAGCATAATTCTTTAAGTTGGATAGAATACCCCACGACCTGACACACCCTTGACCATTAAGGGAATACAAATAGTATTATCTAGACCATAGAGACTAGAGGAATTCAACCTATTTGGTCAACCAAGCCTTGGTCAATAAAGCCGTAGAATGATGGTATAGGAATAAACAAGACTTAGATCCTTATGACACTTAGACTATTCATATTGGTTCTTTATTTCAATCTTAATCTCACGTGCCTATATTTTTACTATCTAGACTAATAATGCTAATGTAGCCTAGTTTTTGCAAGCGTATTCTTTTATCGAGCTTGTTCAAGACATATGTTATTTGGGTCGCTCTCACTAACACATTGTCTAATCAGAACCGGTGCATGATGGTCTGATCAACCGAGTGCACTTTGGTTCGCTTTTATCTCTCGTTCTACGTGGATGGAGACATAGCTAAAACTTGTCCTTTAGAGTCCTATCCACGACTGCCTTTAAAATTCTTTTAAAATTATTCGGTCGCCTTTGAACCACGTATTCGTATTCGATATCATCGTCTTTGAACTCCTTATTACTTTTGCCTTCACCTATTTTAGAAGGACGAAGGCGTTGTACTTGAATTTCCTCTAGCTGTCCTTCTCACTCATGACCATTACCACTCAACGTTACTATACCCTCGTCCTAAACTACTCGTCCTTTTCTCGGCCCTATCATGACCTCCTAATCACTTAAATTAGGAGTGAATCTAATCGTTCTCCTAATCATACCCTTGACCTACTCTCAAGCCATAACGTTAATTTATTTTCTCTTACCATAATATTCTTTATTGTCTGTTATCTTGCTTTAACTTTATCCTTTACTCATTTTCTTGCGCTAACCCATGATTATCTTCGCCTCTATTGAAATCAAGACTCTAATGCATGTTTGCATTGAACGTCGTTTCTTTGACTCGTCCAGTGACTTGATCGTATTCATTACCGATACCCCCTTGTGTCTTCTCACCCCCTACTTATTCTTAATTTCGAGGACAAAATTCTTTTAAGTAGGGTAGGATGTAAAACCCCTAAATTTTCTACTATTTTTTAAAAAAATAAATTTGGTACTGATTTAAAATTTTGTATTGTACGTCGCATAGTCGTATTGTACGTCGCACACGAAATTTTATTTTTCGTAATTGCTCGACGAGTACGAATATGTGCGAGCGTACATATTTTTGAAAAATATTTTTCCATTTTTATAGTTTCGAAGTAATATAGATAATAATTATTTCTAGCTATCATTTTCAAGTTTATGATTTTAATTATGAAAAGCCTTTCAGTTATACAGTTATAATAATAAATAATTTTTAGTATAAAATGGTATATTAGAAAAGTATATTTATGTAAATATTATTTGTACATACATATATTTTTCGTAATTATTTATTAGTTTATTTTAATTAATAATATAATTTTTGAAATTAGTATTATTAGTATTTTTGGAAAATATATTTCAAAATTATTGTGGCGATTTAAATCGTGATTTGAATTTATGGATTATTTAAATAGTTAAATATTTAAAATTTGATTTATTCTATTTGATTTTAAAATAAAAATTTAATTAGATTTAAATTGGATTTGTATTTGGATTTGGATTTGATTGATTTTAAATAAAGTTGTAAATTATCTATTTGGGTTTTAAAAACCCTACTCCTTGTCTAACTAGGAATTCCCACATCCTATAAATAGGCAGGTACTCCTCCATAAATTCCAACCATCCACAAATTTCTCTACCGAGGTGCGTGCATCGTGTCTATGTCTAATTCCTTCCGTGTCAGCCGTGACGGCCTCGGGTCCGACCCCGGTGTCTTTCCAATAGGTTATTCTTTTTTTACATATACAAATTCTTCCTTCTTCTTCGTGTCCAACACCCTGGACACGAATCCCCACAACACCCGACACGGACTGTACAACCGTCCTACTCCTACTCCGACCCTGTCCCCGCTCGTGTCCTCCTCCCTGTCTCAACCCTCGCCACCAGGGCTGACCCCATAGCCGTACCATCCACACCATCCTAGCCAACTTCCCAAACTCCGCTCACCCCCGATTCATCGCCACCACCCATCTCCGCTCTGCCAACCACCAAGACCACCACCGTCATTATCACCCCCAGTACACCCACGTATCTCCGCCACCAATAGTCCAACCCAGCCCGGCCGACCACGTCCCGTCCACCCGAACTCTGACCTTCACTTCACGACTCCCATCGCCGTCATCACAACCAAAACCACCTCCACCATTTCCCGTCACCATCACAAACCCCGACCACGGCCACTGGCCGAAAACCCAACCACTACCCTCACGGCCATCGCCGGAGACCCACACCAAAACCAACACAAAACATAAATAAAGTAACCTAACCTTAACCCGCAGCCAGCCGCCAAGCTCCGTCCTGGCCCTCCGCCGCCTGACCGGAAACCTCCGCCTAGCCGTTCGCCTCCGGCCGAGAACCCCCGACTTTCCAGTCCCGTGGAGCCGCCCTCTCCGCCAGATCCGCACCCGCCGGCCGACCCAGCCCCATCTGCGACCACTTCCTCCGCCGCGCCCCTTGCCGTCCGAGCCCCGTATACCCTCCGCCGAGCCGTGCGCCGCCCCACCGGTGCGCTGCTCCGGCCACCCTCTCCTCAAACCCCTCCGCTCCTTCGCGAGACTCCGTGCCAGCGACCCAGCGAGCGCCGCCCCGAGCTCGCTCGCCTTCGCAGCCCCTCTCCCTCTCACCGATCTCCTCCCGCAGCGTCGCTTCCGGCTTGCCGCCCGCCACCGGCGACTTCGCCTCCACCTTTCTCACTCTCTTACCTCTCTAATCTTTCCTCTTTCTTCGTTCTTCTTGACTCCCCGAAAGAGGAAAAACCCCAGCCCATTGTTTTTATGGTTTTTATTTTTTTAACTATTATTATTATTATCACTATTATTTTCTGTCATTAGTTTAATTAATATTTTTTTTGTTTTCTTTCTGTTATTATTAATATAATGAGTTGTGATTATTATTAAATATTAAGATTATTATTATTATTGTTATAATTATTAACAAAGATTGCTAATTTATTATATTTTTTTTAAAAAAATATACTTATATAAGTAGTTCCAAAAATAGATGGTGAATAAAATATATAATTACATTTACTTATTTTATAGGCCATATGTTGACAAATATTAAATTCTAAAATTATATAGGCTCTAGTATAGATTTGTGTGTTTATATAAATATTAGTATATATTTTATTAGTATTATTACAACTGTGGGCAATATTATCATTAATTTTGTATTTTGATTACTAAATATTATTTTAGAAATTATCCTATTAGTTATGTATTTTAAAATAGAACTATTACCTAAGTCTTACTTAAACAAAATGTGGCTTTGTTTTAAAACTGGGTTTTCTAGATTTGTAACTATTATCAATAATTATTTTTAACTAATAAAAATATAGTTTTCTACCTATAATTTTATTTTTGACAAATTTAGAATTTAGCCTAAAAAGATTTTGATTCTGCCAAACATATATTTGACTAATAAAAGTATATTTTAAGTATTATAGAATACTTTCTAAAAATCGTATAAATATTATCTATCAAATTCCTTTCGATTTCTATCATGTCCAATCCCACTATATCCACCCTAACTAATTCGCATGTCCTGGACCCAATGGAACCGTCCGTGCCATCGTCCGAGGTCACCTTGCATAGTTGTTACCCGAAGTCGCAGTTCGTGCCACATTGATCATTGCAGTACACCAGGCGTCCTATCAGGCAAGACACGTTGCCATTTGTTGTTTACTTATTTTAGCTCATATTTCATACATTGTTCATTATTTTATTTATACAAAATAAACTGTGATACATGGCATAACCTGTTAGAACATATTGTTCATTTATATTCTTGCTATTTATTATTTTTCTTACATATTAAACCTAGATTTAAGGGACCACCTTGTGTGTTGCATTCATTGGCCTAGACACGTTGTGCCACGAAGTTGTGTGTCGCATATAAAACACGGACGTGCGTGATTGGCTGGCCACCAGTACGTATAAGCCGTGCGATAGGAATAACCGCTAATAGAATTGTATGCTAGTTTGACTTAGCGGTTATAGAGGTTAATGTTGTGGATACAACATAGTAGGCATTGGGCGGGGAGGACAATTCCTTAGCGTATGGGCTTCGATGCACTTTTCCTATTGTAATCCGTGAGCTCCGCCGGAGACCCGGGTCAGATTACCCATGATTACTGACGTATACTGACGTTCTGTGGAACGTTATGCTCTTATTGATTGGGCCTCTAGTGCCCCAAGGGGGGACCATGCCGATCCTATTTAGCCGGGGCCTATGTATAGGAAGGATTGTTCTTAACTATATTTTACTTAGAATGGATAGGCACCTTTATCCGTTAGGTATGAGTACTTTTGGTTTGGGTACTTGTATCTGACCGTGGCTTGGAACAATAACTTGTCGCAGATTAGTTCGTCACATCTTGTCCTTGTTTGGTTGTAGGTGTGACTTACTACTTCGATGAGAAGGTATTGAACCTTGTTAGGGTCCAGATACCATATTGGATTCATAGCATGGAAAGATACGTCACCATGAATTAGTTTACCATCTCATGTCCTTGTTTGGTTGGGGGGATGGTACGCTTGTTCAATAGGTGTGTATTGGACCATGTTATAATTCAATTGACTTATTTATTTGAGCAGTATTTATTCAGTTTATATGGCATGATATTATGTGTGTTGTTACGTCCCTCTGAGGACCTGGTTATCTCTCCAGGTGTGTGCTCTTGTCTTTCGCAGGTGTTCTAGCTCTTGCCGTGATTATCGTTATTTCTTCGAGGATGATTGCACTTGGATCGTCTTCTCTTCGGTCGCCAAAAAAATTATTTCTTTCCTCATGTATTTTCCTTTACTTGTTGGTAGTGGATTTGTCTCCGTCCAACATATTGTATCAAGACAATTCATTATCCTTATACGATATCTTTTATTTATTTATTTTGTGTGGATGAGATTAGTGATGGTTTTACTGCATTTTACAGCTTATGTATCCATACGAGGCCTATGTACTTCGTATGAATACAGCTGGCATGTCTACGTTCCTAGTCCTACGTATTTTGGGACTGGGGCGTTACACCCGACCCACAAGATGCATTATGGTGGCTGGTTGATTCGATAAAGGCTTTGTTGGACTTGGTATAATATGTGAAGGATCTCTCTGAAGGCTATGCGATCGTTGCAGAAATCATCTTATAAATGTGAGTAGTATTGAACCCTTCGAAGATGCTTTAGCTTTACGCTTAATAAAAGGATAGTACGCTATGCTCTTATTGAGTTGCTAAATATGATCTTGTGTGGAAACCAGAAAGATAAAAAAAGATAAATAATCACATTGCCCGTAAATTGTTGTTGCCCAGTGATGAATTGTATGCTTGCATGCTTTGAAATAAAATACATGACAGGTGAAGAAAAAGTCCCAAATACTTGGGCGGTTAGTATATCGAGCCTCAGCTCAATGAATAGATGGTAAGACAAATAATAAGATCCAAAAATTGGGCATTGAGTATGCTTGAATTATGTCCGAACGAATGTATGCTAAAAAAGATGCTAAGTCCCAAGAATTGGACGGTGAGTACATTGAGTTTTGGTTGGAAAGATGTATGGTATCCAAGATATAGGAAGGAAATTGAGTAATCAAAATTCTATTATCCTGTCGCTGATATAGAATGTTGATTAACTAAAACCCTAGATCGGGCAGATGAAAATGTGAGCGTTGGCTCAAGGCAAGATGGCAATACAAATGAGAATGATGGCTTATTGAGAAAGATGGCTTATTTACTTAGTTTTATTTATCATGCATTATATGTATTATTTATAGATAAGTTTCATATATTTGCATGGTCATGGACAACTTGTCGACAAGGTGGTTCCTTGAATGGTATTTCGAGGCCTCGGATATCGATTCGTCCTAGGGGAACCTCGTACTGAAGTAGTAGCACGGTGATTCGGAAACCTTTCAGACTGGGTTAGCTACCCGCAGCTGAAGGGGATCCGTCTAACCATAAGTCTAAGATGGCGTGTCGCCAGTGACCTTCATATAGATGGGTCCAGTGCTAATGATGTCTTCTGCAGGAAGAGTAAGTTATTACTCAATTACATGAAAGGATGTCGACTGTTGGTAAGAAATAACCTGAATGGTGATAATTATGATAATATGATATTGTTCCTAACAATGTCTTATGCAGGCTGAGGAAGTATTATAAATATACAATGATGGCTAAATATGACCGTGGGTAAGAAATCACCAAAGGGTGATACCATATTACTTTAGATTATGCTGGCTATGAATAAATACATGCTTTGCTTCTATCAGATATGAACTGTTAATCGACCCTAAGGCAGCAAAAAAGACCACTTTTAATAATGTTCTACAACATAATTACTTAGTGTTATCTTCATAGGTGAGTTGGGCCCGCACCGGTCGCCAGTACATAGATGATGTAATGACCCACGTTTGTGAGCATTATTACTGATGCTCGTGCATAGAGAAAATCGTTTGATCATTGCTTGGCATCGATGAATCGGATGGGTATGTAGAAACTCTTCTTATGATGATGATGTCTTCTGTTATATGGGACATAATATTTAGAATAGTATAACTCAGTTGTACCAGTAAGATTATAAGCAAAGTCGGCATATTCGGTTGTAAGCTAAATGACAAGTATATATTCAGTTGGCTATTCAAAAGTCTTATAATCTATTGTAAATTCTGTATTTAGCTGTAAGTCTTATAATCTATTATAATTATCAATAAAGAGGTACATTTCTTCATATCTTGTTGTAACTTTAATTTATCTGCTTGGTTTTACTGTACTGTCATTGTTTTCTGAGAAATACCATGAACTGTAATGTTTTTACCTTGTACAAGTGCAATCTAGACTTGTACGGCATTACGCCCAGTGGCTAATTTTTGATACTCTGGGATCGGGGCGTGACAACCATAAACTCGTTGATGTCCAACATGCAATTTCTATCTGCTCAACCCAACGTCATTCCATATTCGGTCTATATTTGCTCTCCCAAAAATCTTTTTATAGAAACACCCCACCATCGTTTCTGAACATATAATCCTTTTATCCAGCTGATTCAAGTTATCACCAGAATCTGTAATTCCTACCATTATAACTAAGGCATTCATTTCATATTCTCAATTTCTTATTACCAGCAAAATGCTAACCATCAAAATCTCGCAACAAGTTATTCAAACTAATTATCAAAGGACACGCCTAGCCTTCATGTATCAACCGTAATCCCAGCTATGACTCGATACTATCCCACACCTTACAAGTAAAGAATCAATATACTATGAACAGGGTCGAGGGACATCTTACCACTAAGAGGGTAGAGGCATATACTGTCATGCCCCGATTCGACAAACCGTTCGTGCCCGTTAGTATTATGTTGAAACGATCGTCCTCGCTAAGACATGATGTTGTACGAGTCTGGAATTGCACTCGTACAAGGCAAGTACGTTATGTTTTGATCATTATATTGAAACACCAAGTTGAATTCACAAATTACATCAGAATTGAACACGCAGTTTAGAAAGATAGAAATATGCTTTTCATTCATAGCTTGCAATAAAGTACAAGTTGTATTTATATTGGATGCTATTGTGGCTACATTAATTCAAACAAAAGAAAATACTCAACAAGCTGCGTGAACTAATACTTGTCGTCCCATACATTCGTCCTTGTATACATAAGCCTTCGATGAATTGGCTTCAAAATACTTCAGAATAGGAAGAGCTTCAAAATGCCTCTCCGAACTTCAGCTTCAGTCTAGAGCTCCCGCAGTACCTAGAAAGTTAGGGAGGGGGTTAGCACACTTGCTAAGTGGACGGAACGAACCCACTCATCTAAACCGACTCTGATTGTTAAGTTAGGCATGCTTTAGAGTTTTCTTTCTATTCAAAACTAAATGAATTCAGTTCATATCGATAGCCATCTTTAAAGCAATAAAGCATACAGTGAAACATAACGATTTATCACAATTTTTACCATGGTCGTGCTCATCCCTGTATAAAATAGAGATGGTAATTATACCTGCATAAGATAATAGGTGAGCATGCTACTATCTTACATGTGGTCATTGGTGTTACATAGCACTTGGGACTTAATCGAATTTGGCATGCGACGCTACCTTTTCAGCCTGGGTTGCAAGCCTTACTGAAGGTTCTGCATGCCTTGCACTGAAGCGCGATAAACATTCCCCCTAGGATGATTCGATTTCGATACCCCGGATACCATTTTGAGGAAAATAAACTTGTGCACAAGTTTTCCATGACCATGCCAATGAATGAATATATGAAACCGATTGTATAGCGCGGACAATATTAAGT
This sequence comes from Iris pallida, assembly GCA_029216955.1. Taxonomy (NCBI): domain Eukaryota; kingdom Viridiplantae; phylum Streptophyta; class Magnoliopsida; order Asparagales; family Iridaceae; genus Iris; species Iris pallida. Next base: position 5,275,947 of record JANAVB010010400.1, read on the forward strand.
AGCATTATCATTTTGATTCATGCGAGAGCTCGATTCCCCAAAGCCGTACGTTCTGATTTAGCGTCCCGTAGGCACCAAATTACCCGAGGCATCATAAGCCACTATCGATGTTTCATATTATTTTACAGCCCGTGAAATAGTCTTTCTCTTTTCTAGAACCTTAAACTTTCTCATTTTGATGCGAAACTTATATATTCAGAGTAATTTACTCTAAAACAATATGTTTTCCCCGAGTTCTTGATCTTAGTGGGATTGGCATGCATTTAAATTGGAATCATTGATTTGAATAAGTTCGAGGCAAAAGAATTTTGTTTGCGGGACAAAGTAGAAAAGAAGGGGCGGAACCACCCACCAAGTATTCGATCGTGCCGATAGTCAAAGCGCTTCGCAACGTTCAAGCTTTAGTTACGCGAGCTTCTGCAATGGTACCAACACTTAGTCAGAATTTCTTCTTTAATCCTTCCTTTTGAAATTCGTAGAATTCATTCAGAAAAGGACGCAAAAATATATTCATCAAAACCAAGCGGCGAAAGCTCCAAGAAAACTATACAACAGTCCGATCCCATCGAAGGGACTCTTATATAGAGCTCACTCGTCGAGACGACCTGCTGCAACTAGGACTTATTCCAACAGAAGCCGTTCTATTAATTAGATCGATTCTCGTAACATTCGTCCAAATCGATTTGATCGATGTCGTAAGGTGTTATAGTTTACCAAGCTCAACGATCGATTCAGATGGCCATCTAATTTCTCGATCGATCTGATTCGGCGCAAGCATATTACGGAGTCCACCGCCTATCGGAAGCGGGGACTACATAATATACCACTAAAAAAAATTTTAGTCCTGAAACTTAAGAACAAGGGTCTGTCCTTAAATTAGGCAAACAATGAAGGGTACTTCTCCTTCATCTCCGCCTCCATTTTCTACGTCGACTCTTCAACTTAGTGGTTCTGCCAAAGCACGTGGACCAAGGACATCGATCGATTTTGCAATACCTTCTTATGGTCCAAAATTTGAATAGGCTCCTCCAAATAAGACAAGTCAATACGTAGCTCCAGCTGATCGAAGCTGTCACGCCCCAGAACCATAATACTGGAGAGCGGGGGACAGACACAGTCAACTACGTACATTGAAGTATAACCCACCTCGATTGTACGGTCACGGATGTCTAAATCCTGAGGGTTTTACTACAAGCCAACAGTTGCTTATGGTCAAGAAAAAGTCTAGTATCTCATTCTCAAGCAAGCAAGTAAATGTAACAAGATGGTAGATCATCCGACATACAAAGTAAGGCATCCCATACATTACATATTCATATGATCAGGAAGCTAGTCATACAAAATACGATGGCTAGCAAGAATTTAAGTCATACATGATCAACCCTAGGATTTGTCAATCATGTTACAGCCCTTAGGCAGACAGGAATATAAATTTAACACGAGCTAACACTTATTCGGCGGCTAAATGCCTCAAAAGAATAATTTACAATAGAGTGGGAGAGCAAAATAAAACCCACTCACTGCTAGGGTTGTGCCTAGTGTTCACCATCTGGCTGGAAAGCAGGAAGATCCTCGAAAGCTACTCCGAAATCTGGCCATACAAAACTAGTTGGGTCAGACCCCAAAAGAGCAAGTGCCACAAGTGGGCTTCACTTAAGAACTAAAACAAGCATAATAGAACATAAATACATCAATGATAACAAAAGACATAAGTTAGAGAAATAAGGCGATAAACGATAAAATAACTAAAGGACTATTCAAGTAGCCAAGTTACATCATATAAACCAAACAAGAACCGGGGTTGTAACCCTTCACCTGAACATAACTTACTCTCTAACCAATTATCGATAAGGTTAAAGCATAACAGTAATGTGCTAAAATAACCATGTACTGGTCTTGCCTAGGCAAGACTAGACGGATCTCCATCCATCAATCACTGCCAAGCAATAAGTACGGCTTGATACTTTAACTAACTAGGGTTACACAAGCCTGGTTACTAATAAGATGCATTGAAATGTTCCAACAGCCACAAGCCCTGCAGTCTAAATCCAGGTTATCCGGTCATAAGTTGAGAGAGTTGGATTAGGTGACTTAGAGGTGCAACATATGACAGTGTATTAGAAATGTGCCCTACTCGACGGCAGGCTACAAGTCCAATTAAAGCGCCCAGATAACGGGACTGTCTGTAGCTGGGAAATCTCTTCATAGACTACTTGATCAATCTAGTCATTATCCTAGTCAGATTCAGTATGAATCCCTGACCGTGGTAACCAGGGTTCCATGTCCTAGACATGATGCAAGATGAGACATATAGCTTATACAAGCACAAACACCCATGGTGTCAAGGCAAGGGTTACTTTAGCAAGTCAGGTAGTTATTGCCACAGCGTTTAAGACTGTCATGTCAGGCTATGTTACTTGTTACTTGTCAAGATTACTTGTCAGGAGTGTGCCTCGACGGGCCACTATCAAGAGTTATCATATCAGGTTGCTTGTCAAGAGTGCACCACGACGGGGCACTATCGGGGAATTATCATGTCATATTGTCTTGTCGTGTTCGTGTGGTCATGTTATGATCATGTTTTAGATTAAGATAAGTTAAGCCCAAGATTCACAATCATCAAATCGGGTAGTCTCAAGTTAGGTCAAGTACAAAGGATAAGCAATTAACATAAAACAAATAATTAAATAACAGATCATGCAAAGGGCAAGGGGTACCATGGCCAACAAGTTGCATTAGCCAAGTTATGCCAGGGTAATAGGTTGCGCCAGGCACTAGGGGGTGCCAAGGCTACAGGTTGCGCCAAGGCATTGGGGTGCCAGGTACTAGAATGCATAAGGTTGGGTCAAGTTGCGCCAGAACAATGAGTTGCACCAGGACAATGAGTTACACCAAGGCAAGTCGGGTCAAAACAGGCTGGTTTGCGCCAGAACAAGTCGGGCCAAGTCAGGTTACGCCAGGTACTAGACTACACGAGGCTAGATTGTGCCAGAGCACAGGTCAAACTGTGCCCAGCTGAGTCGCAACAAGGCCCAAGGGGCTGGGCGAGGCTAGGTTGCGCCAAGCTGAGGGAGGCTGGGTTACGCCAGGCTAAAGAGCACTGGGCTCCCCGGGTTGCGCCAGAGCTAAAGAGCTCGCACAACACAGTGGCACAAGGTAAAAAGCTTGCGCACACTGCTCACTGTCTTCTCCAAACAGCAAGAGAATTCATAGTTTTAACCCTTGGCTTGAAAAGCCCATTACTTGGTCAAAACAAGTCCAAATCCAATTTTTCAAAGGTCAAAATTAGATAGAATAAAATTTCCTACAATATGGAATAATTAGTTTTCGAAAATATCAAGTTTTAATATATCAAAACTAAGAAAATCATGAGAAAGATCAAAACTTAGATCTATAAAAATCTATCCATCAAAACCAAAAATAACAAGTTATAAAGAGGCTTAGAACTAGGAGAGGAAGACAATGGAATAATAAAATCTAAGATCCATCATAATGCAAGTTGCGCTTGCCTAGAGCTCTTGGGTGTAGGTGGAGAGAGTAAATGAAAACGATGGAGAAGTTATGAGAAATAAATAGAGAAGAGAGAGTGGAATTGACTTATATATCAACACCCTTCTCTCATGATGAACCAAAACAAACCAAACCAAGCCAAGCCAAAACGAACCAAGGTAAACCAAGTCAAGATTAAACCAAGACTAGGCTAAGCAAGACAAGTCTAACTACGATCCATCTGACAAATGTCAGAAATCCGTACACGTACAATGAAAATTACGTATAACGGGAAACGAGAGTGACAACTCTACCCACCTTAAAAGAATTTCGTCCTCAAAATTTAATCAAGAGGCTAGAGATGTCGGAGCAAGCTACACTAACCACAGACAAACTATGACTAGCAATTAATCAAGCAATCATTCATACAAGCAAGGAGTTAAGAGCATAAGGCATAAGGAAGACATTATACCTCATGAGTCAAATAGGTGTGGATATCGCGATCGGATATCATCCTCACGTTTCCAAGTTGACTCACCCAAAGTGTGATGACCCTAAGCAACATGGACCAACTTAATAGCCTTGTTCTTGAGTACCTTCTCTCTTCGGTCCAATATGGATACCGTCCTTTCCTTATACGAAAGGTTGGTACCAACAACCAATTTCAAATAATCAAGGATATGGCTCGGATCTGGGATATACCATCGTAATTGGGATACATGGAATACGTCATGTACCTCACATAACGACGGTGTAAGAGCGAGACGATAGGACACATCGCCTATTCGTTCGAGAATATCAAACGGCCCTATATACCTAGGACTAAGCTTCCCTCGCATGCCAAATCGTATGATGCCACGGGTAGACGAGATCCTAAGGAATACATGGTCACCGATAGAAAACTCAAGGAGACGTCGATGAGAGTCGGCCCAATGGCGCTGACGATCTTGTGCAACTCGAAGATAATCTCTAACTTATCTGACCACCTCAAAAGTCTGCGTAATCATCTCTGGTCCATGCATTTGACTCTCGCCCATATCATCCCAGGCTAGAGGTGATCTGTACTTTCTGCCATACAAGGCCTCAAAGGGTGCCATCTGGATACTGGACTGGAAACTGTTATTGTAGGAGAACTCTTCGAGATGCAGGTAATTTTCTTATGAACCACCGAAGTCGAGTATACATGATCGCAACATATCTTCAAGAGTCTGGATCGTGCATTCAGACTGACCATCTGTCTACGGATGATAAGCTGAACTGAACTTGAGACGAGTCCCCAGGCTCCCTTAAAGACTTTGCCAAAAGTGCGATGTAAATCTTGAATCCCTGTCTGATATGATACTGACTAGCACTCCATAAAATCTGACTATCTGTCTGAGGTACGTCTGTGCTACCTGATCCATCGACTGGCCAATTCTGAAAGGGATAAAATGAGCTACCTTGGCGAGTCTGTCAACTATAACCAAGATAGCATCTCTTCCAGCTGGGGATTTAGGTAACCCATTTACAAAATCCATGGCAATATGCTCCCATTTCCATTCTGGGATCGATAAAGGTTAAAGAAGTCCAGCTGGTCTCTGATGTTCATTCTTAACTTGTTGGCAAGCTAAACAACGAGAGACAAATCGAGCTATCTCCCTCTTCATGCCATTCCACCAAAAATGCTGACAGATGTCTCGGTACATCTTCGTACCACTGGGATGAATCGAATACAGTGAACTGTGAGCTTCTGCCATGGTCTCTTGCCTGATATCACCACTAGGTACACAAAGATGCCTTCCATGTCGAAGAGTACCATCTTTGTGAATACATAACTCTGCTCTCCGTCCTGCTACATATTCTGCCCTAAGCCACTGAAGCTTAGAATCCATTGACTTAGCTAACTTAATCCTCTCAACTATACTGGACTGAACTTGCATACTGGCCATCAATGCCACATTGGTAGGAAGAACTACTTCTATACCCATCTTCTAAAGATCTGCTAATAACTCTGGCTATGCTGTTAGAAAATAAGCTCATGCACTTCTGCTCAACGCATGTGCAACTACGTTGGCCTTTCCAGGATGATACTGCAGGTTGATGTCATAATCCACCAGTAACTCTAGCCATCTTCTCTGACGCATATTGAGATCCTTCTGGGTAAACGCATGCTTAAGACTCTCGTGGTCGGTGAAAATCTTCACCCGATCTCCATACAAATAATGCCTCCACAACTTGAGTGCGAAAACCACCGCTGCTAATTCTAAGTCATGGGTTAGGTAATTCCTCTAATGATCATGAAGCTGACGTGATGCATAAGCTACTACTTTATCATGCTGCATCAAGACACATCATATTCCTCAACCAGAAGCATCACAATAAACTGAAAATACTCCAGTCTCATCTGGAAGCGTGAGAATTGGAGCCATCATCAATCTTGGCTTCAACTTCTCGAATGAACTCTGACACTCTGCTGTCCAAGCAAACTGTACATCCTTGTGGGTCAACTGCGTCAATAGTGCTAAAATCCGAGCAAAGTCTGACAAACTACCGGTAATAGCCGGCCAATCCTAGGAAACTCCGAACTTCTGCGATGATGCTAGGTACTGGCCTTATCTCTATAGCCACTATCTTCTGGGGGTCCACTTCCACTCCACCTCTGACGATGATGTGACCTAAGTACGAAATGTGATCCAGCTAAAATTTGTACTTACTGAACTTCGTGTACAACTGGTGTTCCCTGAGTTTCTGATGAACTACACAGAGATGCTGCTCATGCTCTGCCTCATTCTTACTACAGACTAAGATGTCATCTATGAACACTATCACGAACTGGTCTAAATAGGGCATGAAGATACGATTCATGAGGTCCATGAATACGGATGGCGCATTGGTCGCTCCAAATGGCATAACAATGTAAAACCCCTAAATTTTTACTATATTTTTTAGTACTGATTTTTTTTTGTATTTATACGCCGCATAGTCGTATTGTACGCCATACGAGAAATTGCGTTTTTCGTATTTACTCGTCGAGTGCGAATATGTGCGAGGTACATATTTTTAGAAAAATGTTTTTGATTTTATTATCGATGATGGTTTCAAAATAATATATATAGTAATTATTTTTATTAAAAGTAATTTAGTAAGAAGGTATTTTAAAGATTTTAATATTTATATTTACTTTCAAAATTGTTTTATCTAAATTATTAAAAATGTAGTTTAAAATGATTTCCTATTAATACTTAAATATTTATTATGATTTTCGAAATTAATGAATTATTATTATTTATAAAAAGATATTTTGTGTTTAATTGTGATAATTTAAATGGTAATTTTGAAAACAAGGTTTTATGGAAATATTTATTACATATGAGGTACGAAAATTTAAATATAATTCTATTTTCAAAATTAATTAATATTAATATTTTATTATTTTTTGAAAAAGCATTTTAAAATAGTGTTTTGGTTTAAATTTAATTGATTGTGATAATTTAAATTTGAAAAGATTTTATTGACTTTATTTTAAATAGCTTTTATTTGAAAATGTAATTTATCTATATTAATTTAGATTAGATTTATCTAAAACTTGAATTGGATTTGGATTGATTGGAGTAATTTTAAATTGAAATGAAATAGTAGATGATTTATCTTATTGGAGTTTAAACAGTCCTAATCCCTATCTACAAAGTACTCCTCAACCATATATAAAGGGGAGTGTTGACATTGATTTTCCATGAATCCCCATACCATCAACATCCACCAAAACCCATAGCCACCATCCACGGTAGCCTCTGTGCATCGTGTCCGTGCCCGTGTCCGTGTCCCGTCCACTACTTATTTTTTTACATATATATATGTCTCTTCCCGTCCGACACACCCGGACATCCAAATTCGTGTCGCGCAGGACACAAACACCCGATACAATAACAAACCCTAAACCTAATCCAAATCATGAGCGTTGTCGTACCGTCTCGGTCGCCGATCCCAGCCTGTCTACGGCCAGCGTCACCACGCCTTCCAGTTCCCTCACCGCCACACACTCGATGCCCCGTCGCCTCAGCCGCCGCCTCCACACCACATCATCACCTCCACAATTAGCATCACAAACCACCGCCTTGGCCACCGCCGACCGACGCCAAAACTCAAAACCCACCGCTGCCGTCTCCTCCAACTAGCCAACACTCAAAAACCCATCACCACCACCACCTTCGGCCAGTGGCCAACCCCGGTCCCCTCCTCGACTCACTCCAGCAAACACCACCACCAAAGGAATTAACAAAAATAGAACGCTACTCACTTGTCCTCCCCCGCCGCTGGCTCGCACCCGCGCCTCTCCGGCGCTAACCCGTAGCCAGTCAATGTCGCGCAGGCCGCCGAGCTCTCGCACGCCTCCTCCAGTGATCCGCCGCCGGATTTCCCCAAACACTCGAGCGTGCGCCGCTCCGGTCTCGAACGCCACCGCGCTCGAGAGCTTCCTACGTCCGTCGACGAAGGACCGCCGCACGATCCCTACTTCCGCAGCCTCTATGAGCCCAGCCACCGACGACCTTCCTCGAGCCGCCCAGGCGGAAACCCCCTCTTCTCTTTCAGATGCTTCGTCGAGCACACCCTCGACCGTGCCGGAAACTGCCGTGGCCGCGCGCCTGGCGAGCACCTCCCGGTGACGACATCCCGAAACCCCCTCTACCGCATTCGCCAGCTGTCCCCCCTCACTCCCCTCTCGTAAATGCTTCCGGCAGCTCTCCCCTTCCCGCGCTCACAACCCACCAAAAACCTCCGCCATCGGGCCTCTACTCCGCTCCACCGCGCCTAGCCACGCCATCGTGAACGCCGCTGCGATACCGGCGGAGCCTTTTCCCGACCTCCACTCTCCAACTCTCACTTCCCTTCCTCGCTCGCTCCCCGTGAGCGCCGCCCTTACTCTTCCGCTTGCCGTTCTCACCGCCTCGCCGCCGACAGACCCCCCTTTCCGCTCCTTCCGATCTATCCCTCTCCCCTTTTTCCTATTCCTCTTCCCCATCTCTCTCCTCTTTTTTAATGGTGAGAATAGGACCAACAGCTTTTGCTGTTGTGGACTTCATTTTTGTATTTTGTATTATTTTATTTATTTGTTTGTTTTTGTATCTGTTACTATTATTATTATTATTATTATTATTATTATTATTATTATCATTATTATTATTATTATTATTATTATTATTATTATTATTATTATTTTATGTTATATTTTTTTTTAATATTTATTTATTAACTATGGGATGTCTGGTTATATTTACTAAGCATGTTTCACTATATGTTTATTTAATTATTAATTTATTAATACCATATGTGTTATCTTTACAAAGTAACTAAATTTATGTATATATTTTATTTTGCTAAAAATAGTGTATATTTAATTTCATGCATTTGGTTTCAAAGATGAATTTAGAGAAAAAACCCTAAATATACTATTTCCTTATTTTTGTGGAAAAAAAGAAGAAGAAGAGAAGTTTTGATTTAAGATATTATTATAGTATTTTGTGCCTAATTAAATTATGTTTATGAACTAAAATGATATGCTAGAAAGTATTTTAACTAATAAAATATATTTTTAAAAATTATAAATATTTTTTCAATTATTTTTTTTCTAATTTCCGTTTATTACCCTCATGTCCATGACCAATCCCATTCTCTTATTCTCTCGCCAATTCGGTTTGTCCCCTCGTCAACCCTAACCAATTAGACCGACCGGGATCCGATAGAACAATCCATGCCATCATCAGAGATCATATACGTAGTTGTATCACCACAGCCATATATTGTGCCACCATGAGCATCGCACCACGCCAGGAGTCACTACCAGGCAAGTATAGCTAATTAACTGTCAAATTATTTATTTTCTGTATTATTTATTTTGTTTCATATTGTTAGTTTCCTTTGTTATAAACTGCGCATCCAAGCCATACTTGGGTGCAAGCAACTCTATGAGTCGTTTTACTTTACTATATATATGTTAACTTAGTGTTAGCGGATTACCTTCTTGTTGGAGGATATCCTTATATCTCCTTTGGCCATGACACTCACACTACACGGTTTGAGACATTTTGCTTGGGGCACGACTTATGGACTGGCCCTCTCTAAAGTCGTGTGACGGATAGATGATCGTAACTTCTATGACTAGGGTTTTAGAGACTCAAGCAGTTACAAAACTGGACGAGCCATGGACATGACTTGGTCAGTGTGAGAAATATTAGAGGAGGACAGTCGCTAGTGCGTATGAGAATCCAAACAGGTAAACCACAGTCTTCGGCTGGAACTGTGGCTATTTATTTGCAGATGTCCTCTGACGTTTTGGACGTTACGGATGGATACGGATCACTGGATGCCAGTTACGTACACATAGCCTAAAACCTACCCATGCGCATGAAAGTTATCATCTAAATTGCACATTAGGCGGTTAGAATCTTCTTTGTATATTTGTGTCTAGGATAGTCTTTTATATATTATTTTATTATTCTGACAGTTCATATTAGCTTGTTTTTCCTGTATCTTGCTACATCCATCTGAGGACCTGGTTATTCCCCAGGTATGTGCTTTCATCATTCACTGCAGGTGTTCTAGCCAAGGCCGTGATTCTCTCCATTCCTTCGAAGACGATTGTGCTTGGTTCGTCTTACCATTTTATGGATTGATTCTTGTACATTTCTTTCATTGAGATAGTTGGTAGTGGACTTTGTCTCCGCCCAACGATTGTATCATAAATATTCAAATTAATTTTTATATTATTATTCTTTTCATTGTGGATGAGATTTAGTTTGTCTTGGATTACTGTATTTTACAGCTTATGTATACATACAAGGTTCATGTACTTTGTATGTATACAGCTGGCATGTTTACGTACTTGGTCCTACATATTTTGGGACTGGGGCGTTACAAACAAGGAACTCCCAATGTCTATATCTGGATCTGAATGCTGTCTTCGGGATATTTTGCTCTCTGACTCTAATCTGATGGTACCCTGACCGTAAGTCAATCTTCGATAATACTGCTGCTCCACTGAGTTGATTAAAAAAATCATCTATCCTTGGTAAAGGATATCTATTCTTGATTGTTACAGAGTTAAAGGTACGATAATCAACACATAATCTTGACGTACCATCCTTCTTTCTCACAAGAAGTATCGGGGCTCCCCAAGGCGATCTACTAGCACGAATGAATCCATTGGTTCTGAGTTCTTCAATCATCTTGTACAGGATCTCCAACTTTGATGGTGCCATCCTGTAGACTCTCTTTGACACTGGTGCAGTCCCTGGAATCAAGTCGATAGTGAACTCTATCTCTCTTTTCGGTGGCATACCTGGAAGCTCTTCGGGAAATACATCGGAAAACTCTTCTACTACTCTGGGAAACTAAACTGCCACTGCTACTGCCATCCGCAATACTGGTGGAGAAGGTTCTACTTCGCCTTCGAAAAATAAAAACTCTGGTTCGCCTCGAATACCAAAAATAATCCTGCCAATATGGCAGTCTATTCTTGCGTATTGATCATTCAACCAATCCATTCCTATGACCACATCATAATCGGCCATCGGGAATTCTATCAACCTAGCGGGAAACTCTCTATCGCTAACTATGATTCGACACAAGAAAAACACTCTATCTACTCCCACAAGACCGTTACCAGTAAGTATATTGAGCTTTACTAATAATGACTCGGGCTCCAGTCCAATTCGTGTAGCGAATCATGCAGACATAAATAAATACGATGCACCCGAATCAAATAATACTGATGCTGGAAAAGAGTTGTCGAGAATGGTACCTGCCACCACCTCACCTGAAGTTAAGTCTTCTGCCACAGTCAGAGCCATCACTTGACCTTGTCCTCTTGGTGCTGGTCCCTCTGCTGGTGACCTCTCTGTCTATTCTGAATCTGAGCTTGGGCATACTGCTGAGCCTGAGGCGACAATGACCTCGGAGGCTGGTACTACTGCTGTACTAGTACTGGACCCCTAATCGATGGACTGGTTAGGTTTGATGACGAAGAACTGGCTCTATTCGGACAGGACCCTATCTTGTGATCTGGTGTCCCATAAGCCAAGAATAATCCCTATGCTCATCGATACTCTGATACTACATGTCCTGGCTTTCCACAGTGAGTGCAGCCCATTGCGGAAGACTGCTTCTGCTTCTGCTGCTGAGGATACGCCGGCGTCGAGTGCTGAACCGAAGAAACTGTGGTCGCCCTCCTAGGAGCTCCAATAGTCAAAGTCCTAGCTGCCGGGGCTGGTGCTGAAGACTGGGACATCTGCCCATGAGACCTCTTTCGTCCTTCGCTTCTATCTACAATCCTCTGAAAAGTATACTTATGCCTCTTCGTTACTTGCAAGACAGCATCAAACGTCTGGTGCTCAAACTGCTCCACTGATATGATAATCTCAAGGTGGAGCCCCTGCTGGAATCGCTGGGCTGGATCCAATTCGGTTGCCACCAAGGTAAGAGCAAACCGTCTGAGTCTAAAAGACTCGACCGCATATCCATCGACCGTCCTCCCCATATGCTTAAGATTAGTGAATCTCGTCTGCAGATCATACCGAGCTACTGCATCGAAGTACTTGGTCTGGAAGTTGTTGCTGAATACCACCTATGAGATAGGCGTCGGTAATCTAATTGCTAGCATCGCCCACCAGCTGCGGGCTAAGTCTAATAACTGCAGGCGCACAACGTCTACCTTCTCATCCTTAGGAATCCTAGCTGCTTCTAGGATAACCTCTGTGTCCTGAAGCCATGCATCAGCAACAATAACATCTTCAGTGCCGTCAAAGAAAGGAGGGTTCAGACGCTTGAAGCCGTTGGCCGTATTGTTCCCTTGGTAACCAACTCTGCCCATGGTATCTTATACAGTCTGGTACAGGGCATCGTCCCGACGATCTTGAGATGCAAGTAATTCCCTGATGAGACCTACCAGGGTTCCATTATCAGGCTCTACAGGCTGGATAGGTTGAACTGGGGGCTCTGGATCCTCGGAATGTATGACTCTAGAGGCCGCTCCAGAGTGCTGGGCTTAGTCTCCAAGTTGCTGCCGGTCTACTGGAGGTGCTCCATCTTGCTGATCGGTAGGACCATGAATAATGCTACTGAAGAAATAACATGGGGAACAATAAGGAAGGACCATGATAGATCGAGGATATAAACATGTGATCAGGTCAAGATTTTGAAAAGATTAGAAGACATGAGTAGAGATCAAGGGCGAGTGCTGATTGAGACATCTATCGGATAAAACCTTCAAAATCTTGATTTACACGACCTTGCATAGGCCACAACTTAAACCGTGTCACACCCCAGAACCAGAATACTGGAGAGTGGGGACAGACACAGCCAGCTACATACATTGAAGTGTAACCTACCTCGATTGTATGGTCACGACTGTCTAGATGCATGAGGGTTTTACTACAAGCCAACAGTCACTTATGGTCAAGAACAAGCCTAGTGTCTCAATCTCAAGCAAGTAAGTAAATATAATAAGATGGTAGATCATCCGACATACAAAGTAAGGCGTTCCATACATTACATATTCAGATGATCATGAAGCTAGTCATATAAAATATGAAGACTAGCAAGAGTTTAAGTCATACATGATCAACCCTAGGATTTGTCAATCATGTTATAGCCCTTAGGCAGACAGGAATGTAAATTTAACATGAGCTAACACTTGCTCGACGGCTAAATGCCTCAAAAGAATAATTTACAATGGAGTGGGAGAGCAAAATAAAACCCACTCATTGCCAGGGTTGCGCCAAGTGTTCACCATCTGACTGGAAGGCTGGAAGATCCTTGGGAGCTACTCCAAAATTTGGCCATACAAAACCAGCTGGGTCAGTCCCCAGAAAGAGCAAGTCCCACAAGGGAGACTTCACTTAAGAACTAAAACCAGCATAATAGCACATAAATACATCAATGATAACAAAAGACATGAGTTAGAGAAACAAGGCAATAACTGATAAGATAACTAAAGGACTATTCCACTAGCCAAGTTACAACCTGTAAACCAAACAAGGATTGAGGTGGTAACCCTTCACCTGAAGAGAACATAGTCTCCAACCAATTATCGATAAGGATAAAGCATAACAGTAATGTGCTGAAATAACCATGTACTGGTCTTGCCTAGGCAAGACTAGATGGGTCTCCATCCATCAATCACTGCCAAGCAATGAGTACGACTTGATACATTAACTAACTAGAGTTATCACAAGCCTAGTTACTAATAAGATGCATCGAGATGTTCCAACAGCCACAAGCCCTGCAGTCTTAATCCAGGTTATCCGGTCATAAGTTAAGAGAGTTGGATTAGGTGACTTAGAGGTGCAACACATGATAGTGTGCTAGAAATATGTCCCTACTCGACGGCAGACTATAAGTCCAATTAAAATGCCCAGATAACGGGACTGCATGTAGCTAGGAAATCTCTTCATAGACTACTTGATCAATCTAGTCATTAGCCTAGTCAGATTCAGTATGAATCCCTCATCGTGGTAACCAGGGATCCATGTCCGAGATATGATGCAAGATGAGACATATAGCTTATACAAGCAAAAACACCCACGGTGTCAAGGCAAGGGTTACTTTAGCAAGTCAGGTAGTTGTTGCCATGGCAGTTCAAGACTGTCATGTCAGGCCAGGTTACTTGTTACTTGTCAAGATTACTTGTCAGGAGTATGCCTCGACGAGCCACTATCAAGAGTTATAATATCAGGTTGCTTGTCAAGAGTGCACCATGATGGGGCACTATCGTGGAATTATCATGTCATGTTGTCTTGTCGTGTTCGTGTGGTCATGTCGTGATCATGTTTTAGATTAAGACAAGTCAAGCAAAAGTCAAGATTAAACTAAGACTAGGATAAGTAAGACAAGTCTAACTACGATCTACCTGACAAATATCTGAAATCCGTACACGTATAATAAAATTACGTATAAGGGTAAACGAGAGTGACAGAAGCTAACCATGTGACTCGGATCGTGCACGTAATTTTGAAGTTGTGAAACGTGAAAAACATCGTGCACATCATCCATGACAGGAGGTAGTGCGATCCGATAAGCAACCGTTGCAACTTGTTTGATGATCTCGAAAGGAACTATAAATTTTGGGCTCAATTTGACTTTAACATCGAACCGCATCACGCGACGTATGGGTGTTACTTTCAAAAACACATGCTCCTCGACCAAAAATTCTAGCAGTCGTCGACGAAGAATCTGTGTGGCTCTTTTGTGGACTTTGCGCGATACAGAGTCTATCTCGGATCAAGCGGGCCTTTTCAACGGCCTGTTCCACCAGTTTCGGTGCGAGCACTTGTCGCTCTCCGACTTTGTCCCAGCATGTTGGAAGCATATTGGAGAACGACACTTCCTCCCATAGAGTGCTTCATATAGAGCCATCTGAATGCTCGACTGATAACTATTGTTATACGCAAACTCCGTAAGCAGCAAATGCGTATCCCAACTAGTCTTTAGATTGACGCACGTAGACGCAACATATCCTCTAAGATTTGATTCACCCTTTCCGTCTGATCGTCTGTCTAGGGATGGTATGCAGAACTAAATTTAGTTTGGTCCCCATCACCGCTTACAGGCTCGTCCAGAAATGTGATAGGAATCGCCCGTCTCTGTCCGAAATTATTGAGGTCGATACCCCGTGCTGTCGAACAATCTCGTCCATATAGATTTGTACTAACCGATCGACGCTCCATCCTACTTTAATTGCGATGAAGTGAGCCGACTTGATCAATCTATCAACAATGACCCAAATCGCATCATTCCCCCGTGGCATCTTCGAAAATCCTACAATAAAATCTATAGAGATATTGTTCCATTTCCATTCAAAAACGGCAAGGTTCTGCAGCTCCTCGCCTGGCCTTTGGTGTTCTGCATCCACCTCGATCAGCCTGATCACCGCTGCCAACTGCGGAGTCGCCGAAATCTCCCTCCCGACCGAGCGGAGAACAGAGCTCTGTTCGCATACAGCCTTGCGTAGGTATTTTTTGGCCCCCATAACTTCGTCCCTATTTGATCGTTTTTGATTCTACGAAGTTGAGCGTGAAGCCTATATAACCATTTAAAACCCCTTTAGGTAGAATCCTGCAAAACCATTGCGATCACCCAAAAAATTGAGGCAAAGTCGCACAAAAACTGCATATAAACAGAGCAGGATTTACTTCCCAGAACCCAACTTGGAAGGCTGTTAACGACCAATCCCAGTGCGTATTTTCGAAAACCAAGTTAACACAATTACAGTCAATATAACCGAGATTGAAATGCAACCTTTAGATTTATGTATCGAGTACTATGCATGATTTATTTACTGATAAACTTATGCGAAAAACTAGTTTTAAAACTATATACGGCGTATATGGACGTTTTCGACGTATATCCTGCTCTGTTTTAGAAAAACTGGTTTTAGAAAACTTCTCTATACGGCGTGCGTCCCGACAAACCGGGCGACGTGGTCGCACAATATATGTATCGAAAGGCGTGTATGGACATTTTGATGTATGGGAACTGACGGAACCCGATTTCGTTGCGTGTGCGCGACGAAATCAGTGCGTATCCGTCGAGATACCCCCGTATCGATGCTTTGCAAACTAACGCATAACTTTGTGTACGTTCGTCGAATCGAGACAAAAATTGTGCCAACAGGTTCGAATAGAAATTCTAGTTCTGTGTGCCAAGTTTGGTCCGAATCTGAGAAGGTCGACCGGAACGCCAATTTGGCGGGCCCGTAACCCGATCCAACGGGCAATTTCGTGCACGGCTCATCGAAATCCAAAATTGGACATACCGTTGGGTTCGTCTCCTCAAACCGAATTTGTAGACATGTAGTTTGACGACTTTAAAGACCGTACACATTGGCATGCATTTCGGTGCAAAGCGGGTCCAACGACGGATATTATTTTGACCCAAAATTATGATTTTGCCCATGTTCCAGAATTTGACTTTCGGACAGGCATTTCCTAGATATATCTTTTATACCGAAAACATTTTTGATGTTTGTTTCAGCATCCGGAGTCATCAGTGAATTGTGAGTTTTTGGTGCTGCCGCTTGCGGACTGTTGGATTACCTTTCTCAAACCACAGGCAAGTATACCTTGCCATAGATTCTGATTGTGCTTATTTATTTTCAGTATATTTTATTATTGCACATTTATTTCTCTTAATTTTCCTTTTTTTATATTATGCGTCCAAGTCACACGGGTGCAAACGACTAGATTAAGTCAGTTCTCGTTATTTTATATCTTATTTTGCATGTCGACCTAGTGTTAGTTGACCACCTTATGAGTGTGGGATATTTTCATATCTTCTATGGCCTTGACACATGTGTATCACGAGGTTAGTGAGTTATATAGGATACGGACCTGCGTACTCGACTGGCCATCAATACGTATGGGTCATGCGACGGTTAGGAGGTAATTACTACTAGTGTGTCGAGTTAGAAGCCGTAGCAGTTGCCAACTCTGATGAGCGCGACTTACTACTTACTTCTATTCTTTATTTACTCTGTTGATCCTACAGCCCCTGCGTATAATGTTATCCTCAAAGTACATCTCACATAGATGGTTAGGAGATCCTGTAGTGTCATGGTTGCATATTTACACATTCAGTTGTTTCGGCATGTTTTTTGTATCAAGTTACGTCCCTCTGAGGACCTGGTGATCTCTCCAGGATTAGACGAGCAGGATTATCCCCAGGAGTACATGAGCAGCTTTGGATCCTTCTTACGTCGATGACTGAGGCTTCTCCCACTGATACTTAGTTGTCCTCTTTATTATCTGAGACTATGTAGTGGACAGCTTTTTATCTTCATTTTTTCTGTTTTGAGGATGTTGTACTCCATTTAGTTGAAACTATTTTTCATAACTGTTTGGAGTGGGTATGACCACCCGGCTATCTCTTGACATCTTTTATTATTGAGACTTATTATTCATTTTGTATTGAGCTGTAGATGAGATATAGTTATTATATTATGGTTTATCATGTATTATTATTTACAGCTTATGTACAAATACGAGGATACCACATATTGGTGTATTCTTCGTATATGTGCAGCTGGCATGCTGACGTACTTAATCCTATATTTTATGGGACTGGGGCATTACATATTTTTGTGGTGGCCCATGCAGGTCCAATAATATTGTTGGGTTACATGACTATGCCCAACAAGCCTGCATATAGGAGTAGGATATAGAATCTCATTCACTTATTGATACCTTCCTTGATCTCTTCTCAACTTCTCGCTTGACTGCTTGAGTGCATCCATTTTGATTTTGTTCTAACCAAAACTTAAATTTTCGTGCCAATATAGGATGAATCTTCGTAGTGGATGCGCTACTCCTCTCGCCATTACTGATGGGAACACCACTGCTCAAGAAGGTACAGTGTGTCAGCCACCCATGTCCCCGACCACTCTAGCACCATCTGGACCAGTCTTGCAGCCTGTGATGACACCACCCACTACTCAGCAGTAATCCCCTGTACGCCAAGTGGGACAGACAGACCCCAAAAATCCTGTAGCTCAAGAAGAGTACCTACCACCTCCGCCACCCTATCCACCTCATTTTCTACCACAGATTCCACCCCCATATCCACCATCATCATATCCACCACAGCAACTTCCACAGTATCCAGCATCATATCCACTCCAGCAGCCCCTACCATATCTACCACCATATCCACCCAGTATCTTCCACAGTATCCACCTCAGTATCCTCCCTCATACCCACCATAGTATCCCCTTCCATATCCTTTATATCCTCAACAGTACAGGCCTTAGGGTATCCCACAGTTTATGCCCAAGATGCCATACATGCCCCCACAGCAGCCCATGCCTCAATATGGTGGGACTAGTACAGACCATATCCTCCAGGGCTTAGTACAGGCCCAGATGTAGCAGAACGAGGCTACTAGAAGGAGTTTGGAGACAGCACTGACCTGAGCACCCCAAGCCTCTGTGGGTAATATCGAAGGGTTCCGCGACAGTAAATCCTCCATACTTCAAGGGCACTGAAGATGTCATCCGAATCATCAATTGGCTGGTTAAGACAGAAAATCTTCGGAAGGCTTTCGAGTTATCCGTAGATTTATGGATGACGGCAGTGAAGTTACAGTTGGAAGGAAATACCTACGATTAGTTGGCTGCAGAGGAGAGACGGTTAGGAGTTGATCAGACGTGGAAGGAATTCAAAAGGCTGTTCAATAAGAAGTTTTCTCCGACACTGCCAAAGATGCACTGTATGACTAGTTTCTGCACTTGGAGAAGGGAAGTATGACAGTTGATGAGTACTGACGTCGAGTTTAGTCGGCTGAGTCGTTTTGCACCTAGGTTGGTTACGACGGAGCTATAGAAAGCCAAAAGATTTCATAGAGGCTTGAGTATAGAGTTGCAAAGATACACCAGCTCCGAGTCGAGGGTCTCCCAAGCAGCTATTCTGGCAGAGGCTAGAACTCAAGAGGCCATAAGCAAGAAGGCAAACCGATGAGCTACTTCGACCATGGGATCAGCTAAGACTACTACAGGAGGGCCAGGGAGACGCCCTCCCACACATTAGCATCAGTAGAAGACATGTCCATACCAGGTACAGGAAAAGGCCACTTGCCATTACTGTGGCAAAGTTGGACATGTTCAGAGGGATTATAGATGACGACTGGGACATTATTTAGCTTATGGATCGAACCAGCACCAGACCAGAGATTGTCCATTTCAGAGGAACGCTCCACAGAATCAGCAGTAGAGGCCAGCAATTACGGGGCCAGGAGCACCACGACCACCTTTACCCCCTTAGGCAGCCCAATTCCAGCAGGCTAGAGCACAGACGGGCAATCATATAGTTGGAAAGGCTTTTGCACTAGCTGCAAAGGAGGCAGAACCAGAGGTGGACGTCATAGCAGGTATGGTTCTAGTTACATTATTTCCTGTCATTACATTATTTGACATTGGAGCCACCCATTCATTCATAGCCACCAGCTTTGCCACTAGACACAGTATATCCATGTCATCTTTATCTAAAAACATTAGAATCCTCACTGGAGGAGGAGTTGTGCCTGATTAGTGGTGTATATAGAGATTGCTCTGTAGTGATATGTGGTAGGAAGATGAGAGCACGATTGCTCGTATTTCCCATGTCGACCTTTCGATGTATTTCTCGGGATGGACTGGTTGAGCCAGCATTTTGCTCTTATGGACTGCCATAGGGGCAGTATCGTCTTTAGACCCCCGAGTGATACGGAGTTCGAGTTCACCAAAGAGGAAGCGTTGAGAAGTGAAGCACCAGTATTAGGGACTCACATGATGATGTAGGACACCCCTCAGCATCCTGTCATCACAGAGTTCGAAGACGTATTTCTCGAGGAATTGCCGGGACTACCACCCGACCGAGACATTGAGTTTTCTATTGAGCTTGTTCCGGGAGCCGAGCCTATTTCGTTCCGAGTTTATCGGCTAGCACCCAAGGAGTTGGTAGAGTTGAAGACGCATATTGATGACTTATTAGAGAAGGTCTTTATCGAAGCCAGTGCATCACGATAGGGATTAGCAGTCCTATTTGTACCAAAGAAGGACGGGACAGTATACATGTGTATAGACTACAGAGCCCTGAATGCAGTGACAGTAAAGAATAAGTATCCCTTATCGCGCATAGACGATCTATTTGATCAACTGAGTGGAGCAAAAGTATTCTCCAAGATTGACTTACGATCGGGCTATCACCAACTGAAGGTTCGGAAAGAAGACATTCCGAAGACGGCATTTCGATCGAGGTATAGACACTACGAGTTCTTGGTCATGCCTTTTGGGTTGACCAATGCTCCCGCGATCTTCATGAACTTAATAAAAAATATCTTTCACCAGTACTTGGGAAAATTTGTAGTCGTCTTTATAGATGATATCTTGCTATATTCGAAGAGCCAAGAGGAGCATGAGCAGCATCTACGGACAATTTTGCGAATCTTAAGGAATAAGCAACTTTTTGTGAAGCTTAGCAAGTGTGAATTCTTTCTCAAGGAGGTTTCATTTCTTGGGCACATTGTTATTGAAGACGACATATCGGTAGATCCTGAGAATATTACAACACTCAAGGCATGGCACGCTCCCACATCGGCTTCTGAGGTTAGAAGTTTTCTTGGACTTGTGGGATATTACCGAAGGTTCGTAGAAGATTTTCTTCGAATAGTAGAGCCTATGACTCGACTAACTTGCAAGGATCAGGAGTTTGTATAGACAGATGAGTGTCAAGCCGCTTTTGATGAGTTGAAGAAGCGCTTGACCACTGCACCTATCTTGACACTACCATCGGGCCTAGGTGGTTTTGTGATTTACAGCGATGCATCCGAGAAGGGATTAGGATGCGTATTGATACAGCATGGTCAAATAGTAGCATACGCATCGAGGCAGTTGAGGGTGCATAAGAATAATTATCCAACCCACGACCTAGAGCTCGCAGCGGTTATCTTTGCTTTGAAGTTATGGAGACACTACTTGTACGACGAGAAGTTATGGAGACACTACTTATACGGATCATAAGAGCCTCATGTATGTGTTCACACAGATAGAGTTGAATATACGACAGCGACGTTGGTTGGAGTTGATGAAAGATTATAAGATTGAGTTACATTATCATTCAGGCAAGGCTAATGTAGTGACAGACGCATTGAGCCGTAAGCTCATGGCGCACTTCTTGACTACACAGAAGGAGTTGATCAGAGACTTGCAGCATCTTGGTATTGAGATAGTATTGCCTGGAGCAAATGGTGCGTTAGCCAACCTCCAAGTGCAATCATCGCTAGTGGAGAGGATCAAGGCGGCATTACCTACGGATGCTAGATTTCGACGACTTCGAGAGAGGACTGAGGTAGTAGAGCAGACGTGCTTGAGGATTCATTCCGGTGGGATGTTGCGATGTAGAGATCGTATTTATGTTCCTAATGGAGAGTTGTGGCATGAGTTGATAGAAGAAGCACACAGTTCGACTTACTCTATCCATCCCGGAGTAACTAAGATGTACCGGGACTTACGGCAGTATTATAGGTGGTATGAAATGAAGCGGGAGACAGCTCGTTTCGTGGCCAAGTGTTTGGTATGCCAGCAAGTGAAGGTCGAGCACCAGAGGACGGTCGGGTTATTGCAACCGCTACACATTCTCGAGTGGAAGTGAGAGCACATTACGATGGACTTCGTCACATGATTTCCTCGGAGTCCTAGTGGACGAGATACGGTATTGGTGATTGTTGATAGACTTACCAAATCGGCCCACTTCTTACCTTTTCGAGTAGGGCAATCTATAGAAGTTTTGGTAGATGTGTATATGAAGCAAATTATAAAGCTACACGGTGTACCAGTTAGCATCGTATCGGATCGTGACTCGAGGTTTACCTGACACTTTTGGAGGAGTATGCAGGACAGTTTGGGTATGCATTTAAGTTTAGCACGTCGTACCATCCACAGACAGACAGTCAATCAGAGCGTACGATTCAGACGCTGGAGGATATATTGAGAGCGTGTATGCTTGACTTTGGCGGATCATGGGAAGGCCACCTTCTTTTTGTGGAGTTTTCTTACAACAATAGCTATCAAGCGAGAATTCAGATAGCTTCGTTTGAAGCATTGTATGGTAGGAAGTGTCGATCTTCTATATGTTGGAGCGACATTGAAGAGCGACAGATGTTGGGTCCCGAGCTGGTTTTGAGCACAGTGGAAAAGGTAAAAAAGATACAAGACCACCTGCGAGCAGCGCAGGATCGACAAGCAGTGGGTAGATAATCGTCGTCGACCTTTGGAATTCAAGGAAGGCGACCATGTGTTCTTGAAGATATCCCCCACTAGAAGCACGATTCGATTCGGAGGACCGTGGAAAGTTGAGTCCAAGATACATCAGTCCTTATGATATATTGGAGCAGTGTGGGAGAAGTTGCTTATAGATTGGCCATGCCAACATCGCTAGAGGGAGTACATGAAGTGTTCCATGTGTCCCAAATGAGGAGGTACGTGGCAGAAAGCAATCATGTGCTTGATCACTTCGAGATCACAGTTGGACCGAGTTTGTCATGTGAAGAGCAACCGGTAGGCATCCTCGATCACCGAGTGAAGGTGTTGCGGAATCAATCTATATCGTTGGTTCGCGTGGCCTGGAAGCATCACTCGCCAGGGGAGCCTACTTGGGAGCGCGAGTACGACATTAGGAGTCTCTACCCGCATTTGTTCGAAGATGAAGGTACGTCTTGCATATTAAATTTTTGCATCGCATTTGATCCCCCTACCTTAGTTTAATTTCGAGGACAAAATTTTCTTTAAGTTGGGTAGGATGCAAACCCCCCATTTTTTTATTATTTATAACATTTTAATAAGTTTTGTTATATTATTTTGATACTAAATAATTAATTGGTAATTAATGTACGTATATGCTTATGTTTATGTTTAAACATGTATGCATGTAAATTATACTAACATTGGTAGACTGCAAATTGCTAGAAAATTAGTGTAATTATATAAATATTTACCTTGAAATTTTATTGTGTTTTATCACCATTATTCTAAGAATAGAGGAATTCTTGTATATATATATATATATATATATATATATATATATATATATATATATCTATATATATATATATATATAAATTTTTTTTGTACATATATATTTTGTACATATACATATATATATATATATATATATAATATATATATATATATATATATATATATATATATATATATATAAAAAAAAAATATATATATATATATATATATATATATATATATATATATATATATATATATATATATATTGTACATATACATATATATTATATTGTACATATACATACATATACATATATATATATATATATATATATATATATATATATATATATATATATATATATATATATAAGAAAAAAAGAAGAAAAAACTTAAGGCCGGGTATTGTAGCAAAGCTACAGTACCGTCCCAAACCCGAGCAAAGGCTCAGCCGCTTATAGCCATGGAAAATCCGAAAAGAGAATTTAGATGTATATATATATATATATATATATATATATATATATATATATATATATATATATATATATATATGAGAAATATATATATATATATATATATATATGAGAAAAAAAGAAAAAAACTTAAGGCTGGGTACTGTAGCAAAGCTACAGTACCGTCCCAAACTCGAGCAAAGGCTCAGCCGCTTATAGCCATGGAAAATCCGAAAAATGAATTTCGAAATCAATTAAATCAATTCAAATAAAACCAAATTTCCTCCAAATCTTTTGTAACCTAATCCAAATCAAATTCTCCACCGATTTAAATTGCAAGCTAATCCAAAACTCAGCTTAATTCGATCTCGAATCAAATTAAAACCTTTCATATATATATATGCAAATTCTCAACCCGAGAGAACCCAAAAACCTTTGTTCACTCGAGATTTTCGATCCCGGGCCTTTCTTTCGTGGCAGCGCACAGCCCCAACCACCTGGCAAACCACCTCGACCTCCTGAGCACCGCCGCCAACTGCAGAGTCGCCGAAAACCCCCTCCCGACTGAGCGAAGAACAGAGCTTTGTTCGCGTACAGCCTTGTGCAGGTATTTTTTGGCCCCCATAACTTCGTCCCTATTTGATCGTGTTTGATTCTATGAAGTTGAGCGTGAAGCCTATATAACCATCCTAAAACCCCTTCAGGTAGAATCCTACAAAACCCTTGCGATCGCCCGAAAAATCGAGGCAAAGTCGCACAAATACGGCCTATAAACAGAGCAGGATTTGCTTTCTAGAACCCAACTTGGAAGGCTGTTAACAACCAACCTAGTGCGTGTTTTCAAAAACCAAGTTAACCATGTTAAATTCAATATAACCGAGTTTGAAACGCAACCTTTAGATTTACGTATCGAGTACTGTGCATGATTTTATTTATTGATAAACTTATACGAAAAACTGGTTATAAAACTATAACTTTTAGAAAACTTCCAGATACGACGTATGCCCCGACAAATCGGGCGACATAGTCGTACAATATACGCATCAAAAGGCGCGTATGGATGTTGTCGACGTGTGAGAACTGACGGAACCCGATTTAGTTGCGTGTGCGCGACGAAATCAGTGCGTATCCATCGAGATACTCCCGTATCGACGCTTTGTAAACTAACCCATAACTTTTTGTACGTTCGTCGAATCGAGACAAAACTTGTGCCAATAGGTCCGAATCGAAATTCTACTCCTGCGTGCCAAGTTTGGTCCGAATCTAAGAAGGTCGACCGGAACGCCAATTTGACGGGCCCGTAACCCGATCCAACGGGCGATTTCGTGCACAGCTCATCGGAATCCAAAATTGGACATACCGTTGGGTTCGTCTCCTCAAATCAGATTCGTAAACATGTAGTTTGACAACTGTAAAGACCGTAGATATTTACACGCATTTTGGTACAAAGCGGGTCCAACGACGGACATCATTTTGACCCAAAATTATGATTTTGCCCCTGTTCCAAAATTTGACTTTTGGGCAGGCATTTCCCATTGATATCTTTTACACCGAAAATGTTTTTGATGTTTGTTTCAGCATCCGGAGTCATTTGTGAATTATGAGTTTTTGGTGCTGCTGTTTGCGACTGTTGGATTACCTTTCTCAAACCACAGGCAAGTATACCTTGCCATAGATTCTGATTGTGCTCATTTATTTTCAATATATTTTATTATTGCACATTTATTTCTCTTAATTGTCCTTTTGTTTATATTTTACGTCCAAGTCATACTTGGGTACAAGCGACTAGATTTAGTCGTTCTCGTTATTTTATATCTTATTTTGCATGTCGGCCTAGTTTAGTTAACCACCTTATGTGTGTGGGATATTTTCATATCTCCTATGGCCTTGACACATGTGTTTAATGAGGTGAGTGAGTTATATAGGACACGGACCTGCATACTCGATTGGCCATCGATACGTATGGGTCGTGCGACGGTTAGGAGGTAATTGCTACTAGTGTGTCGAGTTAGAAACCATAGCAGTTGCCAACTGGACAGTTTGTGGATACATCTTGGACAGGAGCATTGGAGGGAGGGGACAGCTACTAGCGTAGGGGCTATATTTACTGTTTACACACATTTCTGGGCAGATAGTGACTCGTATGAGCGCTACTTTCTACCCCTGGCCGATAGCGACTCGGATGAGCGCTACTTACTGATATTCTTTATTTACTCTTTTGATCCTATAGCCCCTGCGTAGAACGTTGTCCTCAAAGTGCATCTCACATAGACGGTTAGGAGATCCTGTAGTGTCATGGTTGCATATTTACACATTCAGTTATTTCGACATATTTTTCTGTATCTTGTTACGTCCCTCTGTGGACCTGGTGATCTCTCCAAGATTAGACGAGCAAGACTATCCCCAGGAGTACGGAGCAGCTTTGGATCCTTCTTACGTCGATGACGAGGCTTCCCCCTGATACTTAGTTTTTCTCTTTATTATCTTAGACTATGTAGTGGACATCTTTTTATCTTCATTTTTCTGTTTTGAGGAGGTTGGACTCCATTTAGTTGAGACTATTTTTCATAACTGTTTGGAGTGGGTATGTCCTCCTGGCTATCTCTTGACTTCTTTTATTATTGAGACTTATTATTCATTCTGTGTTGAGCTGTGTATAAGATATAGTTATTATATTGTGGCTTATCATGTATTATTACTTACAGCTTATGTACAAATACGAGGATACCACATATTGGTGTATTCTTCGTATATATGTAGCTGGCATGCTGACGTACTTAGTCCTATGTTTTATGGGACTCGGGCGTTACAATGCCTCTGTCAGAATTTCTTTTCTGAGTTCGACAGTTTCAGGAATGCAGAGCCTTCCTTTTAGTCGCATTGTCCCGTCTCCATCTTCTGCAAAGTCAGTCGCCCTTCCTATTGGAATCAGCTCATGCATCTTCTTCAGGAATGAATTATTTTTCTGGGCGGTCTTTATTTTGCCAAGCAAGCTCGACCCA
Source organism: Iris pallida (assembly GCA_029216955.1). Classification (NCBI taxonomy): domain Eukaryota; kingdom Viridiplantae; phylum Streptophyta; class Magnoliopsida; order Asparagales; family Iridaceae; genus Iris; species Iris pallida. Next base: position 5,302,412 of record JANAVB010010400.1, read on the forward strand.
AGCTTCAACAGAGCCAAGTATAGACGTCGATACTCAATTCTGAGTTTGATACCCATCGCTTCAAGGTCTCGCCATATCTCATTATTTAGGGCTAGTGATCCCAGAAATATCCTGTTTAGAGCATCGGCGTTTCCCTTTCCCGACGTATACTCGATCGTTAGCTCGTAATCTTTCATGAGTTTGAGCCAACGTCGCTGCCGTAAGTTGAGTTCTCCTTACGTAAATAAGTATTTGAGGCTTTTATGATCTGTGTAGATTCTGCAAGCCACATCATAGAGGTAGTGCTGCCAGAGTTCCAATACAAACACGATTACTGCCAATTTAGGTCATACTTCGGATAGTTTTTCTCGTACTGCTTCAACTGCTGGAAAGCATAGAAGATGACTTTATCTTTCTGTATGAGTATGCACGCGAGGACAGTTCTCGATGCGTTGCTGAATATCTGAAAGCCTTATGGACCATCTGGAAGTTCAAGGATTGGAGCTGAGATGAGTCATTGCTTCAACTCTTGAAATCAAGATTCACAGTCGTCACTCCATTCAAATACGACTCCCTTCTGGGTGAGGCGAGTCAGAGGCGACGCTAGTTTTGAAAAGCTTCGTATGAATCATCGGTAGTAGCATGCTAAGCCCAGGAAACTCCAAATGTCGCTAGTCGAGGTAGGTTGTTTCTAATCTACCACCGTTTTAATCTTCTTTGTGTCTACCGCGACGCCTTCGGCAGAGATTACATGTCCGAGGAATGTCATACTACTCATCCAGAACTCGCATTTACTCCGTTTGGCATATAATTTGTTTTCACGAATAGTCTGCAATATTGTCTCCAAGTGCTTTGCATGCTCTTCTCAATTCTTCGAGTATATAAGGATATCGTCGATGAACACGACTAAAAATTTATTAATTTGGGGTCGGAAGACTCGGTTCATCAGATCCATGAAAGCGGCTGGGGTATTCGTCAAACCGAATGACATGACTAGGAGTTCATAATAACCATATCGAGTACGGAAGGCAGACTTCGATACGTCATCGAACTTGATCTTCAACTGATGATAGCCTGAACGAAGATCGATTTTTGAAAATATTGACGCGTTTTGCAGTTTGTCAAACAAGTCATCGATTCGTGGCAAAGGATACTTGTTCCTCATGGTCGCCTTATTGAGTTCACGATAATCGATGCTTAGCCGCATCGATCCATCCTTCTTTTTCAAAAATAGTATGGGAGCTCCCCACGAAAAAACACTAGGGCGGATAAATTTGCGGTCTAGCAACTCTTGTAATTGCAACTTCAGGTCTTTCAGTTCTGTTGGAGCCATTCGGTAAGGCACTTTTGATATTGTCCGTGTATCCGGAAAGGTGTCGATGCTGAATTCTATTTCTCGATCCGGCAGCATCTCGGGCATCTCATCAGGAAAAATGTCAAAAAAATCTGCCACAACATCAGTATGCACTGTGTTTTTATTATCCTTCCGCATATCTCGAACTGATGCCAAGTATCCCGTACAGCCGGAACGCAGTATACGCCTCGCCGAAATTATTGATACCACCATAGCCGTCTTCGAGACCGTACTGCATGAATATGAGAACTCTGTCTTACTAGGAAGACGAAACACAACTCCCTTCTCCGTGCACTCGATTGTTGCATGACAAGCGCCTAACCAATCCATGCCCAGGATTATGTCATACTCTTTGATGTTTAGTATGACGACTTCCAAGGATAGATTTCTTCCCCCGATGCAAATGTGGCCATTTCTACAAATAAAGTTTGCAGGCATATCGACTCCCGATGGAGTGCTAACGCTAATGTTCATATCTAGTGATTGCATGGTTATTTTATTTTCTTTCACAAAATTAGCAGATATAAAACTATACGTCGCACCCGAATCGAATAGTACTCAAGTAGGTATATTTTTGTAGAGTAATATACCGGTTACAATAGTATCGAACCCAAATGCCTCATCTCGAGTCAATGTATAGACTCGGCCTTACGTTCCATGGCATTGATTCGACGGGTTCACTGGTACCGCATTCGTACCTTGCAGTGTAGGTGCTTTATACGGATTTAGAATATTTCTTAGGAGGTGTTGATTTGGCTTCCTCGCCTGACATAATTGACTGAAGTAGCCTAACTCGCTACAGTTGAAGCATGTTCTTAATTTACAATCGGGTGCTCGGTGCCTACGCTTGTCGCATCTGTTGCAAGTTACCGCAAAAAAGTGACCTCGATTCTCAAACGTATTCTGACGCTTTGGCACCCCCGATTCTCCGGCGTCGTTAGGTCATTTATTAAAATTGTTGCGGATGACCGGCACGGCTCGTTGCGATATACAGCCAAAGATTCGCTCACTATCAAGTGCGGCTTCATAGGATTCATGATAGGTTTGGCATCGCTGATTCATGATGTCTCCACTCAATTCATCATTGAGGCCTTGTTGAAAATGCTTGCACCATTCTTTTTTGTTGGACAGGAAGCTGCCAACAAATTTTACAAGTTTTGAGAAGCTTGCATCATAATCTTCAACAGTCATATTCTCTTGCCTCAACATCATGAACTCATCCCCCTTCTGTCGACGGATGGTGTGAAGAACGTACTGCTCAAGAAAGGCTGCCTTGAATATTTCCCGGGAAATCTTGGTGTTATGATCGGCTTTGTAGATTTCCTGCTTCTTAGCTGCCCACCACTCGTAAGCCCTCAGTGTAGAAGCATGAAAAATACTGAAAGAAATAATTCATGCGGCCAGAAAAGATCCATGCGGCTCAGAGAACTCATGCGGCTCAGGGAATCATGCGGCATAAGGAGCTATGCGGCCCAAGGCATTCCATACGGCTCAGAGGACACGTGGCCTGATAGTGCTCCCCTCCGACCCATGCTGCATTAATTGCTATGACGGCTGACCCCTGTGAAAAGTTGACAGCCCTGACACAAAGGCAGGTAATTATGACTCTGTCATAATGATGAATCTCTAGGGAAGAGGAAAGAAATCTCTGACACAAATCTCCCGAGAGCCATAAAAATGCCACGTAGCCTTGCCACGTGGGCATTCGTATGCGGCTCGCTTCTCATGCGGCTCAGAATAAATCCTATGCGGCTCAGACCATAGAAGCCTCATGCGGCTCGAGCAAAAGACTTCCCATGCGGCTCAGAGTGAATCCATCATATGCGGCCCAAGCCATGAAAGCCTCATGCGGCTCGAGCGAGGACTTCTCATGCGGTTCAAGAGGATCATGTCTATGCGGCCCAGGCGGATATATACCTATGCGGCCCACAAGGATTACTCCTCTGTGGTTAGAGGACTCAAGTGAGGGCCACTGCCCACGCAGCCCTAACACGTGGGCTTAACCATATGCGGCTCACATTCATATGCGGCTCATATTCATATGCGGCTCACTAGTCATGCGGTCCAGATCCCCCCAGCAGCTCCTAGGACACGTGTCCTAAGCCGATTAATTCCTCAGATTTGCTGCCATTAAAGATTGGGTCAAATCCCAATAAATCTGGGACACGTGGCAGAATAATAGATCTAATTTATTCGCGGATATCAGAAGATCAATACAAGGAAGATTTATTCCAATCAGCATTAATTGCTTATGGGATTTGGTGTAATCTACACCTAATGGCCCAGATTCATCATAATTAAAACGAATGGCCAAGATGGACCAATCCCCAAGCCGCCGCCATCTCCAAGAGCTAATCATTGGCAACCCTAATGATCATATCCCACTATTATAAATAGCAAGGTGCCATTCCCTTGTAAGATATACAATTTCAGAGAGAAAAATACGTATATACAGAGAGACTCTCCAATAGTCAGAGAAAAGAATACACAGGGAGAGAGAGAGAAGCCTGAAGAGCAACAGAGGAGCAAGAAGAGCATTTCTTCGTCAACGCCAACCATCTTTTCATAAGGAGCCAAGGCTGCATACCGATCGTCCAAGGAGTAAGGCAGGGCTGCCGTCGCCTTCCCGAGCCTCTATCGTCATCCCCCAGAATCTAAAATAAACAATTGTACTTAGACTGCTGTACCTAGGTTTTCGTCCCTAGGCTTTCTTTGTACAAGCGAGTTTGTAACGTGAAGTAAAAGTTCGGTCCTCCGATAATTGTTCTGTTCTTTTATATTTCATGGCAAACACGATGACGACTCTGCTGGGGACTAACTTCTCCACGGCTGAGGAGTTGGTGACGCAATCGGATGCAGCCAAGCTTGGCTCCACTCAACAAAAGATGGTCGTCCGGTTCGACCAACAGGCGTTCGAAGAGATGCTCTCCGACAAGAGCACTGGCCCAGTCCAGAAGCAAGCCCACACAAAGAAGGCCCGTAAGGAGTGGAGACCCCGATCCTTCGTTCCTACTGAAGCTCTTGCAGAGACACCCTCTGTTGTTCAAAACGGCGAGCAAGATTCCCCTGCGGTCCCACTTCAGATCGTAGACAACTCTGCTGTCCCCAAGTCCGGCAGAAGAAAATACTATGATGCTGGACTTGCAAGGGCAAAGAGGAACTCTATGAGATTCGAGCCGCAAAAGGTTATCAACCGCAGGGAGAAAGCTCATGTGGCTACATCCTTCAGCCGCAGGGAGAAAGCTCATGCGGCTACATCCTCCAGCCGCATGAAGAAAACTCATACGGCCATATCTGTCAGTCGCATAGCTTATGCGGCTACAGTTGCCAACCACACGAATGAAACTCATGCGGCTATGGGAGTCAATCGCTTGCAGAAAACCCATGCGGCCACAATTGCCAACCGCATGCGGCCAGCCTGTACGGTCGTGACTCCTAGCCGCACGAAAATAATTCGTCCGACGGCAGAAGACAACCGCATGCAGACAGCCTGCACGGTGCCCAACTCTAGCCGTATAGCGTCCGTTTCACGCTTCTCTCGATCAGTCTTCGATCGTCTCTCATGCGGTCCTGACCCTGATGATTCTCTGGATGATAAGCCAGACTCTGTGGCATTCAACTTGGACTCCTCTTATTACGCACCCGCAAGTGCTAAAAGGAGGAAGTCTAGGGCAGTGCGGGCTCATCGGGCCCAGTCAGCTGTCCCAACCTCTGACTATCGGGGCATCCCGTTGACTATCACACGGGCCTCGGATGGGAAGTTGTATACAACCGCTCAAGTCCAGCCCCCGGCGGCAAACAGACAGAGTGGTTCCTCTGACCTGCGGGAGGCGATCCTCCACAAACGCAAGGAAAGAGAAGGAGTGTCGACGTACAAAGAGTCCTCGCTTGGACATCGCTGTACCCAAATCATCGTCAATTGCTGCTGCAACAACGCGGCAGTGACGGAAGATCGGCCGTCCATCTTCCAAAGGCTACAGCACCCGAACTCAGAAGATGAGGCACCTCCTGTTGTCTCCTTCAATTTCGCTCAGAAAGTCTCCGTCGAAAGGAGGGGAAAAAGACAAGCATCTCCAGTCCCAAGATATCAACCACTACAGCTAAGAAACTGTCTTTTAAACGGTTATCCTCTACCGGTGTATTCCAACACACCCGTTCAAAGACGAAATCTACCGCGATGGGAAATTCATCATCCACATCGCTAGGGGTTGAGGGAACTGGGGGTAGCACTCCTCCGAACATCCGCAACAATCTAATGTTTCAAGAAGCCGAGCTCGGGGAAACCACTCTCCCATCAGGGGCAACAGACGCCGATGTCCCCGAGGACATCCATAACTATCAAGATGAAGCAAACTCTGAGGCTGGGGGTACTGCTCCCTTCGAGTCCGAACCCGAAGAGAACATTCCCACCTATCCCGATGACTTCTCGTTGCATGGGTATGACTCGAAAGGCACATCCTCCACCGTTCCTTCCATCACTCCTCACGTAAGGACGGTGTTCATGACGGACAGCAATCAAGGTGGTTCCAGTGATCGCCAGCGCATTGACAGTCTCGAAGCCATATTACTTACTTTGGTCAAGTCTGTAGACGAGATTAAAGCAGCTCTGCCAACTCTACAAGGAGGAACGCCCGGTCAAACAAGCACGGGCCCTGCGGTCAATGTGGATTCGAACTCAGCGGCACCAAACTCGGGCAATAATCCTTCCGAAGTAACAGCCCCTACCGCTACAAACGAGACCCGAGAAGTAATGAGAGAGGTCCAGGAGCTCCGAGCCATGTTCCATGCCCAAGAGAACGCCCAAGATCTCAGAATACGGAAACCATACCCTGCTGAATGGAGGGATGTTCCATTCCTACCAAGATATAAGCCGTTCAATATCAACCCGTATGATGGCAAAACCTCAACAAGTCGGTACAACACTTACTTTGAGGTCACCACCGACCATATGCCTCATGATGATGCGATCCTCACACGGTTATTCATCGGGGCATTGGAAGGAGTCACCTTCGATTGGTACCGCAATCTACCGGACAACTGCATCCACTCCTTTGCCGGCTTCAAGCGCCTGTTCTTGGAACGATTCTACGAAGTAGGACAGGACGTCACTATGTCCACTCTCATGGACGTCGTCCAAGGGGAGAAGGAGTTGACAAAAAACTACATCGAGCGGTTCTGCCAGACCGCCATGAAGCTGCCCTCCGGAAATCCAGATTCCTCTTTGATTGAAATTTGCCAAAAGAGACTGCTTCCAACGATCAGTCTCTGGATGGGCGAAAGTCAATTCAAAGATTGGAAGGCGTTCATCGTCAGCGCCACAAGCGCCGAAGAACGACTGAAGAAGGCTCGCCAACTGGGATTACACATCTCAAAAGGAGAAAACAAGGGCAAGCGTCCCAACAACGATAATGGGGGTAACCCCTCCAACAATCGGGACAGTAAGGGAAAGCAGGCTATGGTGGCCGACACGGCCCAGAAGCCTGAGCCACAAACAGCAGACAAACAATGGCCTCAGATCACTTACTCTTTCGAAGACGGCCACGTCAAGCCTATCTTGGACATGCTCATACAAGGGGGTAGAATTCAGCTTCCTCCACCAAGGCGGGAGCCTCGGCCGGCAGATTTGGAGAACCCAAAGTTCTGCCATTACCACTGTTATGTACACCATGCTGCACACGACTGCTACCAACTAAAACGGTACATCCAAAGCCTCATCGATTCGAACGCTCTGGCCATCGACTTCGAAGAAGTAACCGTAGCAGCCAATATGGTGTCCGTACAATTCGGCAGCTTCCCTCCGACGGAGACTCAAGACGGGGTAATTCCCGTCCCTCTGGCAACGATGGAGATTACCAATCTTCCACCTCCCCGAGAACAGGCTACTGGTCTAGTACCTCTCACCACCTCACGAGGGGAGGTCATGTGGGTCCATCTAGACTTGGTATCAGAAGTAACTCGGCCCACACCATCTCCCACTAACAAAAAGAGTAGAAAAATCAGGACCTGCCACACAATCTCAGCAGACAACGAGGAAGCTACAGCCGTCGTTACACGATCCGAAGCGCAATCCCAACCTGTGGTTGACAGCCCAGCTGAAAATCATCAACCTACTATAACTGATGCTCCGGGACTGGCTCAGCCTTCGACGACCGACAAGCCTAGGCTGAAGGAGACTCGCTTCGACAAATCCCTCCGAAAGGACGCAGCCCAAGGGCTAGAGAGGCCCTATAACTTTGACATCTTAGCATAATTGGCTAACACTCCGGCCAAATTGTCACTATACGAACTCCTAAGGCTCTCCAAGGACGTTCGTATTGCATTGAGCGAAGCACTCCAAAATGCCGATGCTTATCTGGCTCAATCCAACCTCACCGGGGAGGACTCACCCGTGGATCTCCAAGACAGCGCCTGCACGGGAGCAATACCCAACATCGTCTTCACTCCGCAGGACATGCTCACCAAAACCAACCTACATGATCGCCCGCTATACTACACGGGATACATCGGCGACGTGAAGGTGGATCGGATGCACATTGATCCTGGCTCTTCCATAAGCATCATCCCGAAGGGTCTGCTACATCATCTCCGCATTCCAATGCATCGCCTGACACCTACAAGCACCGCCATCAGCGGTTTCAATTCGGGCAGGAGCTACCCTATTGGAAAGATTCGTCTGAAGTGTCAAATTGGCGACCTCCAATCCGAAGTCACCTGCTACGTCATAGATGCAGACACTTCTTACAACATCCTCTTGGGGTGCCCATGGATACACGATTATATGATCGTACCTTCCACGCTACACCAGTGCTTCAAATACGTCGACAAATACGGCTTCGTGAAGATAGAATTTACTGATATCGATCCCTTCAAAGGGGTCGAATCTTACTACTCGGACTCTTGCTTATACGAAAAGTCGAAAAGGCACCTTGATGAAGGAAATGAACAAGCTAGTACCGAAACGGCTACGGGATCTGAAGGACCCATGACGATCCACCTCCAAGCTCGCAAACCGGGCAAGTCCGCACCCCTTACCGCCACTCTACGGAAGGACGCAATCAGCCTCTCGACGCAAGAGGAGTAGATGATAATCCGGCTGCCAAGGTCCGGCCAAGTGCCGAGATCCACAACGGGGCCACTGACAATCAGACTGCCGAGAGTTAGTCAACCCCAAACAGGGAAGCTCAATCCCTCCGACAAGCTGCTGACGATATGCCTTCCCAAGAAGGGTCGTCACCTCGACGCAAGGTCTGACACTTCTAGCGAACCAACCACTTCTCGCCCCACGTCGAGTACCAAACTGGGGGTTGCTAGTCTGCCAACAACACCGCGCCTATTCCCTCACAGAACCCTGCTCTAACAATGTGGCCGAGTATAACGCTCTGGTCATTGGCCTCCAACTTGCAAGAGAGCTGGGGGTAGAATACCTTGAAGCATACGACGATTCCCAATTAATCGTCAATCAGATCCGGGGCTCGTACGAAGTCCGCCACGAAGACATGATCCCTTATCACCAAATAGCGATCGACATTATCTCGTCATTCGAGGGGTTCTTCATCGAGCACGTCTCCAGACTCCGAAATATTGAAGCCGATACCCTAGCTGGTCTTGCCGCTTCCCTAGCAGTTCCGAATTATAATCGCCAATCAGTGGAAGTGATAGGCCATGAACTGGTCTGTCCCAAAAATAATGTGCAATTCGTGGCAAGTTATTCCGCACAGATGATCGATGACGCCCCAGATTGGAGACAACCATTCATCGACTTCGTCGTCTACGACATCCTGCCCGAGAACCCAAAGGAAGCCACTTCCATCAGAAGGCGTTCTCTCAGATTCTTCTACGATACAGAGACGAAGATGCTGTATCACCGCTCCTACGATGGATTATTACTTCGGTGTCTGTCAAACGCAGAAGCCAAAGAAGCAGTACGAGAAGCTCATGACGGTGTCTGCGGTGCCCACCAGCCTGGCCCAAAATTGTAAGACCGTCTTCGACGAATGGGTTACTATTGGCCCACGATGGTGGCAGATGCGATCGATTATACTAGAAAGTGCAAAGCTTGCCAAGTCCACGCAGACTTCATTCACCAACCATCCGAATTTCTACATCCGACAGTGGCGTCCTGGCCATTCGAAGCATGGGGAATGGATATCATTGGTCCAATCACCCTACCTTCCTTCCGAGGACATCGCTTCATACTTGCGATCACTGATTACTTCTCCAAGTGGGCGAAAGCTGTCCCACTCACAGAAGTCAAGACTTCAAATGTGATCAGCTTCCTTAAGCATCACGTCATCTACCGCTTTGGACTGCCACGAAGGATCATCCATGATAACGGTCCGCAGTTTGCAAGCCACGTATTCTATCGATTTTGCGATAAACACTGTATCCAGAATATCGCTTCGACACCGTACAACCCGGCAGCAAACGGGTTAGCAAAGGCGTTCAATAAAACAATCATCAAACTCCTCAAGAAGTTCGTTTCCTCCAACAAGCGCGACTGGAACGAGAAACTCGGTGAATGTTTATGGGCTTATCGTACCACAGTTCGAACAGCCACTGGGAATACGCCATTCTCCCTAGTGTACGGGAGTGAGGCAGTTCTCCCATTAGAGACTCAAATACCCTCACTCTGCGTCACCCTCACTTATCAATTAACGACGAACGACAACTACCGACGTCGGCTGCAAGAATTAGAAGCCTTAGATGAAAAGCGCCTCCTAGCTCAGCAAAGGATCGAGCTGTACCAAGCACGCATCTCAGGAGCCTTCAACAAAAAGGTCAAAATCAGAACATTCCAAGTGGGCGATCTTGTTCTGGCAGTCCGGAGGCCAATGGTCATGACTCATAAGACCGCCGGCAAGTTTCAGCCAAAATGGGAAGGCCCATTTATCATAGAGACAGTATTCTCCAACGGTGCTTACCGCCTCGCCAAGCAGAACGAAGACTTGCTCATGTTGCCCATCAACGGTAAGTTCCTGAAGAAATACTATGTTTAAACAACATTCACCAGATCCTCGAGTCACGTACCCGCTGGTACCACTGAACTCACTCCATAAATTTCCAGATTATTAAGTCATGTATCCGCTGATACCACTGAACTCACCCTCACAGTTTTCCAGATCATTGAGTCACGTACCCGTTGGTACCGCTGAACTCATACTCACCATTCTCTAGATTCCCGAGTCACGTACCCGCTGGTACCGCTGAGCTCGCACCCACAATATTCCAGATTTTTGAGTCATGTACCCGCGTGTACCGCTGAACTCATGCCCTTCTTCCATAAAGATATCCCAAATTTCCAAGTCATGTATCCACTGGTACCTCTGAACTTACACTCTGATTCCAACATTCATGGATTGTCGAGTTATGTACCCATCGGTACCCCTGAACTTACATCCCGGTCACTCTTTTGAAAGAAAGTCATGTATAATCATACCGCTGAACTTTCTTCCTACAAGAGATCCTCCCTCATGATCTAATACCTGCACTTCCAGTGCACAACAAAGGTAACGGGTCCACAAACTTCCAAAACGGCTATGTCCTCATTACCTCTGAGTCGTTCCACTTCCGCCAAAAATAAATCACCCCCTACGTAGAACTTCCATGTCCTCATTACCTCTGAGTTGTTCTATGTGCCCTCCTTCATTGAGCCCACTCCTGTCATGTCCCCATTACCTCTGAATGGGAAGGCTCCGTCGAAGAAAACTTCATACTTGCCATGTCCTTATTACCTCTGAGTAAGTATGATGATCCCCTTTCGACCTATTATCTGTACCCACAACCGGAGTACGCCAAGGGTAATAGGTCCATAAATGTTCTCTGTTGACCATCAATATCCTCCGTCGAGTTCACTCCTACCATGTTCTTATTACCTCTGAGTAGGAAGACTCTACGTTTAAAACCTTCTCACTTGCCATGTCCTCGTCACCTCTGAAAAAGTATGTCGGTTCCCCTTTATCCTATTATCCGCACCCTAAACCAGGGTACGCCAAGGATAATAGGCCCATAAATATCCTCAGCTAAATTTCTCAGCACAAATCTATCACTTCATCAGGCCCCAGGAGCCCAGCTGCTCTACGGCATTCCTTTTTTCTCAATACCAAGAGCACCCATAACCACTTCGCTATGGCTGCTTCAAGTACCCTGATCAAAACTTGTTACCTCTGCCTAAAACCAAGGTACGCCATGGGTAACAGGTCCATAAATATATCCCCTATACGGGGAAAACATCACCACAATATCACAGCGCAGCAAGTAATACAAATGAAGGGTAGAATTGAAAGTACTCTTTATTTGAAGGAAGAAAAAGCATTACATGTTTCGGGATCATGTCCCCTCCAGAAAGAAAGAAAACAGAAACAAAACAAGAAGAAAAAGCCGACTACATTTCTGCATTGCACAACTCCAAGAGACGATTTTTTACTAAGACAGTCCCCCGATCAAGCTTCTGCTTAGCTCGACGCTCGGCTTCTTGGGATAGCTGCTCTGCATCATTCAGAAGAGTATATGCCTGCCAGTTGTCCTCCATCTTCTTGAGGGCAAGCTCTAGATTAGCAGAAGCCCTACTATACTTATCAGCCTCCTGGATAGCAGTCTCTTTCTCAAAACGAGCGGTCTCAACCTCTGACTCTAGGAAAGCCAGTTTTCTCTGGAGTTCAAGGATATGTTCCCGGGTATCGGCTACCCCGCGGGAAGCATCCGCTTCCCGAGTTGAGCAATCTTCAGTCCGACGGCTCCACTGGTCGTGCAATCGAGTCAGATCTCGGTGGTCCTTCAATATAGCCGGTTTAAGCGATTCCCGGGCAGCCATCACCTTCTCCACCGCAGTAATGAGAAAGTTGCGCTCTTAATTTATGGCCGCAGGTAAATCAGTCTGTTGCAACAAGCGAAACTGAGCCACGAGACGATCAGCTTCTAATAGCTTCGACTCCAAAAGCGCAGCCAATTCCCCTCCTCCTGGGAGTGTCTTAAGGATGGGATGGCAATCTGGCCTCCGGCGCATCGACGGGCCAGAGTAAAGGGAGTCCCCCTTTCCACAGCTGCCTCGACCCCTCTCTTCAAATGACGGTGGAAGCTGGCAACCACATCCTGTAACGCATCATCCAAGACCACCGTAGAGGACGGCGTCAGAGGAAGAGTGGCAGACGGTACCGGAGGAGCAGCTTCAGAAGTTACTGCACCCGCCACCAAGGAAGCAAATTCCGTACGAAATAATGCTTGGATGGCGGGTAACTCCTCTTCCGCCGCCAGAAGAGCCTGGATGCTCGGCAGGGAGGAAAGGTTGACCTCCGAAACTACATTCGCAGAGGAGGACACAGGGGGCATCGCCTCTTATTCCGGTTGCATTACTACCCGGGACCCCGAGCTCGACCCAGACAAGGGCCCCTCGACACAGAGAGGCTCTGTCAGGCCCTCTCCGGTAGGGTGCGATCTCGCAACATCAGTCACTGGCAACGAAGGATTGAGATTTGAACATCCAAATCAACCATTAGTCGACACAATCTGAAAAAAAATGACAAGAACACATAGGCTTATTCACGAGCTATGGTTCGATCTGTATTACCAGAGGAAGAACGTGGAGACGATAGCTCGTTCACAGCCGGCGTAGTTTCCCCACCCACAGAGTTATCATGTGGGGGTTCAGACGTCTCAGGGACGGGCGCAGTAAGGCCCCCATCCCCTTGGGTTGAGGTTCCAGCACGATGGGAATCTTCGGTCGCAACTGGAAGCACCCCAGCAGCAATGATAGCGGTGCACACGCCACTGACTAAATGAGATAGGACCGAGTCAGCCTCGGTAATCGAGTCCTGAGGGGCGAGCTCATCCGACGCCTATAAAGAGCAAAAGAAACATTAATTAGGCCATAACATAGAAGAAAAGAAAAAAGGAGGAAACAGCTAAAGCCCAAATCACCTCAGGAACAACGTCCTCATCATCAATAAATAGCCGACGACGTCTTACCGCAGCGTGCTTCGTGGAATAAGGTCGGTCATCGACGCTGTTCACGCGCCCGCTTCTCCTACGCGAAGGGCCAGGTACCGCAGATGGTTGATCCTCCACCACCTCGTCAGACAAACTAGACGAGTGGCCCATGGCCCTTTCTGCCTGTATGACAGGGGGGTGATTCCCAACCTCCTCGCCCGAAGAATGAGATGAGTCATCAGTGTCTTGATCATCGTCTTCTTCATCCGCCCTAGTAGACTCTGAGTCCGGAACAGGAACCCTGTCCGCCCCCCTCTTCCTCTTCTTGGACCCTTCTGGCTTCTCAGCCAAACCGGTGCCAGTAATGAAGCTATTATTCATATCAAAACCAACAGGGGGTTTGCTCGCCGCAACATGATAAAGGGCCGCTATATACACGATATCACCCTCCACCTTGGCATCAGGGAGTGAGAAGCTGGCTCGGGTATGGGTCGTATTATAATAATGCCAAGCCCGGACACCATCAAGCACACTGCCCTCGAAGCTCAAGCAAGCGCTAGGGCGATCCAGGAACAATTGGCTATACCCGAATTGACGGGAAAATCTACTGGACAGATAAGGCTCCAGGTATACTCTATTCCGGTAGCGATACACCAAGTGTGTGGGACGGATGTTGCATAACCAAAGAAGCACCTTCTCGGATAAAAGTTGGGGGGGATCCACACCGTCAACATATACCCTCCTCACTTCGCCGGGGGTGAACTCAGGGAGAGATACGAAGAATTCGGGCCCATCAATTCTTGCCAACGCCCTCCGGCAGGCCGACATGGTATCATGTTCCCAAGGCTGATGACGATACCGAAAAATAAAGGCGTCATCAACATAAACATTTTCATCAGGTCCCGGCCTCATCAACGACCGATAGTGCATCAATAACCACCCCATAAGGTAGTGGTATGGTAGTTCTATCCGTTTAAAGTCCATTGACACATCGCGAGCAATGACTTTGGATGAAAAGGCACGAAGGCCGTGGTATATGCTACACACCATGGCCAGAAGGAGCGCCAGTCTTACCTTGAAGACCAATTTTACAGCAGGAAGAATAAAATGGCGGCTGATCCTTTCTATAGACCCCGTGCCGCCCGAGACTACACAGTTGCGTAGCCACACCATCAAGAACCCAGCTAAGATTGCCTTATCAGACATCTCCCGGGTACCATAGTGGAAATAACTGAGGGAGTCAGTGCTACTCCCAAACCGGTCACGGGTAGACTTCGACTTCTTGACCTTCGACTTCATATCCTCCACCTCCTCCGGGGTTCGAGGAGTTCGAGACGAAACTTGACCGGAAGGACGCAACTTGAAAAGATACAAAATCCAGGCCTTGGTATGAGGAGCGTTCCCTTCTGAACTATTTACATTCTTGATAGCCATCTGATGGCAGGCGCTGTGATGACACAACAGTTCTTGGTACACGACAACGAAAACAGGAAACCATCGGTCCAGTGCTTCGAGTTATTTGTTCGTCGGTGTATACACTTCAAAAGCTTTACCTCCCTACGGCAATCTAGACACAGTGTTCATTTCATGAAGAGCAAGCCCCAGCTCTCCTCCGGGGGCAAAGAAAGTCCCTGTATGCCGATTATACAGCTCCAATAGAGCCATAAACAAGGGCTTGTTAATGGGCAACCCGTAGCAGGTACCCCTGACGGCATAGTAGAGATCAATTTCCTGGACGAAGTCCCCGTACGTCCTTAAAATCCATGAGGTAAGATTAGTCTATGTGGGGGTGGGGTTGATCCAACTCAGCAGCGACAACCTGCCTATGGGATAAGACCCCTTGTGAGCGAGCTGATTCAGAAAAGTATCAGCTAGGGTGAAGATAAAATTAGGGCCAGTTGTGTTTACAAAAGTGCCCGGGAGCAGCCCCATCACAGTCCGACTTATGGATTCCTTGCCCGCACATACTAAACCCGTGCGTCTGTTGTAGTGAATTTTGCTCACAAACATTCCCTGTTGGGTGGGAGTCAGGGAACCCACCATAGTCCTGCCCTGCGGTACCATGTTAAACCATGTGAGAGGATAATGCCGCTCCATCTCAGGGATATGGATCTCTACCCCGTCTACAGAAAAATCCCAGTGCTCTGAGACGTCCAGCAATCGAGAGTTCTTTATGGAAAAGGCGTCCCCAAATAGAAAAGCCGGTTTGAGAAATTCTCCATCCAACTTCTCCGAATTCATCATTGAGCAAAGAAAGCGGAAAGGTTGTTTATTAATAGCAGCCACTCTCTCCTTAGGCTCGTTAGTGGGAAGCTGATCCTCTATACGACGGATTAACTCGTCAACCTGCACGTTTGCGGCATGCTGAGCTGAACCCACAAGGAGCTCTCCTGCTGTGTTGGTTGGGAGGTTCACTGAAAAAAAAAGAGGAGAGAGAAAGAAGAAACAGGATTAAAAGATTGCTAAAACAAAAAAATTACTGAACAAAGAAGCTCTCGCCAGCCTATGCGGTTCAGGTCAATAATATCGTATGCGGCTCCAGTCCAATTGGGACTCAAGAAATACAGTGTCGAGGAAGCCTATGCGGTTCGAGTCAATACAATCTCATGCGGCTCAAATCAGATGGGAGTTCCATATGACTCTAGCTCGATAGCTTATGCGGATTGGACGAATACGCACAGTTCTAACAGGAGAACTCATGCGGCGCAAAACGCTATGCGGTTCAGCCTGCTAAAAACATAGGCGGCTCCGTTCAGAGGAGACTTTATGTGTTTTAAATCCTTCTTCTGCGGTTCAAACATGGGGCATTGTCTATGTGGTTCGGGCATAAAAAAGTGATGCGGCCCGTACAGCATATGCAGCTCGGCCATCAACTTGGGAGGAGGCTTGTGCATAAACATGCAACAGAGCCATGGGTACTCAAGATCCAAATGCAACCCTTACCCTTGAAGGCCGGACGAGCGTCAGATGGCATTTCGGGCGCTTTACGCTCGACGGCGGACGAAGGCGTCACCCTCTTGCCCTTCGCGACGGCAGAAATAACTTTAGAAGACTTTGGAGCCATTGCTTCGATGAGAAGACAAGCAAGATCAGAAAGAGAAGACAAGAAAAAAGAGTGAACGAAAGAGAAGGTAAAGAAGTCCCTCCGGCTAAAGTCATCCGTATTTATAAACGAAGACGGAGCGTTTCGATCCCCGTGCATACACGTAAACCGACTCTTCGGTTATCAAAAGAAGCCGCCGAAAATGAAGGCCAAGCTCCTCGGATCCTGCACCAAAAAGCGGCTTTTAAAAAATCAATAACATTTAAGTGCTAAAGATTGCCGTACGTGGCAAATAATGACGTGGCAAGAAGCTATGCGGCTGAATAGTCTCCTGCGGCTGAGTCACTTATGCGGCTGAATAATTCAAGCGGCCGGGACTTCTATGCGGTCAGAATTCCATATGCGGCTAGAGGAACACGGCCATGCTTCTTATTCAAAGTATTTCAATTTTACAAATTGAAAACTTTGAAGGGGGTCCTATAGAAGCATGAAAAATACTGAAGGAAATGATTCATGCGCCAGGAAAGATCCATGCGGCTCAGAGAACTCATGCGGCTCAGGAAATTATGCGGCATAAGGAGCTATGCGGCCCAAGGCATTCCATACGGCTCAGAGGACACGTGGCCTGATAGTGCTCCCCTCCGACCCATGCTGCATTAATTGCTATGACGGCTGACCCCTCTGAAAAGTTGACAGCCCTGACACAAAGGCAGGTAATTATGACTCTGTCATAATAATGAATCTCTAGGGAAGAGGAAAGAAATCTCTGACACAAATCCCCCGAGAGCCATAAAAATGCCACATAGCCTTGCCACGTGGGCATTCGTACGCGGCTCGCTTCTCATGCGGCTCAGAATAAATCCTATGCAGCTCAGACCACAGAAGCCTCATGCGGCTCGAGCAAAAGACTTTCCATGCGGCTCAGAGTGAATCCATCCTATGCGGCCAAAGCCATGAAAGCCTCATGCGGCTCGAGCGAGGACTTCTCATGCGGTTCAAGAGGATCATGTCTATGCGGCCCAGGCGAATATATACCTATACGGCCCTCAAGGATTACTCCTCTGTGGTTAGAGGACTCAAGTGAGGGCAACTGCCCACGCAGCCCTGATACGTGGGCTTAACCATATGCGGCTCACATTAATATGCGACTCACATTCATATGCGGCTCACTAGTCATGCGGTCCAGATCCCCCCAGCAGCTCCTAGGACACGTGTCCTAAGCCGATTAATTCTTCAGATTTGCTGCCATTAAAGATTGGGTCAAATCCCAATAAATCTGGGACACGTGGCAGAAGAATAGATCTGATTTATTCGCGGATATCAGAAGATCAATACAAGGAAGATTTATTCCAATCAGCATTAATTGCTCATGGGATTTGGTGTAATCTACACCTAATGGCCCAGATTCATCATAATTAAAACGAATGGCCAAGATGGACCAATCCCCAAGCCGCCGCCATCTTCAAGAGCTAATCATTGGCAACCCTAATGATCATATCCCACTATTATAAATAGCAAGGTGCCATTCCCTTGTAAGATATACAATTTCAGAGAGAAAAATATGTATATACAGAGAGACTCCCCAATAGTCAGAGAAAAGAATACACAGGGAGAGAGAGAAGCCTGAAGAGCAACAGAGGAGCAAGAAGAGCATTTCTTCGTCAACGCCAACCATCTTTTCACAAGGAGCCAAAGTTGCATACCGATCGTCCAAGGAGTAAGGCAGGGCTGCCGTCGCCTTCCCGATCCTCTATCGTCACCCCCAGAATCTAAAATAAACAATTGTACTTAGACTGCTGTACCTAGGTTTTCGTCCCTAGGCTTTCTTTGTACAAGCGAGTTTGTAACGTGAAGTAAAAGTTCGGTCCTCCGATAATTGTTCTGTTCTTTTATATTTCATGGCAAACACTCAGTTGTAGTTGTACAGTCGCACATGCTACCCTCTGGGACCCTTTGATGTTGAGAAGGTTAAATAAGTCCTCAATCTCCACGAGCCATCCCACAATCACATCAGGCTCTGCTCGACCATTGAACTTAGGCGGGTTCATCTTGCGGAACTCCCTTGCTTTGAACAAAGAAGAAGTGTTCATCATTTTTGGTTGAAATTTTTCCTCGACTTCATCTTAAACATCTTGTCTCTCTTCGGATGCCACGACCGTTGCTTTGGTGTTACCCACCATATTGCTTTCGATTTGCGTTAGGTCGTCCATCTGCTTCTGTTGCACACTAAATTAGGCTTTGATTTGTATTTGAAGCTGTTGTTGCTGCGGCTCCATCAACTGCAGCATTTTCTCTATTGTAGTCTCGCTAGGGCTAGCGTCCTTTGAAGTCGAAGAACTATCCGTAGCGTTGGTTGTTGTGTCGGGATTATTTTTATTTTTCTTAGTCATTCCTACAAAACAAAGTAAACACTTTAGTATTTTTCAAAAATATCTATGGGCTTACCTGTATGGAACTTTTATTTCACGCAGCATGTCGACAAGCATTCAATTCAGCAATCGCAACGAACATTCCAAAATGAAACATCTTTCGAAAATCTGAGGAAACATAACTGTGCTCAAATACCAATTTGTCACGTCCTGATTCGAAAAATCGTTCGTCCCTGTTAGTATCATGCCGAATCGATCGTCCTCGCTAAGGCGTAATGTCGTACGAGTCTGAAATTGCACTCGTACAAGGCAAGAACGATACGTTTTGATCATTATATTAAAATACCAAGTTGAATTCACAAATCACATCAGAATTGAACATGCAGATAGGAAGATAGAAATATACTTTTTATTTATAGCTTGCAACGAAGTGCAAGTCGTAATTACATTGGATGTCGTTGCGGCTATATTGACTGAAATAAAAGAAAATACTCGACAAGCTGCCTGAACTAATACTTGCCATTCCATACATTCGCCCTTATATACATAAGCCTTCGATGAATTGGCTTCAAAATACTTCAGAATAGGAAGAGCTTCAAAATGCCTCTCCGAACTTCAGCTTCAGTCTCGAGCTCTCGCATTACCTGGGGGGTTGGGGAGGGGGTTAGCACACTTGCTAAGTGGAATAGACACCAAATTACCCGAGGCATCATAAGCCACCATCGATATTTTATATTATTTTGCAGCACGTAAAATAGTCTATCTCTTTTCTAGAACCATAAACTTTCTCATTTTGATGCAAAACTTATATTTTTAGAGTAATTTACTGTAAATCGATACATTCTTCGAGTTCTTGATCTAGTGGATTGGCATGCATTTAACTTGGCATCGTCGATTTGAATAAGTTCGAGGCAAAAGAATTTCGTTTGCAGGATAGAGTAGAAAAGAAGGGGCCGAACCACCCACCAAGTATTCGATCGTGCCGATAGTCGAAGCGCTTTACAATGTTCAAGCTTCAGTTATGCGAGCTCCTGCAATGGCACCAACACTTAGTCAGAATTCCTTCTTTAATCCTTCGTTTCAAAATTTGTAGAATGCATTCAGAAAATGACGCGAAAACACATTCATCAAAACCAAGCGACAAAAGCTCCAAAAAAACCATACAGCAGTCCGGTCCCGTCGAAGGAACTCTTACATAGAGCTCACTCGTCGAGACGTAGCCTGCTGCATCTAGGACTTATTCCAACAAAAGTCGTTCCATTAATTGGATCGATTCTCGTAATATTCGTTCAAATCGATTTGATCGATGCCGCAAGGTATTATCGTTTACCAAGCTTAGCAATCGAGTCAGATGGCCATCTAAGTTCCTGACCGATCTCACTCGACACAAGCATATTACCGAGTCCGTCGCCTATCGAAAGTGGGGCACTACATATACCACTCAGAGCTCAAGCCATTCTCGACATAATATTCCTCTTTCGTACTGATCCAACGTTCATTCTGGATCCCGCGGTGGCTTTGATGACCACAAATACAAACTAATTTCCTCGCACCTGAAACATAACCAAGCCAACTCAAAATTCTATCTTTTCCTATTCACTGAAGTTCATGCACATTTTTTGTTCCAACATACAATGCCATCACCCACTGCCGATTGCCACATAACAATCGACTTCCATAAATCCTACGTTTAAGACATCAAGCACACATTACCAACTTATTATTGCATCGTATCATTGTTTTCCTATTTTGGTAGCATTAAGAATTTAATACGGCATAAACATTATAGCCCAATATTTAGACTTATTGTATGGAACACCAAGTAAGCGGCCAGAAGGATCAACAGATTTTCAACCAAGGAAGCCACTTAGAATAACTTTGGAAGCAATACTGAATAATCGCGGATGAACTTTACGTCATTGTGGAAGCAACTTTGACTCATCACGAAATCAACTTTGAGTACTCGCGGAAGCAACTTTGAGTCATCGCGGAAACAACTTTTTATCATCATAAGAACAACTTTGATTTGAAATAAATTGAATAAAAATCCAAGGACGTAAAGTCGTGTTATGATACCATTATGTCACACCCCGATCCCGGAGGATCGAAAAGTAGCTAGTAGACGTGATGCCATACAAGTCTTGATTGCACTTGTACAAGGCAAAACCATGACAGTTTTTGGTATTTCTCATAAAACAATGATATCGTAGCAAAACCAAGCAGATAAATTGAAGTCACAACAAGATATGAAGAAATATGTATCTTTATTCATAATTGTAATATATTACAAGCCTTGTAGCTAAATATAAAGCTTACAACAGATTACAATGACTTTTGAATAGCTAATTGAATTACCTGCAATTTAGGCATACAACCAAACATACTAACTGGCTTACAATAAACTTCTCAACTTGGCTTACAATTTCACCGGTACAACTGAGTTACAATGTTTCATACATTATGTCCCGTATAGAAGAAGACATCGTCTTACAAGAAGAGCTTCTATATACCCATCTGGTTCATCGATGCCAAGCATTGATCAAACAATTTTCTCTATGCACGAGCACCTGTAATGGTGCCCACAAACATGGGTCAGTATATTGACGTGTACTGGAGAGAGGTGCTAGTCCAATTCACCTAAGAAGACAACACTAAGTAGTCATGTGATATAAATATTATTAAAAGTGGTCTTTCTCGTTGCCTTAGGATCAATTACATTTTATATCCAATAAGAAGTAAAGTATGCAGTTCTCGTAGCAGCATAATGTAAAATATATATGTTATCACCCTTTGGTGATTCTTACACACGGTCATGTAGCCATCTATGTACATTTATAATACTTACTTTTCCTACATAAGATATTATTAGGAGCAATATCATATTTATCATATTCGTCACCATTTAGGTGATTCTTACCAACAGCCGACGTCATTTTCTGTATGTGATTAATACTTACTCTGCCTGCATAAGACATCATTAACATACAACCTGTCCATATGCGGGTTACTGACTACATATCATCGCGGACTTATGGTTAGACGGCTCCCTTTCAGCGGCGGGTAGCTAGCCCAATCCAAAAGGTTTCCAAATTACCGTGCTACTACTTCAGTACTAAGGAATTTTGATGCCCCTTTCAGTGCAAGGTAGCAAGCTCCACTAAAAGTCTCAAATTTTCAATATCAGTATGTCGACACCATCCTTTATTCCCCTAGGACGAATTGGTTCAGTGGCATCGGAGTACCGTTCGAGAAACTATTTCTTGTGCACAAGTTGTCCATAACCATGCAAGTATATGCAACTTATCTAACAGAAAACATATAAAGAAAAAACTAATTAATTAAGCCAACATTCTCATTCGTATTGCTACATATGCCTTGAGCTGAAGCTCGCATTACCATCTACCCAATCCAGGGTCTTAGTGCAATCAACATCCTTCAACAACACCAGTTAATAGGATGTGATTACTCAATCTTTTCCCACATATTTAATATCATACATTCTCTTGATTCATAACTCAACATACTCACTGCCCAGTTCTTGGGTCCTATTATATGTATTATCATCTATTCATCGAGCTGAGGCTCGATATACTCACCGCCCAAGTAATTGGGTCTTTTGCATCACTAGCCATGTATTTCAATGTAAAACACACAAAAAAAAAATGATTTGCAACAGTATTCGAGTCGTGTTATTAATTATCTTTCTGGGTTCCATGCAAGATAACATTTAGCAACTCAACAAGTAACCATAGCATACAAATTCTTTTTATTAAGCGTAAAGCTAAAGGATCTTCGAAGGACTCATACTATTCACATTTTTAAGACAGTTCCCGCCACGATCACATAGCCTTTCGAGTGATCATACCACATATTTTCAAGTCCAACAAGGCTTCATCGAACTAACCAGTCATCATAATACACCGTTCGGGTCGGGGTACTACAGATCCAATATTGGAGATTAGTCCAATATAGCAAAAATGGACAAGATCTATAAGAAAACATAGGTATCACTCTTGATACCAAGATCTACACACCGTTCTTCATGGTAAAACCTAAAAAAATATCGTATAACATTAACAATGACCAAACCATTAAACTCAAAATCTCAAGCATTAAACTAGTAGAGAAATATGTAGAAAATATTTTAGGAATTAATATTCAAGAAATATTGACAATACAAGAAAACCCAAATCTTTGGTTAATTCAATAGCAAGATATACATGCCTAGGTCTAGATCCAAGCCAATATTCCACTACGCCACTAAGAGAGGTTTAGAAACCATACTCTTATATCTCAAGACCAAGCTCCAAGAAAGCTCCAAGCTTGAGAAAGAAGAATGGAAGTGAAGAGAGGAGTAAGAAAGACAAGAGAGAGAAAATAATGGCTTATGTGGGGGAGAGGATCAAATCCAAGCTGTAGGATTTTCCCTGTTAGCAATTCATGGCTCCTAAACCCAATCTTAGGTACTCAAAGTAGTACAAGAAAACAATGGACAATAGGTGAATCAGGTGAGGACCCTTACATGAGTCATAGGAGGTATATTGGCAATATGTCACATTGTACCTCCGATACACCGATCTAAATCTCAATTTTTGAGAAAATCTGTGAATTTATTCTACATATAGGCCCTAACACGAGCCTATATCAATACCAATAGATTTTCTATAAGTCTCTGGCAGTCTGGTGATTAATATGGTTGTCATAAATACAAAAAATTAAGTTGCATGAGTCACTAATAGTTTTACATGAAAACATAAGAATTGTACGATACCGGTCGAACGACCCTCTATTATCAGAAAAAGAGGAAATTGCAAATACAGTAAAGCCATCAATACATAAATACAAGAATGACATCAAGGCAAAATACATGAATCGCAAAAGCCAGAAAAATATAATATAAGACACGTGAATACGTATCCGTATACGAATGCCGATATAGTTAGACGAGTCTCACATGGTTAGTATTGTATATTAGTCACATAAGTTCAGCTTATTTCTACCCATTGAACTGGCTTGTTGGGGGCTCCAGTCAGATTTGGTTGGGTTGCCATTGTTGGTGACTTACTTATTAGCTTCACCCCATCCCCCTCGATGATTCTAGAATTAACATCCTAGATAGACCCTTCCTTAAGTGGTCTGGAAGTTTTTTTTTTTACTTTATATTGTCAAGGACAATATATTTGTCTAGTAGACTCTTTATTAACTTGACGTACAACTACATATGCATGTTCATCTTAGCATTTATAGAATTATACTTTGTTATTCTATAACAGATTTATAATATGAATATAAAGAATATGTATATGCATAATGAGATTTCTGAGCCATTCAGCTTCGTACAAGAAGTTTCTAAAGCTATCATTTCAGATTTATGGTACTTCTAGCTATGATAGTTTTTTACATAAACTCTAGGAGATTGCAGCTCCTTCTAGAGTAAAAAAAATATATCCAGAAGTGGATTTGACATCGTGTGAGTTAGTTATCCAGTTGCATATGAAGAACTTTCTATGATATCAATGTGTCTAGTATAATGCAATTCATACTCTAGAGTACCCTTAAGATATCTAAAAAAATCTTTCTAATGCATACCAGTGAAACTAAATTGGGTTGCTACTATATTTACTTTTTCATAATTCATAGTTAGTCTTATCATTTGATTTACTAGGGATCTTATTTAGGATATAAAAAGCTGGAGACAAGGCTTCTCCATAAATTATCAAAATTACATGAGTTGAGAAGAGTGACATTCAACATGACTAACATATTACGACTCTATCTTTCAGCTACTCCGTTGGACAGTGGTAAAAAAAGTAACTACCTCATGAATTATTCCATGTTCTTCATAGAATTTACTTATTTTCATTTGAAGTAGACTCTCCACCAAGATCGAATCTTAGTATTAAAATATTTTCTCATTGATTCCCAGACTTTATCTTTAGTCTTGAGAAGATATGTATAACAATAATTTGAACAATCATCTGTACATGTGATAAAGTATTTCCTACTACCTCGGATCAAACCCTATTTGAATCACATATATACTTCACTATGAATTAATTCTAAAAGGTCATAATTCCTATCAACAAATTTGAGAGGTAGCCTAGTGTGTTTGTTTTGAGCACAAAATCCACCCTTATGTTATCATCTTTTGGAGTCTTGGAAATGATGTCTAAGTACATTATTCCAGCGATATCATCACAACCATATTCTTCTTACAATGTATCCCAGAGTTCTTTAGCGCTTTTTATATTCAAAGAATATGTCATATAATGACTCCGACAAAGCACTTAGAATTCTATGAAAACAATGGTAATCTATTTCTATAGGATTTTTGGTATAATTAAGTTGTTTGATTTTTTACAACTAAGTCAAACCCAATATCATCAAAATCAGCCATACAACTAGAGTGACAATCTAAATACGATATAATATATCAATATATATTATTCCTTAAAAGAGTAATAGTTTGCATGAATTGCTAATCAACCTTAACAAATCTTTAGTCTAAGAGTTGATTAACTTGGGTTAGCTGTAGGAGTCAGATACCAACCAACGATGGTATGAAAAGCTCTTAAATATGGCATAGCTTCGACTTGTACCCAAACTAGTCTCTATTATCAACTTACTATCACTAATCAAGTTCGAAATGAACTATCAATCAACTTATTATGAAGGCTTAAAAATATTCATGCTTGATTATAACTTTAATTTGCTAAGTCAAGAATCTAATTGAAGGACTTATGAGAAAGAAATTATTCAATGAACCAATGGATGACTAACAAAACAACATATCTAAGCAGTACTATATTTTCAAATGCATAGAAATGCAAATTGGCAGATAAAGACTAATCAAGAACTCGAACTATGCAAATTGATCAGGTACATAACATAAGTAAGAATAAATTGTTCTCTTTTGCATCACAACCTAATATTTTTGGTCATCCTAGCTTTGAAATATCAAGATGACACATAACAAGTGATTTTTTGCTTGCTGTTTATACACATGGGAAAATTGTGTGAACCATATTTACCTTAGCTTTTGCGGAGGGAAGAAATTAATAATAAAACTTGATGAATTAAAACAAAACAAGAAATAAAAAATAATAATATTTAAATGAGGAAAATATAATATTTCTAACAAAAATGAGAAAGACATCACAAGGGTTCTCTTACATAAGATTGAAAACAGACTTCATGAGTCTACCATCAATATTATGTCAATTGATCTCATGCCACAACATATTGCCGCAGCATATTGCACTACCACATAATTAGAAACAGACTTCAAGAGACTACCATGCATGGCCAGGTCTCAAATGGCACAACCAATTAATAAATAGGAAAATAACGTTCAATAAGTAGGAAAGTTCTAACCAACACCATAATTATTGTAATGAAAGTACATATGCATTGAAAGTGACAATGCAAGTGCACTTTCAATGAACTTACAATAATACACTTACAAGCTACAAAATACGCGAGGTGATGACAATTTCAACACAATTACAAAAAAATTGTTCACTTGCAGTCCACTTGCAAGCTTTCAAACAACCCATTATTTTGCACAATGGTACTTAAACACATGAAATATGGAATTGCATATCTAAACTCGAATCATGAACACTTCTAATTCACATCGCCCTTAATAATCATGAAACAAAATATTCCTTCATACATTGGCGCAAAATCAAAATATTTGACATTTAATTATATATTTGGCATCCATGTTTGAACACGATCCAATATGGACACAATAACTAATTTTTAGTCTATATCTTACTGCATTTTGAATTGTATTGTCACACTATATGAGTTCATCTTAAATGTTTGTTTATTATAATATATTATCTTATATGTTTGCTTCCCTAGGTTGGTAACTAAAAACTCCTACATGTGTGTGAGGGTAGTGGTATGTAAGATTGTTCATCTTGATCTATATATCATTACAAGTTGAAGTTTCATGTAGCAAAATATCCTTTTATATATCCTTATAAGTTGAAGTTTCGTGTAGCGAAATATCCTTTTATATATCCTTATAAGTTGAAGTTTCGTGTAACGAAATATTCTTTTATATATGAATATGTACAAAAAGTTACAAATATAAATATATCGATATGTTAATTGATTCTTGTTGATGTAGATATAAATTTAAGATGAATGTCTTAAGAAAAACAAATAATCTAAAAGATTATCCTATAAAATAATTATTTTAAGTCCAAAATTTTGTCGGACTTACCCCTGAATCACCATGTACTAATACATATCCAAGGGACCGAGAGACAAAAGGTGTTGTAATTTTTCTTTAAAAAAATATGTTTAGTTTCTTTAGTCCCAAATTGGCTAGAACACCTCATTCATTTGCCTTCTTATTAGTTTCTTTAGTTTCTTTAGTCCCAAATTGGCTAGAACACCTCATTCATTTGCCTTCTTATTAGTTTCTTTCTCTTGCTTACT
This sequence comes from Iris pallida, assembly GCA_029216955.1. Lineage (NCBI taxonomy): Eukaryota > Viridiplantae > Streptophyta > Magnoliopsida > Asparagales > Iridaceae > Iris > Iris pallida. The sequence continues at coordinate 5,329,533 of JANAVB010010400.1, forward strand.
TGTGAGTTATCGTGGGCTAGACTTGTGGGCCTGTCACGACCCGCACCCTGTTTAGGGGAACGAGAACGTGGGTACATCCATCCTACGTCGCAATGTCGGTGGTAGAACGCTGTATAGGTCGTCTACAATATCTATCAACTAACTATATGAATCATATAACCTGTCATCTCCGTACGAAGGTATAATATGACGTCTTAACTATATAATCTCAATCACAAGTCGAAGGAAGATAGAGCACGATATGGAATCAGATAAAAGGAAGAAACTGAATATAAATAGAGTTATCACACCAAACAAAATAGATGTCCAACACAAATAAATACAAGTCCTGAATAAAAATATGTCTCAACTAACAATCGGAATAATCTGATACAAACTGAAAGCTATAAAGTACTAAGTTATAACTAAGCACACTCTACCAGGCTAGGTCCTCCTCTGGCTGCTGTGTACCACCCTCATAAGCCTCATAGAAGGTAGGACAGTCATCTATATCATCTGTGATACTTTCAACAATATCTAGTTAGGATTGGAACGAGCACATCTCATCTAGAAATTTCAAGTAAATGACAAGGACAATAAAGTAGTTAAAGACAGTTATATTGATGAAATAGTAAGACAGAAAAAAACCTATGAGAACAAGTAATGGAAGAAAATTATCATATCAAAATAGAACAATGTAAAGGTGAACTAAAATATAAAACTGTAATAGACAATGTGTTTTGGAATACCAGTTGGATATGTGATCGACCTGGGATATTCAATGCTTACACTAAGGAAAAGCTAGCTCAACCATACGTACAATATATGCTTAGCTAGTAGCCGATAATTATACTATTTGTCGATAGTTCTTGATCAGATATCTAACTAATATTACCTCCGCCCCGACTGATACGATGGATCCAAAATCATGACACGTCACTAGCCAATGTTGTCACGACCTGCACCCGCTTTTCGGACGCGAGCTCGTGAGCAAGCCAGCTACGTATCGAACGGACTCCAGCCCGACTCGAATACGTAAACGCTGTCAAGGCTATGGTATACTGCCAAATCATGGCAATAAAATCTATATCTCAATCCACAATAAAAATATAAAACATGAATGAACAAGTATGGGTCGTGGTCTGCAGCCCATTAGCATATTGTTCGATTAGACTCCAAGAATGATATGAGTCTATAAAATAAGCAGAATATATCCTGGTACGAAATATAAAGTACGAAAGGATAATAAAAAAATATCACAAGCAAATACCTGTATCCCTGCAGGTGTAATCACTACCATCATGAGCCGCTAACTAACTCCACGCAATCAGCTACCTGAAGAGATCATCAGGTCCTCAGGGGACATAGCAAGATACATAAAAATATACCTATCTAACAGTTTAATCATGCAATAATATAAACATGGTATAAATAGGAACTAGACGTGAGACTGACATATGGCTATTGACAGATAACTATAAACACGGATACAGATCAACTATGCATAATTGAACTGCGGAAAGAACAAGAGATCAATGGAATACCAACCCTCGCTCCAATATGGACTCACAGGTCAGTTTCAAGACAAGTCACCCTCGTCCCGTGTGTGGACTCGCAGGTGTAAACGGACAACCCTCGTTCCATGTGTGGACTCACAGGTTGTGGAAACGATATAAGAATAACAGTTCAATCATATATACTTGCAGACACGACTCAGTCAAAATACAGGTAACGACACGGTACAACTCAGTCATGACACAGGTAAGGACTACTCTAACATGGACTATAATGTGGACAAGCCTGGTGTAACTACGCTATCAAGTCAGGAAATACTGATGTACAAGCAAGACAATAAACTAGTAAATATGGTATCATCTAAATCTATATCAACTAAGGTAACTGAATATAACCTACTAAAACAGATGAACTATAAGCATAAAAATGAACTATAGAGGGAGGCAAGGTATCTTGCCTGGAGGTTGCACGCAGATCCAATAAAATATAGTCAACTGCTAAGCCATAAATCATTTAATAAATAACTAATTAAATCATTTATAGGGATTAACTTGCAACTTGGCCTGGTTTTCCTAGTTAGGATCCACTGACATGTTCTTCTACTTTAGATGAAGGAACTGGTCGTAGAGGATATATTGAACATGGACATGAAAGAACCTTTCATTGAGTATATCATAGAATTCTTTCTATGTCTGTTCAATGCCCATGTATCTCATTTCTTTCTTCCACCAGTGGTGGGCATTATCCTCCAAGAGTAAGTCCACTACTGTCAACCATACGTTTGTAGGAAACTATGACGTCTTCAGTAGCTTCTTCGTGCTAATAAGCCACGCGAAAACTTCTAACGGACCCAAGTTACCCTTAAAATTCTTTGGCTTCATCTTAATAAAGTGGTTAATGGAGCCCATATAGGGTTGTGGTGCTAGTGCTAGAGCTGGTACTAGGACTGGAGATGGAGGTCAATCTAGGGAAGCCATCATGCTCTGCCTCAACAATTTAGTTTGCTGCCACTGAGATTGTACCATAGCGTACATAAACTGGGTGATTGGGTTCCTATCAGTCGGAGGTAGGGGCATATATGGTCCAGGTTGAAGTGGGAATTACTGAAGGAACGATAGAGAAGGTGGTGGCATATACCCTCCCAGGGTACTACAATCGATTGCCACCAGAGGTATATTAGTCTGAGGGTTCTATTGTACCGTTATAGGAGTTATGTCGAGCTACTGCTATCCCTACTGGAAATGAATGGCTGGGGATGCCACCGGAGGGTGCGATGGTGTGTGCTCCTCTTGGGCTGCTGAATTACCAGTTGTGGTAGCAAGGAAAGAAGCACGTCTGCTTCGATAGTTCAATCTTACTGGCACAAAAATAAGAGCAGCATTAAAATAGATTCAAACAAGATGCAAGTCAAGCAGTCGAATGAGAATTCGGTAAGGAATCAAGGGCGAGTCAAATAACTTATGGATGAGATCCTAAACTCTAATCCTAAATACAGGCTTGCTCGGTATAGTAATGTAACCAAAGCAATATTTTCAAGACCTGCATAGGCTACCACAAAAATATGTAACGTCATAGTCCCAAAATACGTAGGACTAGGAATGTAGTATGCCAGATGTATGTATACGATATTTTGTAAACCCCCATTTTGAAATACATATATGGTAAATATTTAGGTTTTATTTTTATATAAAATGTGTCACACAAAATTTTGTTAAGCTTTATTTTTTTATTTTATAAAGGCTATTTTAATTGTTACAAAAATATACGTAATGATTTAGAAATAATATTTTTCTTATGTAGTATTTGCATGCGTTGTACATAAAAATAAATTTATATTTTATTTGTAAAAATTGAATTTTAGAAAAAAATTTAGGATTATTTTAAATTATAAAATGGTATTTAAATTATTTTATTTATTTTTTAATGTTTAAATATTATGATAAATAAATTGGGATTAGATTTTATTGAATTTGATTTTAAACGGGTTAAATTATATGTGAGATTTATTTAGTAGGTTTTTATAGCGGTCATAATTCTTATCTAACCGGGACTTCTCCACCCTATTTATAAGGGAGCCTTGACATTATTTTTCACCACAAATTATTCTCCACCTGAGTCATTCATAATAGTGTTCGTTCACCGTGTATCTGTCCACCTTCACCGTGTCAGCCATGATAGCCTAGGGTCTGATCCGGGGTGTCTTTCCACATGTAACGTTCAGTCCCAAAATACGTAGGATTAGGAACGTAGACATGTCAGCCATATAATAAATATACGTAAGCTGTAAATGTAGTATAACCATGGTACACTAATCTCATCCAAAAAATAAAAGAATAATGATATCATAAATCAACTTTGAATTGTCATTTTATTTGCGTATAACCATGGTACACTAACCATGGTACACTAATCTCATCCATAAAATAAAAAATCTTGCCTGTGGCTTAAAGCCACTTCTCTCATTTATTTGCGTTGCCGATCATAAAGCCCCTGCGTGGAACGTTGTCTCCAAAGTGCATTGTTTCACATAAAATGGTTATGTGACCCTATCTGTTTAGGCATATGAACTTTTCTGTTTAATTTATGTACTTTATCATTGGGCAGTTTATATTAAGTCTATGTCATGTTCTTCCTGTATCTTGTAACGTCCCTCTGAGGACCTGGTAATTTCTCCAAGTGTATGTTTTCATGATTTTTTCAGATATTCTAGCCAAGGCCGTGACTTTCTCTATTCCTTCGAAGATGAGTTGCTCTTGTATCGTCCTTCACTCGCTTGTCAAATTATTTCGTTTGTATTTATTTCTTCTCATTTAAATAGTTGGTAGAGGATTTGTCTCCGCCCAACGACTTGTACAAAATGACAATTCAAAGTTGATTTATGATATTATTATTCTTTTATTTTGTGGATGAGATTAGTGTACCATGGTTATACTGCATTTACAGCTTACATATATTTATTATACGGCTGGCATATCTACGTTCCTAATCCTACATATTTTGGGACTAGGGCGTTACATATTTTTATGGTGGCCCATGCAGGTCGAGTTAACCGTTTCGGTTTCGTTACTATACCGAGCGAGCCTGCATGTAGGATTAGAATCTAGGAAATCTCATCCACATACTTGACCTTCTTCCTTGACTCCAAATTTTGAACTCTCGTTTGTCTTCCTTAATTTGCATCCTGCTTGAACTCTTTCTACCATAATCTTATCTTTTATTTCGTGCTTAATAGAGGTTAGAAAAATGACCTGTATGCCCCAATTGATTCAGAACCAATACTAGTGGAACTCTTGTAAGTTGGGCATAATGACTCATGACCTAACATTCCTTTTGACCTTAACCAAGAAGACAGTAGAACGACTGTATAGTCACGAATACCGGACATGACTTAGATTCATAAGGAACTTGAAACTATTTTATATTCTTTTTCATCATTATCTCGCATACTTTTATTTTTGACTATCTTGACTAATGCTGCTATTATAGCCTAGTTTTGTAAGCTTATTCTTTTATCATGCTTGTTCATGACTTATATGTTATTGGAGGTACCCCACAAATATACTGTCTAATCAGAATTGGTACATGATGGTCTGATCAACCTAGTGTACTTGGTTTGCTTTTTCATATGATTATTTTACATGGATTGGGATATAGTTCAACTAGCTTATTCGACAAATATACTTGCCCTTTTAGATCTCATCCGTGTCTGTCTTAACAACTCTTTTTCGAACTATTCAATCACCTTTGAAACCCGTATTTATATTCAATCGTATCTTTCTTGAACTCTTTATTTTTGTCGCCTTTCACCTATTTAGAAAGACAAATGCTCTTACTTGTAGATAGACACAGAGTATCCCCTTTAGTTACCCTATCACTTATGACCATGATAGTTGTATAAACACGAGTGTATCTAACCATCGACCAAGTCATGCGACTACACCATGCCTTGAGTTACTCGTCCTTTTCGTCAACCTTAGATCTATTATCGTGACCTTCTAATCATTTGAAGCTGGAGAGTAATTAGAATCGTTCCGTGACTGTACCCTAACCTAGAAGACTATCTTCTCTATAGGAGCCATGTCTTAAGAGTCTCTAACCTATTTTATGCTGATCTACTTGATTCCTTAATATGTTTTCCTTTGTGTTTCATCTTGATTATATAACCTTTATCCTTTTTATTTTTATTTGGTAAACTAGTAAATATCCATCACTGTCCGAACAATACCATGACCATTGAACCTAATCGAATTTTCCTCCCAATTTTTTTGCCACCTCTTTGAGGACTTTTATTGACTCCCCCGTGATCCATGCAACCCCTTTTCTTATATGATTTCCTTGTACAAAAATAAAAATTTGATCATGATACCCTTCAGTCATACATGGCTACATTAGAAACCCCATAGAAGAGACTATTGGTATAGTTTGTTAACCTGATTAGGCGATTACAAGGTACTTAACATTTGACATAAGTTAAAATATGTGATAAGTGTTATTAGATAAAATTGAGAAAATTTGATATTATGTTTGATTAGATGATATGTATCAAAAGATGGTATACTTTTGATCAACAAATAGGTTCGAGATTAATAAAAAATATTGAAGATAGATTTCTATGTTCATCCAGTCCACCGGACCCGACCATCCTCTACCACGGCCAATCCCTAGTCGCAGCCTGCTCCCTGTTCACTACTACTATCACCGGACGCCGCCTCCCTGAGTCCATCACCACCACCGGGACCATCAGCCATCCACCACCACCAAGCACATAACCACTGCCATCACTCGAGGCTCCAACACAGCCATACGCCCCCATCACCACTATTACATCCACTACATCAACCGCCGTCTCCCCAAACCCCTCTGTGGCCGTCAACGCCACAAAACCAAGCTCCGACCTCCACCACAGAATATCTCCACCACCGTTGATCCCTTTTTTTTGGACACCATCGCCACCACGACCGGCAACTTCCCAACACCACCACCACCATCACCAAAAATTGACTACAACCGCCCCATCCCAAAAGAAAACTCAGTAAGCCCGCTCACTTCAACTTCTTTCGACGACCCCATCCTCCACGGCCACCGTGCTCCTCCAGCAGTCGACTCCTCCCTGGACCACCGCAACCCTCGTCCGGCCATGCCCAGGGTCGAGCGCTGCCATGTGGAGTCTTCTCGACCACGCCGGCGATTGCCCTCGTCGCCGTACCTCCATAGCAGTGCTAACGTTGGCCGTGCCTCCAAAATGTGCCGAGTGCCGCACCCGTCCGCTTCCTGATCTTTGTCGTCATCGCCATGTGGCCTCCCTTTACTCAAGGTAGCCCTGCACAACCAGAGCATCGTGCAGCCTCACTACTGTGAGCATCCACCTCTAGATCTGCCACACCGTCGAGCGGCCGAGCTGGGCCAAGATCTGGCATCTCTTCGGGAGGGAGAAACCAGTCGATCAAGTCCTTGGCGACGGAAAGCCCGCTGATAATTTCCTATCGAGGAACACGAAGACCTCAGCTAACGACAACAAGAAGAAGTCCTGTTGCTTCCTCCTCTTCATTTGCTTCCTCTTCTTCTTCAACGTTTTCTTCTTCCCCTCTTCTCTCTCTTCCACTTTCTTTTCTCTGATATATTTTTTCTGTTAATAGGTGTTTGGGTTATTTTATGGGCTTATGTATTGGGTTTTGGGCTTAGATATTGGGTTTTTTGTGGGCTATATAGATTAGTTTTGGGATTAATATCTATAAGATATATTAAGAGTAATGGGTTATAGTATTGGGCAGGTTCATTTCATGTTTTATTTCTAAAGCCTATATGTATATTTATGTACACTGTTAAATTACTATTACTAATACCATAAAGGTATTATATATACATATTGTTTTAAAAATAAATATATGATAAAAATTTAACTAAAAAAATTATTTTGGCACACGAGTATATTAATTGTGTTGAAACCCTATATCTATTTTTAAAAACTGGGTCTAGAAGCTCTAAAATATATAGTATTATTTTTCTATTATTGGCTTGACCAAAAAAAACTATATTTTGACACATTTTGTTTTTTGTTCTAAAAACAAATTTATAGAATTTCCAACTATTTATCTATTTTTTATTAATAAAATTTAGTTTTGGAATATTATAAATAAATTCTAAAATAGTACATGTATTTATTAAATTCCTTCGAATCAGTTCTTGACCGTGACTAGTCTAATCAAGCATTCTTATTTCCTCATGACTGTTGACCACTTCACATCGACCGTGGCTATCGGACTAATCTGGATACGGTCAGATCTTCGCGTCAGCCTCAGGCAAGATACCTTGCCATTACAGTTTATTCACTTTGCTCATTATATTGCATGCATTTATTTATTTAGCATTTATTTTATGCAAATATAAATTGTTTTTTCCTAAACATGTCTAGATGTAATTTACTCTTTATCCTGGTTTTTATATACTAGTTTATTTTTATGCATTTGACCCAGAATTAAGAGACCATCCGTTGTTTGTGCCGCATTCATTGGCTTTTGACACCTGTGAACCACGAAGACGCGAGTCGCATATAGATTCGAACTTGCATACCGATCGTACATCGGTGCGTACAGGTCGTACGTTAGGATATAACTGCTAATAGATTTGTATAGAAGACTTAGCAGTTATTAATACTAAACAGTATCGTAGAAATGATACATGTTGTGTGTCGTGGAGACGACACATGTATAGTATCATTGGGCGGAGGAGACAGATATTAGCGTAGCGGCTACATTTTACTTTTATATACATTTTTGGACCGATAGTGACTCAGTTGAGCGCTACTTACTGTCCAGGGTCAATAGTGACTCAGATGAGTGCTACTTACTGCCTATGGACGATAGTGACTCGGATGAGCGCTACTTACTTTCACTTCTCTCTTTTATTTGTGTTGTTGATTATAAAGCCCCTGCGTGGAACGTTGTCTCCAAAGTGCATTATTTCACATAAAATGGTTAGGTGACCCTATCTGTTTAGGCATATGTACTTTTCTGTTTAATTTATGTACTTTATCATTGGGCAGTTTATATTCAGTTTATGGCACGTTCTTCCTGTATCTTGTTACGTTCCTCTAAGGACCTGGTGATTTCTCCAGGTGTATATTTTCATGATTTTTTGCAGATATTCTAGCCAAGGCCGTGACTTTCTCTATTCCTTCGAAGATGAGTTGCTCTTGTATCGTCCTTCGCTCGCTTGTCAAATTATTTCGTTTATATTTATTTCTTTTAATTTAAATAGTTGGCATTGGATTTGTCTCTGCCCAATGACTTGTTCAAAATGACAATTCAAAGTTTATTTATGATATCATTATTCTTTTATTTTGTGGATGAGATTAGTGTACCATGGTTATACTGCATTTACAGCTTACGTATATTTATTATACGTCTGGCATGTCTACGTTCCTAGTCCTACGTATTTTGGGATTGGGCATTACTTTCTACTATATCCAATATCAATACATATATATTATTGTCTTTTCCGTGTCCGACAACCACGGACACAATCTAAATCTATCCCCGTGACACGCAAGACACCAACAAAGCCTGTCGGACACCCCGATACGAACAACCCTAGCACTAATCCTCAGTCATCACCAGCGTGGCCATCGACCACCGCTGCCTTTTCCCAGCCACCACCACTGGCCGATCACCATCATCAATCACCAACCTCCAACACCAGCAGTCACCACCTCCCATCTCCAACCGTTGCTACAAATACCGCCATAGACATCACCACCAGAACACCCATCTCCACTATCACATCCCGGCCGACCACCCGGTGCCACCCCATCCCCGGGTACCACCATACGACCACCACCCCGTCGACGGTAATGCCACACCAGAAAAAGAATGTAAGGAAACCCTACCTCTTCTACCGAGTGCCCGTTCAGGTCATCGAGTTGCTGTGCCCACCACCTCGACCGAAATTCCGACGACCCCTCGCGACTCAAGAACCGCAGCTACCACTAGCTGTCTTCAGTACTGCATCCATCACCAGATCCGGTGGCCGTGCCACCCCGGATCTAAAGGGCTGAGACTACCGTGTGAGTAACCCGCGCCTCCCACCAACGCCCCGCGCTTAGCCGAGCGCCGCCATGTGCGATGTGCTCCGCTCATATTCGGAGCATCATCGTACCGCCTCGACTAATTCCCATGTGTTGAACCCCAAACTCCTGCATCACGCTCACGACCGTACCCGATGAGGACTTTCCTCCTTCCTTCTTCCCCCTTCATCTCCCTCTCTCCTCTCGATCTCTAATTTTTTTCTCTCTCTCCCCTCTATCTTCCTTCTCAAGTGATTGGGAACAGATGGACTAATTACTATTATTATTTTTATTATTACTATTATTATTATTATTAATTATTATTATTATATAAACTATGGAAAATAATGTATACTTATTATTGTATTTTATTAATTCACTACCAAAATAATTCACTTTAGCGACGCCATAAGACATCGCTAAATGGGAAGAAAACATCGCTGATTTTGTTTAACGATGAAACTAGCGACAAATTTTCCATGTCGCGTATTACTTGGTTGCTAACACAGAATATGTCGCTATTCATCGCCCTGGCGACGTATATTTACGAAGCCATGACGTCGCTAGTTTTTAGTAGATAGCGACGTTTGCCGATGAGGCGTTACTAATTAGCGACATAGTTATTCGTTGCTAATTGTCGCTGACAGTTTAGCGGTTAGCGACATAATCTGCGACGTTTAGTGACGTACTATCTGACATTTTAGGTTTCTTATCTCTTGATATTAGCGACGTCTAGCAACCGTCAGCGACGTCTCCGACACAGGCTAGCGACGTTCGGATACATGGATAGCGATGTCCTTTGCGACGTTAGCAGACTACTTTGCTGAGATGTCAAGTTTGCCATGTCAGCAACTTAGCGACGTCTAGCGACTATCTGCTATAATTTCTTTTCAGGTTAGAGACGTCTTGGTTCACGTTAGCGATGTATAGTGGCATCGTTGCCTCCTCTCATATCGTGTCTTCGATCCACCTTGGCGGTGGATTGGCCTTCTTCACAATGTCGGTATGAAAAGCATTCATGTTCCTCCGGAACGGATGATCCTTCGGCAGGAACTGTCGATGACAATCGATGAATCACAATTTTCCTCCGTATTTCAAACGGAATGCCTTCATGCAGTCCATGCAATATGGACATGAAAGACGATCATTAGTGCTCCATTTCGATAACATTCCATAGGCCAAAAAGTCATTGATGGTCCACATAAGTGTGGCCCTCATATGAAAGTTCTGCTTTCTGGAAACATCATACGTGTTGGCGCCTACTTCCCACCGCTGATTCAACTCACTACAACAAATATGGCCTACAATAGCATGCGCATAACGCTATAGAAAGCCTTCTATAACATATTCTGTCTGCTATAATTGCCTACGCTATTGTATGTCAAGACATGTGAACGCTATAACATTTTAGCGTTCTTGAATACTGTAGATGGATTATAGCATTCGTGTATGTTGTGGATGGTTTATAGCGTTTGTGATTGCTGTGAATGCTTTATAGCGTTCTAGAATGCAGTGGATGGTTTATAGCGTTCGTAAGTGCTGTTGATTATTTATACCGTTTGTGAATACTGTAGATCCTTTATAGCGTTTGATGAATTGATAGTTTATGAACGCTATAGATGGTTTGATTTATTATAGCGTTCGTCATATGCTATCGTGATAGCGGTCATTTAGAGGTTTTGAGTGCTATAAATCTGCTACAGAATTTTATATTTCATATCTGCTACAGAATTTCATATTTCATATTTCATAACCTCTTTTGTATCACATACAAATAAGCATAGAAATTCATGCTAAATCGTAAGTTTGATTTCAACAATTTCAATCGCAACTTCCATCCCGATCAATCAAGTAGGAAAGGTTTGCCAAAATATGAACATGTTTCATTAAAACATTCAAGATGTACAAAAAGTAGTTGTCATTAAAACATTCATGATGTACAAAAAATAGTTGTACGCCAAAATAAATCACTCCATTTACAAAATATCTGTAATCCAAAATAAACCATTCTATTTACAAATATATGTAGGCCAAAAAATAGCTCCATCGTCTCTTTCCTTCTAGCTATCCACAACCATCAAAAATTATACGCCAACCTACACAAATTTGAGAAGAAAACACATTATTATATAAAAAATAAGATAGAAACACTTGACACCACGAAATGAACTAAGAGTGTTACCAAACAGCTTTTACTACTACTTCTCAAAGAATACACAAAAATAGCCCTGATAAGCAGTAGTAAACCAGATGCTATCAAAACCTGAATAATAGTTCAAATAAGTTCAGTTTTACAAAATCAACAGCCAAGCTAATACTACGCTAACTACAAAGCACAGAAAAAATGAGGTAAAGGCAATAACGGTTTAAACAAACATGTATAACATAGACGATCCCATCCAACTGTCATTTATTTATTCGACTGACCTCAGTTCTACATGGTCATGTATTTGGAGAACATGGCAGGTGATGTAAAATATTGTAGCAGCAAAGTTTGTGTCATGTGTTCTGTAACTTCTGTTCTTATAAATAGTTTCAAATGTACAATGCATGTCCATCTAAGAAAAAGGTATTGATTTATATAAGTCTATCTTCCCTAGGAAAACATAGACACTTCAGAATTGGCGTGCCGTGTCAGAACACAACACGGCCAGTACAAAAATGCACTAGTATGCACTAGTATTAAGACTTTAAGCTGTAGCGTCCCCATCTGATCTTATCAATTAATTCGAAGAAAATATCAGTAAATTAACATCCTAGTAATACAATTCATGGAGAAAGCTTTAAAGTCTTAACAATATGAAATACTGTGATTTAAATTAACATCCTAGTAATACAATTCTTGGAGAATTTACTCTTTGAAGCTATGTCTATGATGTGTATGTATGTCATATTCAGTGTTGTGATCAGGGTGTTCTAGATGAGATGGACATTGTGGGACCTGAGGAATGCATTAATGTGTTTTATGTTTTATCAGTCATTAGTGAATGGGGAGGTTATTTGTCACCCTCTCTTCAAAAATAAAAAAATAGAGATATACAAAATATAGAGTAAGAAGAGTAAAGAGAAATGTATTGCACCAGCACGCACGAACACACACACATACACACACATACGGAGTGTATCTGCACATTGGCACACCCACCTTCCTGCACATAGACTACCAGAGAATACACAACTTCTGAGCATAAATAGGACAAGAAGATATACCTTGTTTGCAATTGCACTCTGCGCAAGTTGTGGTTTTTCATCACGTAACTGATGGAATCCATATGCAACTTGAGCATCCATTCCTTCATGACACAACATTCTATTACCATATTCATCAATCGGAGCATCATAGCCGTAGCTAGTTGCAATAAAGTTGTATGCTGTCCGACCAAAGTTTGTTCCTCCATGATACTAGATGCAAAAGAGATAAATTTAGCTAGATGTCAGCAAAGGGCTGCAATCAAGATGGTCCAAAATAATTAACATTGCTTACCATGTAGTAGCTAAAGAAATATCCACCATCCGGTCCAAGTTTCAGTGCACATCTTGGGTTTGTTAGGCTTTTTTGGAGTAAAGCCATCACAGTAAAATCAATTGCATGTATCAATCTGCAATCACAAATTACAGTATAAGTTCCAGTATGTGTTGATCCAACGCTCAATATAACAATTAGGAAGTAAAAACAGACAAGGACTTGAAGAATGCACATCAAGGCCTCACAGAAAAGGCTATTTCACAGCTTTGCTCATTTCCTTAGTGTGACCATCTTAGCCTAGATTTGATACCAAATTGAAAGTTAATGCATTCATCTAATCATTTGGTATTTTTCTTTTTTGCCAGAAGGGTAAGTATATTTAGTATCTGCTCTAGTATTTATGTAAAACTTGCACAAGTATTTTCTCTGATACAAAGGATTCAAAACTATAGGTACTTTATTTGATGCTGGCCTTGGATCGAGCCCAGACTCAACTAGTATCTGCATCATCTACCTAATAATAATATAGCTGAGTGAAGAAAAAAGACCATGAATAGTGATATAAAATTTATCCTATATGCCAGGCCACTCTAGACATGGATCAAACAAGAATAGTGATTAAAAAAATCCTATATCACAGAGAACAAGAAATACAAGATAATGAATATGGAAATTGTAAGACTTACAAGTGTTGTTCGGACATTAATTGCTGAACTTTCCAAAGATAAAGAAGTCAACATCTTCACCAAAAAATGGAGAGGAGAAAGACATGACATATAGAAGATAAATGTAAATAATACACTTATAGAACCTTACTAAATTATTTTGCCATGTAGTCAATAGAATTTCATATGGAGACACATTTTACAAACAATTGTAAACCTGATATCTTCATGTAATTTTGTAGTAGCAAATTTAGTAATCTATATTACAAGGTCATAAAGTTTAAGCATTGAGAAAAAAAGAGAAGTATGGTTTCTGAAAACTGTAGTTTTGCCAAACAAGAAACTTCACTAAAAATATAGTATGGCAAAAAAGAATGATAGTATTTACAGCTCCTACAGATAAGGTATCAAGCTCTAAGTTTTGATTGAGAACAAGAGAAAAAACAAAAAGGTTTGACCATGTGCCCATGGGGTTTACTTTACTTAGAACGGTGGTTCTGAAAATCATTTAGCTAGCAATTTCTTGCTATTATCTTAAAAGAAAACATTTCTTATTATTTGTAGGATCCTTCAAAATATACACTTCCCTATGAATTTTGGACACCCAACGTGCCAGATTAGGGAACTTAATCTTGTTTTCTCTTACGTATTGGCATTAAGTGTTTTCCTTACACGCTCGGTAAAATGTCAGTAACTGATTAATTGATGCGGGGGTGGTTGTTGGGGGGAGGAGGGGGGTGTTGGCGTTACATGTGTAAAGTTATAAGATCAATATATGGTTGCTATCTAATGTGGGAGGAAAACCACTTAATATATAGAGGAGTTCAAGTCTATATCTCAATCCAGAGTATGTAGTCAGCGTAAAGACCGTGCTTCAAATTGTGTGACATGTCTATTTCAGTCTGGCCTGCCCATTTTGCTTGTTGATCAAGTCAGGATTTAATCTGGTATATTAGTATAAAAAGGGAGTTGTTTTTTACTGTTCTTTCACAAGACTTGTAGTGCTTTCTTATAAGTATGGAAAATCGAGATAGAACCTTTCTAAAACCCAGGTTCTCTAAAAAAATAATCAAGAATGCAACCTTTTCCTCTATTTTCTTCCAATTTTATTCAATTAAACTCATATCAATATGAATTAAGCATCAACAATAGGAATTAAGCATCAACATTAACAAAGGAATTGAATTCAATTAAAATAAGGGAAAGCTAATCACCTTCCTCCCTTTGATGGGGAACTGGATGATGCGGATGCCGCAGGAGATGACAAAATCGAAATTCGACTGCGGATACGGCTCCGGGCACAAGTACCTGCACACAAAACCCAAATTTCAACTAACCCTAATTGTTAAAATCAGTAAAAGTGACCATACGTGTCCATTAATAAATAATAAAGCTCTGAGATGGAATTTCAAAAAAGAAAAATACTAAAGGCTATATTTATAAATAAACAGACAAGAAGTTGAAGCATATTTTGGAAGCAAACTCCTATCTGCTCTAAAAAGTAGCACCTTCTAAAAAGGGATAAAGAAGAAGTTGCTTTACCGAACACATCATTTTTGTTGCTTTTCAACGAAACAAGTAAAAACAGCTCTCATAAGTTGTAACGAGACCATAGGTGATGCCAAGTCTCGTGGTGATTGGAGAAGGATTCAACAATAGAACTACATCACAAAAATCTGTTTAACCATATGATCATTTCATATAAGTTATGCTTGCACAAAACATTAACCCTAAAGATTTGTTATATATATATATATATATATATATATATATATATATACATATATATATATATATATATATATATTTATTTATTTATTTTGAAAACAAGATAACAAAGCAAGAAGCAAAGAAAGATGATTCTTTTCTTTTCTTTTCTTTCCTCTCAATTTCCATCAATCAATTACAGAACTAGTCAGATTTACAGCGATGAACGGTCAATCAATCACCTCGAGGACATTGGAGCAGATGGCAGCGGCGATCCCCCTGGCGGCGTGGACGTTCTCCCTAGCGATGATGGTGAGGTTGGTGATGACGGGCTTCGAGTTGACCGTCAGCTCCGCCAGCACCGTCCTGTAATCGCCCACCAGCTCCGTCACTCCCCTCGCCGAGGCCGGAGGAGCAGGAGAGGAAGAAGAATCCGCCCCCCTGCTCGACTGCATCTTTGGATCCGCTGCGAGCCTCGACTTCTTCGGGGCCGGAAGGTCTCCGGAGGGGGGCCGGTCCATGGCGGACCTGCGGGTCTCCATCCCCATAGCCTTTTTCTTCTTCTTCTTCAATGGAAAGAAGAGGAAACCCTAACCCTAATTGTAGAAGAAGGAGAAGAACATGGCTGTAGTAGTAGTGTTAGGACATTGGCCGCTGCACCCTCCCAAAATTTGGAGATGATGGTTGGCCTAATTTTAAGCCAGATTTGGGGCGCCCTCCCAAAAAAATGTCTCAGTAGAAAAAATCGAGAAGTCTATAAGACTTAATTGGGAGAAAGTGAGAGTTGGAAGGGAGCCAAAACAAAAATTTGGGGGGGAAATTATTTTTTAGGATGACATAAAAAATGTAGCGTTTATCCTCTAAATTTAGATGACATTTTAATAGAGTCGTTGAATACATGTTTAACACTTTTAAAATAGTATCATATATTTTGTAGTGTATAGTCTGTTCTTTTATCATTTAAAATAAAAACCTACGCTGCTTCTTCTAGGATTCGAACATGAGATCTGCTTTGACATACAAACATATTAATATTTTTTATTCTATAGCATTCAGGAAACGCTATAGATAGATATTTTTATAATACTGCAGAAAGAACGTTATTGTTGATAACATTTTATAGCAGGGACACTTGAATGCTATAGAAAAACTGCTATTGTAGGCCCTATTTCTTGTAGTGACTCATCTATCAACGACTGTAAGTACACACCGATATTCCTTTTCGAATTGTTCGGAATCGAAATGATAACGGTTAGGAACATGTAAGGAGTTTTCATACACATCTACGACGGTAGGTTGTACGGAGTGACAATCATTGGCCAACATGAATATTAGGAAGTCTAAAGTCCGAACGGTGTAAAACCGTCAGATGATAGCCTCCCAATCTTACATTACGCAGATCATAAGCAAAATCTGGATACTCTCGATCAAAGTGCTTCCATGCTTCTCCATCGGATGGATAATCCAAAACTCCATCGATCTGTTCCCGTCTGTGCTAACTCATGTTCTCGGCAGTCTCCTTCCACCATAAACAACCTCTGTAACTGTGGCGTCAAAGACAAGTAATGCATCGAATCGGTCGGCTTCCTTGTATCGGGAGTCCTACTTGAACTTGTTACCTTGTAGCGATCAGTACCACAAAATCTGCACACCTCTTCATCCTTGTCGTCCTTATAGTACAACATACATCTGTTGTGACATGCATCAATTTTATCATATCCCATCCAGAGCGATCTCACCAATCTCTTAAATAGGTAGAATTTTGTAGGTAAATTGGTACCCTCCGGCAATATCTCTATAATCAACTTGATGATTTAGTTATAGCATTCTTCAGACATGTTGAAATCGGCCTTGATCTTAGTAGTCTTGTAGTCTTATAACCGCCCCCAACGGTGAATGATCCTCACAACCAGGATATAAAGGAGTCATTGCATTCTTCAGCAACTCCATGAACTTTGCAGCATCGGCATTAGGTGCCTCCTAAGCCGCATCATATTGTTTTGATCGAAATAGGCCCCGCAGCGTCGAAAAACTTGTTTAACTACCCTTCGTCGTAATCAACATTGTCATAGACATCCATATACGACTCCTAATTAGGCTCTGGCTCCGATGCTAAAGGCACAAGTTCTCCGTGTGAGGTCCACTGATAGTAATTTGGAATGAAACCTCTCGAGTACAAATGATATATCACGTCCACTTTGGGATGATATTTCAAGTTGTGACATCTCACACATAGACACTTAATTTTGGTATGGTCCATGTATTGAGGGAACGCCATGACGAACTGCAGGAAATGCTCTACCCCTGTATAAATTCATCCCGCACACCGTACTTGTCATCAGGATGATGATTGTACATCCATGAACGATGCCACAGATAGTAATTTATATCCATTTGAAAATAATTCTATAAAGATAGATGTAACGCTCTAGTCCCAAAATACGTAGGACTAGGTACGTAGACATGCCTGCCGTATAATAAATATATGTAAGCTATAAAATGCAGTATAACCCTGACAACTAATCTCATCCACAAATAAAAGAACCAAATGATATTGTAATCAGTATAAATTGTTATTTGTACAAGATGTTGGGCAGAGACAAATCTACTACCAACTAAAAGAAAAAGTTATACATCAACAAAGAAATGATTTGGCAAGAGTAGCATGGACGATCCAAGAGCAATCATCTTCGAAGGAATAAAAGAGATCACGACCTTAGCTAGAACACCTACAAAAAGTCAAGAACACACACTTGGAGAAGTCATCAGGTCCTCAGAGGGACGTAACAAGATACATGAAGAATATGCCATAATATTGAATATAAACTGCTCAATAATAAGTCAATCGGATCATAACATGGTCCAACACTCCACCTTTGAATTAGCATACCATTCCCCCAACCAAACAAGGACCGAAGATGGCACCCTAATTTACGATGAAATATCTTTCAATGCCATAAATCCAATATAGTATCCAGACCCCAACAAGGTTCAATACCATCTCATCGAAGCAGTTAACCACACCTACAACCAAATAAGGATATGGTATGGCAAACTAGTCCATGATAAGTTACTGTTCCAAGCTGCGATCAGGTATAAGTACTTAAACCAAAATTACCTCTACCAAATGGATAGGGTCACCTAACCACTCTAGGTGTAATGTAATCGAGAATAGTACATGGTCGCACAACCTTCGAGTCAAGTCAAGAGAAATAGTACCTCAGTAGCGAGTCTAAATACTATATACCATTCCTCAGTATCGAACGAGTATATAGTATATAGCCTAACTATCGTTTCTTAGTGGCGAACGAGTCTACGATAGATAGGAAGGACACCAACGTCCAATTGTATTCTTCCCACCCAATGTCTTACATGGTGCAAATAATAACTGCTAAGTCTTCTAGCATGCAATTCTATTAGCAGTTATTCCCTAACGTACGTACTTACCTATCGGTGGCCAGCCGACTATGCCAGTCCGATACCTATATACAACTCGTGACTCATGGCACAACTGTGTCAACGCCTATGAATGCAAGACAAACGAGGGTGGTCACATAAATCTAGGTTTAATGGGCATAGAAATATTAAATAACAGAAAATAAAATTAAGCAGTAGAATTATATCTCAATATGTGTCACCACCACTTTTCTAAATTGGGGTATTTTAGTAATTGTGTGATAATTTAAAATTTTGATTATTTTATTATTAATTGATTGGTGTTTTGGTTTTGAGTAGTGCTTTGGTAGTAGTAGATGGTTTAACCATAGATAACCTTGATTAGAGACTAACCATGTGATTAGAATCCTATTTAGCTAATTAGATTTCAATTTAGAGCATTAGTCCTTATACTGGGTGCGGGTCGTGACACGTTTTAGTGGTGGCCCATGCAGGTCGATGTTCGCATTAGTACGATATTGTGATAGTACGACGACTTAGTTGTACTGCTACGAGCCTGTGATAGGAATTAAGAAATAGGCTTTATCAGAGGGGTACTCAAATACAGTTATGAAAAATTCTGATCAAATTATTGCCATCTATATCTTCTTGCTATTAATTTCCTTCCTTGAAATAAACTGTCCTCCTTTGATTATATCGCTTCGTTCTCAGTAATTGATTCTTGTTTGATCTGTCTAAAGGATGGTGCAGACACGATCTTATTGCTCCACAGCAGCAGACACCACTGAGAGGTTTGCCACTTCTCTTTCTATTCAGGTAGATGGTAGGACCACAGCACCTCTCGTTCCTGCTCAGGTGGGAGCATCTGCAGCTTTTAGGGGTGCTCCTCTACCGGTTTCGAGGACTACTTTGGGGATTCATAGGATGCTACCACTACCGCCTCAGGGGACAGTTGATATGGCGCAGTTCCTTGCCTTCATGCAACATATGATGGAGGCTCAGCGGCGCCAGTCGGAAGATATGAGGGAGGACATTAATAATGTCCATCAGCTGGCTATGGTAGCATTAGAGAAGGTGACTGCATAGCCGCAAGATGGGCAGATACAATAGTACCAGCCGAGGACCCCGGGCATTCAGGACTTTTAGAAGATTCGGCCGCAAGACTTCAAGGGTACTGATGGTATCTTATATGTCGACGACTGGATCGAGCATATATAGGAGATCTTTCGCCTTGCATAGATACCAGCTGGGATTCAGAAAGAGGCTGCAGGCAGCTAGATACAGGACCTTGCCCGCACATGGGACCAGGCCGACCCCAGAGTTGGTACAGAAGGGCAGATATCGGAGGATTTTAAGAGGCTCTTCAAGGAGAAATTATTCCCTGACACAGCACTTGGCACTTTAGAGACGAAGTTCGAGAACCTGGTTTAGGAGAACTAGACAGTAGAGGAGTATGTCGGAGAATTCTGTCGCCTGAGCAGATTCGTTGAGGGCCTTAGCGAGATGGCGAAGGCTAGGAGGTTTAGGAAGGGCTTGATCAAGGAAGTCAAGTCCTTGACCAAGAGTGACAGATATGCTACCTTTGAGCAGATATTGGTAGGAGCCATGGCAAGAGAGGATGACTTGGAGCTCAAGTCCAAGAGGAGTCGGGATGAGTCAGGAGGGCCAATGGGAGTGAAAAGCGTCCTTTTATGCAGAAGATAGTGCACCAGACTCAACAAATACAGGCACTAACTCGAGTTCAGCAAGTACAGCATCAGCCTCGAGATCAGGATCCGAAGATGCAGAGTTATGCCTACTGTAAGAAGCCAGGACACATTTGGGAGTCTTGTAGGAGAATGTTGAAGGTTTGCCTATTTTGTGGATCCGACACTCACCCGATAAAGGATTGCCCCTCAGAACCCCCATTTGGTGGACCACAGGGTCAGAAAGAGGGAGCTAGGCCACCTGTAGCACAGCACCATACCCAACACCAGAGGGGTGGAGCTTTTGTACTGATGGTCGAGGAGACCGATGCTGCAGGTAATAGGTTAGCAGGTCTGTCTTTTCTATTCTTCTTCCCCATCTTGTTGTGTGATTTCATTAGTACCTATCAGAATATTCTTGTGGTGTGCTAGATAGTATAGTGACCATGTTCGAGACTGTGAAATTACGATCAGTAGGACTATATTTTGCATATTTTAGATATAATTTTCTTGACCTTGATTGTCGAGGGTTTGACCTAGAATGAGTACACCATCTTAAATTTTGAGGACAAAATTTTTCTAAGGGGGTAGATTTGTCACCACCACTTTTCTAAATTGGGGTATTTTAGTAATTGTGTGATAATTTAATTTTTTGATTATTTTATTATTAATTGATTGGTGTTTTGGTTTTGAGTAGTGCTTTTGGTAGTATCAGATGGTTTAACCATAGATAATCTTGATTAGAGACTAACCACGTGATTAGAATCCTATTTAGCTAATTAGATTTCAATTTAGAGCATTAGACCTTTTTATGAAACAATTTAATTCATTTTTAGGCTATTTTAGCATGTAACTTTTTGGCCATTTGCTAATGGACTTTATATGGACTTTAGTTTAATGGTGGCCCATCCTAAACACTAACCTAACCCTAGAAACCCCCTGGCCGTCCATAACAATAGCCCCCTCTTTTTGGTGTTATATGTTAGTAGCCACCTAATTTACAAAACCCTAGAAATTGCCTTCTCTTCTAAAAGTTCATTTTTCTCAATTCTCATCAAAATCAATCCAAACGAAGTGCATTGCAATCCTTGGGAGGAGAAGAACTTGCTGGAGACTTGCTAGCAAGGAATCGGAGGCTTTGGACCGTAGAAAATCGGCGTCGACACGATTGGAGGCTCGTTTCATTGAGATATTGACTCTCAATAGGTAAACCTCTCTAAACCCCTACAAATTCTGATTTTTTTTCATAGATGAATCCATCTAGGTACCTCGGACCTATATATGTAGTTTGGTAGGTTTTTGTATCCGTTTAATAGGCGTATCGAACGCGTATCGATGCATTGGAATACGTGTTCGACGAAATGCCTTTTAGGATCGAAAGTTCATATTTTTCGACTCCGTTTTCACGAATTTGTTTGTCTATATTTAAAACAACTTTCATGAAGATGGATGTTAATTTGAAATGTTTTTGGTGTCCAAATCGGACACGGACACGCGTGCACGGGATACCCGTGCGTGTCCTGCTGCTTGAGTGTCATAACTCGACGCACAAGACACAATTTCACGTGAAATTTGATGGAAACACGGGGGAAACCTCTGCCTACGTGCTCCAAAAATTTTATGATGCTTCGTGGAGCGTGCGCGGAGAAATCGAAGCCGCACTTGTTCGGCTGAACCGTGCATGCGCACAGAAACCGCCACTGACACGGCGTTCGTACGCGGATACGATGCGACATGTGTGAGCCCTTGTGCCAATTTTTTTTTATATTTTCTTAATTTTATTGTTATCCTTGGCATGTTATATATATGTGTATATATATATATGCCCTAAAAGACCCTTATAAAATTCTATAACCTAGAAAGGAGTTTCCATTCAAATAGTTACTTAGAGAGGGCCTTAGTGCAAACTTCACTATTTGTAATACTTGGTTGGCCGACCCCTGAACCAATTCGAACTATGTTCTTCCAGTTGAGCAAAGAGATAAATTCAAATCATTTAAAAACAGTTTTTCCCTCTATCTAAATTCTCCTTCTGTTCAATCCAACGATATTGTATATATATGGAGAAGAGGCAGCCACTCCTCAACACATACGAACCCTACTTTTTCCCACCGCAAGAACGAGATTGGAAGGGAGTGGAATTAATCAAGAAAGGCTGTCAACTTCTACCCATCTCCAATAGGTAACCTTTATCTTCCTTAAATTTTTGTGAATCCTTATCCTTAACAAGAGACTAGGTTGGGACCTCTAGTGTTCGATAAAATCCTTGAGAGGGAATTCTTGTACCAATATAGCATTAGAAGGTTGTGTATTATGAGTAATTTTGGTCATTGGAATGTAACAGGAACCTGTGTCATGTCATACATATGGGATGTGTTCCATGACAAATCTGTGTGGGTAGTGAACTGCATAAACAGCAGTTTAGGCACTAGTCTATGTAAGAGTTACCTATAGGTTTAGAAAGGAGTTGCCATAAGAACACTTAATTTTGATACCAACATGTGTATGTGCACTAGGCTACAAAGGTCCCAAAGTGAATGGTGATGTCTAGTATTCATGGCATAGGAAATAGGTAGGAAATGTCCAAGCATAATGTAATTTAGTGTGTACCAAGAAGTTAGTAGGCAGTGGCTGATATGCCAATGCATAGGCATGTGGCTCTATGTGAGGTATCTATAGTATAAACAAAGCATTGTCCAAATCCAATCCTGTCAAGATTTGCCCTATGGCAGAGTATACATGGGTATCCAATGGTTGAGACAGGTGCAAGTAGCAAACAAATGGGGGTTTCCAAGGAGCAGTGGTTCGTAATATAGAAGTATCAGTGGGCTGTACAAGGATGGAACATACAAGTTATATGTTGGTGTCACAAGATATGTGCAGGTATACATTACAGCCTATAAGCAGAACTCAGTAGGCACCTATTACATGAAACATATAGGGTTAAGGCCATAGAGAGGAGGCTATTCCTATACACATAAGAGATACTATGGCAAGTAGGCGTTCCCTACAGGTTCAAATCTTGGATTCAGAGGTAGTGTACCTGAATATAGGTTATGGGAGTTGAACGAAAGGTTGTGGCAACCAATACAAACAATTAATTAAGAAGGGCATGTTGCATTCTGTATAAATACTAGCCTCAGATTGTACCTACCATCGATTGCACTCCATGCCAGCCTATTTGTGTCAGTTTGCACTCATTTTAGATCACATCTTGAATTAAGCTTGCATTGTACCAATAACCCCTATACTAGGTTGTCTTTGGTAACAGAGTATGCCCTGCATTTAAGATGATTGTTAGATGGTCCCATAGAGGTGGACACATAGATGGTTTTATCTCATTTTCCTTTTATCATTAATAAGATTCTCTGATGGAGTTTGTTCTGCCAAAAACCGTGAAATTGTAGATTCACTGCAGAATAGTAAAAGAGGCCGGTTAAGGGCCAAATTTAGGAAACAGATAGGTAAGTTGATTTCTTAGCATATTTTTTGGTTGTTAGGGAGAATTTTCCCTGTTTTCTATATATAATCAGTTATATATATATATATATATATATATATATATATATATATATATATATATATATATATATATGCTGATGTTATAAAAATGGTGATAGAGGCTCAAACATGAAGCTGACCTTAGAGAGTGATAGGCAGTCCAGTTAGCAGTGCATCAGTCCAGTTAGCATATGCTTCAGTCCAGTTTTGAGTTCACCTTGACACCCATTATGAACAGATAGACATTTAGAACAGGGAATTCATTCCTGTTTGACACAGGAAGCAATGATGACAGTTAGCAAATTAATGGTTCCTGCACTTCCCCTTAAGATCAATACTTGGAAAGGGGGCTGTATAACCTGGGTACATCCGAGTAAGGGAAATCCCCATATAGGAGGCTAATTGTGAATGTATCAGATCTAGTGTATCAGCCCATATCAAGTATCAGTTCATACCTTAAGCCTTAGATGTTGCTATGGACCATGCTCTGTTTTGAACCTCATTAGTAGGCTAATTTGTACGAGAGTACCTGTAATGATTACAGTTTACATGTTGCTAGGGAGGAAAGTAAGAGAGAGGAGCAATCGAGGTAGCAGTAAAAGGGTTCAGTGTATCCTTGTCTGTGTCAACAGGGAGTAAGAAGGTGGTTTAATTGCTGAGATACTAGTTTAAAAGAAACAATGAATGGTATCATGGGTAGGGCTGTGTCTAGTCTAGGCAGGAGCAAGGTTAATCTGAGACTGTACTAAAATTAGATGTGTTAAGTAATTTGGGTGACTGCATTCAATCATAACAGGATATGACAATCGATGAGTGTGGTTATCCAGGGTACCAGAGTTATAAATTGATATAGAGTATCATGTAGGGGCAGTTGGGGGTCCAAGGATTTGGGGCAAGACAGTACACATCAGTAGAGGGTTTTAGGAATGGATTTTCCACTGGATACGTTAAAGGCTTTGTAAAAAAAGGAAAAGGCAATGTCAGCTAGTGTTGGAAGGGTGACACCAATATGCACTGACACTTGTGCATATAGGCAAGTTAGGAATATAGGAAACAGGGGTGGCATATGTATCCCAACAGTATATGTATATGCTACCATGGTTGTTAGTTTTAAGTTAGCCTAAAATAGGTTATGTGTTGGGTTAGATTGTAAAGTAGGTGTAAAGGGTAGATAAACCATGTAAGTAGAATGATTGAACAATAGTTAAAAAGGCAAACTTAGTGTAGCCACCTACTCACTAAAATATAAATTAACCTAGAGGGCTAATTATCAAATAGTTGGGCAAAGTTGTACTCTCCAATTGTATTTTGATTCTATTAATTCATAAAATAGGTTCATTGGACTTCTGACTCAATGTTTGGCCATGCCAACTGCTCAGGACCGCAGGCAAGTATACCTTGCCGAACATATACAGTATTTACATTGTTTTCTTTCTATTGTACTTCTTTCATATGGTTACCTGTTTCCCATATTGTGATTGGTTTGTCATCAAATGTTTCACCTGTTTCTAGATTTACGTACACGTATAGGATATTCGACATTGCTTGATTATTGGTCTTTTTGTGTTACCTTGTCTCGTGATTGAGTTGTCAGTTTCTATATCTTGTTTTTGACTTGACTATTCTTGACTGGGAGTATCTTGCATTGTAATACAGTTGAGATATACTATAGATTGTGAGTATCATACATTGTACTATGACCTATAGCCGATTCTTTCATCTTGATATTGCTTGATTGACTTGACTTGAGATATACTATAGATTGGGAGTATCTTATATTGTACTATGACCTATAGCATATATTGACTGATTGATTGACTTGATTTGCGACACTATGAATTGGGAGTATCTTGTATTGTACTACGATTTATAAGAGTCTGCTTGACCTTGTATCCTTAGGAAAGGAGATCGATACTAGAATTGGCTAATCTCGACTGAGAGTATCCTGCTTTGTACGTCAATTGAAACACTATAGATTGGGAGTATCTTGCATTGTACTACAAGCTATAGGAGTTCTGATTGATAGTTAGCCAAGTCTAGTATTATATTTCCACACGACTTGTCGTCTTTAGATGTTCTTCTTGCAGTGTTCTTATCCTTCTTACATATTATTTACTGTCATATTAGTAGGCATCTTTTATGTATCTTGCTAGCCCTCTGAGGACCTGATGATCTCTTCAGGTAAGCTGATTGCACGGAGTTAGTTAGCTGAGCATGTGGTAGTTGACTTCATCTGCATGATTCAGGTATTTTATTAGTGTTATTGATTTACTATCATCATCGTGCTTTTATGATATATCTTGCTTATTAGCTTAGCTTTATAGACTC
This sequence comes from Iris pallida, assembly GCA_029216955.1. Taxonomy (NCBI): domain Eukaryota; kingdom Viridiplantae; phylum Streptophyta; class Magnoliopsida; order Asparagales; family Iridaceae; genus Iris; species Iris pallida. Next base: position 5,355,837 of record JANAVB010010400.1, read on the forward strand.
ATATTATTTTGGGAGTCTAATCGGACATATATGCTAGTGGACTGCAGACCACGACCCATACTTGTTCATTCTTGTTTTATATAATTCCTGTGGATTGAGATATAGTTTAGATTAGACAGAATACCATGACCTTGACAGCTTATACGTACTCGAGTCGGGCTGGAGTCCGCTCGATACGTAGCTGGCTTGCTCACGAGCTCGCGTCCGAAAAGCGGGTGTGGGTCGTGACAAGTTTTTGTGGTGGCCCATGCAGGTCAGAGCATATCTTATCGGTTATGTAACTGTACTGATACGAGCCTGCAAATTTTACTAAACCCTTAGAAATCTCAATCTACACTGTCTTGAAAATTCTCCTAGAAATTCTTTACGTCCTTGAAAAACTCCATAATTGTTCTCGATTATACTTCCTTGCTTTTCGTACCATTGATTCTCGTCCCTTTTTATTTCGAGGTGACGAACGATCGTGCTATCTAGGATTTATCAGAAAGTCTTAAGTTATAGTATAATATTGCTTGACTATTGAATATTTGGTTGTTTATAGATATGAAGGATTATAGTTGCCATATGCCTAGATATTTGTTTATAGACTTGTTAGCAACTAGCTAGAAGATTTTAGTGAACGTGTTTTGAGGAGTAGTGTGACCAAAGGTGGGTAGAAGTCCTCATGTATTCGGAGTTATAAAATGACTAGAGAATGTCATAAAATAATTTTGGAGAAATTAAGCTTGAGGAGATTAAGAAAATAGTAGACTTTGATTTTTAGGAATAATTATGAGTTAGAATTTCGAGGACAAAATTATTTTAATGTGGGTTGATTTGTGAGCCCTTGTGCCAATTTTTTAATATTTTCTTAATTTTATTATTATCCTTGGCATGTTATATATATATGTATATATATATGCCCTGAAAGACCCTTATAAAATTCTATAACTTAGAAAGGAGTTTCCACGCAAATAGTTACTTAGAGAGGGCCTTAGTGCAAACTTCACTATTTGTAATACTTGGTTGGCCAACCCCTGAACCAATTCGAACTCTGTTCTTCCAGTTGAGCAAAGAGATAAATTCAAATCATTTAAAAATAGTTTTTCCCTCTATCTAAATTCTCCTTCTGTTCAATCCAAAAATATTGTATATATATGGAGAAGAGGCAGCCGCTCCTCAACACATACGAACCCTATTTTTTCCCATCGCAAGAACGAGATTGGAAGGGAGTGGAATTAATCAAGAAAGGCAGTCAACTTCTACCCATCTCCAATAGGTAACCCTTATCTTCATTAAATTTTTGTGAATCCTTATCCTTAACAAAAGGACTAGGTTGGGACCTCTAGTGTTCGATGAAATCCTTAAGAGGGACTTCTTGTACCAATATGGCATTATAAGGTTGTATATTATGAGTAATTTTGGTCATTGGAATGTAATAGGAACCTGTATCATGTCATACATATAGGATGTGTTCCATGACAAATTTGTGTGGGTAGTGAACTGCATAAACAACAGTTTAGGCACTAGTATATGTAAGAGTTACCTATAGGTTTAGAAAGGAGTTGCCATAAGAACACTTAATTCTGATACCAACATATGTATGTGCACCGGGCTATAAAGGTCCCAAAGTGAAAGGTGATGTCTAGTATTCATGGCATAGGAAATAGGTAGGAAGTGTCCAAGCATAATGTAATTTAGTGTGTACCAAGAAGTTAGTAGGCAGTGGCTGATATGCCAATGCATAGGCATGTGGCTCTATGTGAGGTATCCGAAGTATGAACAAAGCATTGTCCAAATCCGATCCTGTCAAGATTTGTCCAATGGCAGAGTATATATAATTGCTATTTGGGTCATTGTGTAGGGAGTGGAAGTTAGTAGGTCCAACGTTCAGGTGTATACAGATATACATGGGTATCCAATGGTTGAGATAGGTGCAAGTAGCAAACAAATGGGGGTTTCCAAGGAGCAGTGGTTCGTAATATAGAAGTATCAGTGGGCTATACAAGGATGCAGCATCCAGGTTATATGTTGGTGTCACAAGATATGTGCAATTATACATTACAGCCTATAAGCAGAACTCAGTAGGCACCTGTTACAGGAAACATATAGGGTTAAGTCCATAGAGAGGAGGCTATTCCTATGCACATGAGAGATACTATGGCAAGTAGGCGTTCCCTACAGTTTCAAATCTTGGATTCAGAGGTGGTGTACCTGAATATAGGTTATGGGAGTTGAACGAAAGGTTGTGGCAACCTATACAAATAATTAATTAAGAAGGACAGGTTGTATTCTGTATAAATACTAGCCTCAGATTGTACCTACCTTCGATTGCACTCCATGCCAGCCTATTTGTGTCAGTTTGCACTCATTTAGATCACATCTTGAATTAAGCTTGCATTATACCAATAACCCCTACATTGGTTGTCTTTGGTAACAGAGTATGCCCTGCATTTAAGATGATTGTTAGATGGTCCCATAGAGGTGGACACATAGATGGTTTTATCTTATTTCCCTTTTATCATTAATAAGAATCTCTGATGGAGTATGTTCTGCCAAAAACCATGAAATTGTAGATTCACTGCAAATAGTAAAAGAGGCCGGTTAAAGGTCAAATTCAGGAAACATATAGGTAAGTTGATTTCTTAGCATATTTTTTGCTTGTTAGGGAGAGTTTTGCCTGTTTTCTATATACAATCAGTTAGATATATATATATGCTGATGTTATAAAAATGGTGATAGAGGCTTAGACATGAAGCTGACCTTAGAGAGTGATAGGTAGTCCAGTTAGCAGTAGATTAGTCCAGTTAGCAGTGCATCAGTCCAGTTAGCATGTGCTTCAGTCCAGTTTTGAGTTCACCTTGACACCCATTATGAACAGATATACATTTAGAACAGGGAATTCATTCCTGTTTGACACAGAAAGCAATGATGAGAGTTAGCAAATTAGTGGATCCTGTACTTCCCCTTAAGATCAATACTTGGGAAGGGGGCTGTATAACCTGGGTACATTCGAGTAAGGAAAATCCTATATAGGAGGCTAAGTGTGAATGTATCAGATCTAGTGTATCAGCCCATATCAAGTATCAGTTCATACCTTAAGCCTTAGATGTTGCTATGGACCTTGCTCTGTTTTGAACCTCATTAGTAGGCTAATTTGTACGAGAGTACCTGTAATGATTACAGTTTACATGTTGCTAGGGAGGAACGTAAGATAGAGAAGCAATCGAGTTAGCAGTAAAAGGGTTCAGTGTATCCATGTGTGTGTCAACAGGGAGTAAGAAGGTGGTTTAATTGTTGAGATACTAGTTTAAAAGAAACAATGAATGGTATCATGGGTAGGGTTGTGTCTAGTCTAGGCAGGAGTGAGGTAAATCTGAGACTGTAATAGAATTATATGTGTTAAGTAATTTGGGTGACTGCGTTCAATCATAACAGGATATGGCAATCGATGAGTGTGGTTATCCAGGGTATCAGAGTTATAAAGAGATATAGAGTATCATGTGGGGGCAGTTGGGGGTCCAAGGATTTGGGGCAAGACAGTACACATCAGTAGAGGGTTTTAGGAATGGATTTTCCACATGATACATTAAAGGCTTTGTAGAAAAAGGGAAAGGCAATGTCAACTAGTGTTGGAAGGGTGACACCAATATGCACTGACACTTGTGCATACAGGCAAGTTAGGAATATAGGAAACTGGGGTGGCATATGCATCCCAACAGTATATGTATATGCTGCCATGGTGGTTAGTTTTAAGTTAGCCTAAAATAGATTATGTATTGGATTAGATTGTAAAGTAGGTGTA
>JANAVB010010400.1:5364620-5401784 GCA_029216955.1 Iris pallida
CGTCCAAATGTAGTAGTAAGGTAGAAACTATGAACAATAATCCGTAAAGCACAAGAAATTAATTTCATGTCAATACTGATTTTGAAAATTATTTGTAGCCCTTTTATTTATTTATAGAAGATATTCCAATTATTTAAAGAATTATTGTATTTTCAAAATTCTTTATTAAAATATTTTTATTATTTAAAAATATATATTGATTTAATATTTAATTAACTATGGTGATTGAAGTTGGAAAGGATTTTCTAAATAGCTTTAAATTAATAACAGGTTTTATCTAGATTTGATATGAATTTGATAAGTTATTTTAAATTGATTTGAAGAAATATATAATTACTAATGGAAAATTTAAACCTTCCTAATCCTTATCTAAATAGGGTCTCCACCTCCTATAAAAGGAGAGCCCCATTGTTTACTTTCTCCATAAATTCCACAAACATCATCATCCACCACAACCCAAGCATCGTGTATCGCGTTTGTGTCCCCTTCTCTATCCACTATTTTTCCCTTGCACAAATACATTATCCTCATCGCGTCCGACACACCCGGATGCATCTCCTCGTCACCATCATCGTGTCGGACACACCCGACACGGCCTAAATTCCTTGCTAACCCTAAAAACCTAACCATGCCCCCTGTTCTGCCTCGCCACCGTGGCCGCTCCCCTCCCTGTACCTCCAAGACATGACCGACAGCCCCGCCTACCCTTTTGCCGATACCAACTCCGTACCACCACCGTGGCAACCGCAGATCCACTGCCAGCACCCTGACTCCAAATCCTTTGCCACAGAACTATTGGCCATCACCAGCACCCAGACTCCTCTTCTCTGTCACTATTATTGCCACCACCAACCCCCACAGGATGACGCCGCCACCACCTGTAGATCAACGCCACCAACACCATATAATCGCCTACCACCGGAGCAACTCCATTCTTCCCCACACACCCGGCCAAAACCCGGCTAAAACCTCAACCAATCCCTGCCACGTCCATCACCGACGCGGCCGCCCAAAGCCAACATCATCACCAACACCAGAAAACCCCAATTCGAAATAAAGAACAAATCCTTACCTTGCCCTGACCGCTGACCCCTCTCTGCGGCACCGAGTTCTACAACTGGCGCACCTGGCCATCTCTTCTCGCTATCATTGCTTGCAAATCCTCTTTTGGCAAGTATGGAAGGGTTGGCAATGGCTATAGATGGTTGGATGGAGAATATGGAGTTTTTAGGATTTGTTTTTAGGGGTTGGGTGGATGTATGGTGGAAAATCTGAGTTTCTAATTTTATATGGTTGTACAATAAGTTTATATATATATATATATATATATATATATATATATATTTTTTTTTTTTTATATATATATATATATTGTTGTACAATAAGTTTATATATGGCTGTTCTATGCATGGTCGTTCCGGGCATGGCCATCTCTTCTCGCGGCGTGCCCACCAAATCCGAGTTCCTAATTTTCAAAATTTGAAAATTTAGAAAATTTGGAAACTTATTGTACAACCATATATATATATATATATATATATATATATATATATATATATATATATATATATTTTTTTTTTTTTTTTTTTTTTTTTTTTTTTTTTTTTTTATATATATATATATATATATATATATATATATATATATATATATATAAAATATATATATATATATATATATATATATATATATATATATATATATATATATTATGTACAATAAGTTTCCAAATTTTCAAACATTTATTTTTGACCCGTAAAAATATAGTTCCAAATGATAAACCGGTTTTCTAATGTTTTTCAAATGTTTGTTTAAATTAATTCTATTAATAGTTTTCCATCTATAATTCCTTCTGACAACTTAGAGTATCTTTAGCCTAAAATGGTTTTGATTTCACAATATGTATTATCTAAAATATTTTGGACTAGCAAAATATATTTTTCAATATAGTTTTCCAATAATAAAGTATGTTCTCTAACGTAGTTATCTCCTTAAAATTTTCCTCGATTATCACCATTGATCATGACTGATCGTGCGTCCTGTTTTCTTCTGACTTTGGACCCCCTTCGTACTGGTTATGACAATTGGAAAAGTTGAGCCTTGAACCAAGAACACTTATCCAATAGAAATTTAGCCAATGTACAACTACCCTCATTTGTTCGAAAACCAAGGTACGACTTTCATGTGTTAGCCCCTTAAAATTTTGCATTTGTATTCTACCCCCCTACCGTAGTTTTAATTTTGAGAACGAAATTTCTTTAAGTTGGGTAGGATGTAAAACCCTTCAAAATTAAAAGGAATATTTAGATTTATTTCTGGATTTTATTTAATTCTAATTTATTTTTATCTTATTTATATTATATAAAAGGACTATAGCCATGGTTGAGTTTGAATATACAAGACGACTAGAAAGTATGGCATGCCTAGTGTAGTCGGGTGCATTAACTAGCATGCTAGCCATGTTAGGAATGCCATGGTCCTATTGTAATATCTTGCATGTTAACCATTCAAATTATGGCATAAGTTATATTTTTATTTTATTAATTAGTTAAGAAAGTCTTTATGACTTTTTAGGAGATCCGGTTGCACCAAACCTTCCCAAACCTCTTCCAAGTCAAACCCAACCCTATGCAGTCATGTTGGGCATTAATAAATATTAATAATTACATATATTTGTATTTAATTAAGATTTGGATTGAATTTCATAGATGGAATTAATTAGTTCTATATTAGGAAAAGTTGGACAAGTTGAAGCTTGTCAAATCCTCGCACCACACCTGGCAACACACCAGGCGTCAATCCCAGGCAAGATACCTTGCCATAATTTACTGTTTATATTCAGTCTGTATTTTTGTTATTTGCATATCACTGTTCATTTATTTCAAGCTGTACCATTATTACAGTTCCTGATTTATTGCATGCTCAGTGATATTAGCTATACTTTATTTATTATCCCTTGATTGCATATGAACCTAGAGTTAAGGGACTATCATCTGTAGTGTGTTACACAACCTTGACATAGTTATACCATGAGATATGTGTAAGTTGTGAGTTGCATATAGCCTCCGGACTTGCGTGTTGGCCGATTACTGATGCGTATGGGACGTGCGTTAGGTCGAACTGTCAATAGATGTGTGTTAGAAGACTTGACAGTTAGTAGTGTTACTTGGTCATGGATGCGACATGATAGGAGCATTGGGTGGGAAGAACAGTTCCTTAATGTATGGGCCACATATGCACTTTTCTATTCCTGATCCTGCTGGCCTCTAATATTCGAAGAATGCTATGCTTGGAGGTCCCTGGTATCATGATGGGACCATACCTGAGTTTCCTGTACCTGTAGCTAGATGCCCATGCGTTGAAGGTTTGTTCTTAACTGCATGAACACAGTAGAATGGTTAGGTACCTTATTGATGTCATGTCACTTACTTTTATTTGTGGCATATTTATATTCAGTATTTTCATGGCATATTCTTTATGTATCTTGTTACGTCCCTCTAAGGACCTGTGAATTCTCCAGGTGTGTCATTTATGATTTTTTCAGGTGCTCTAGCTAAGGCCATGGTTTACTCTTTTCCTTCGAGGTGATTGTACTTGGATCGCCTTCACGTCATTCGACAAATTTATTATTATGTATTCTTCTATTTTTAGTTGGTAGTGGATTTGTCGCCACCCAACGATTGTAAATGACAATTCATGAGTTTATTATAAATTTTGTCTTCTTTATTTATGGATGAGATTAGTAAAGTGGTTTACTATATTTTGTATCTTATGTATACATTCGATGGCTCCATACATTGGAGTATACTTCGTATGTATGCAGCTGTCATGTCGACGTACTTAGTCCTAAGTATTTTGGGACTAGGGCATTACATTTTTTGTGGTGGCCCATGCTGGTCGAGTTTATCACTTCGGTCACGTTACTGGTCCTATTATTGTTTTTGTAAAAAAAGAAAAAAAAGAAAAATTATTTGTATATATGTTTAATTTAAGGATTTGATGAAAATGTTATTTCTTGCTATTTTCAAATATAGTTATAAACAAAAAATTTATACTTTGACAAAAGTTAGTTTGTAGCCTAAATCACTTTGTTAGATTTTAAATTCTTATATATATATATATATATATATATATATATATATATATATATATATATATATATATATATATATATATATATATATATATTTTATGTACAATAAGTTTCCAAATTTTCAAACATTTATTTTTTACCCATAAAAATATAGTTCCAAATGATGAACCGGTTTTCTAATGTTTTTCAAATGTTTGTATAAATTAATTCTATTGATAGTTTTTCTATCTATAATTCCTTCTGACAACTTAGAGTATCTTTAGCCTAAAATGGTTTTTATTTCACAATATGTATTATCTAAAATATTTTGGACTAGCAAAAATATATTTTTTAATATAGTTTTCCAATAATAAAGTATGTTCCCTAATGTTGTTATCTTCTTAAAATTTTCCTCGATTATCACCATTGATTATGACTGATCATGCGTCCTATTTTCTTGTGACTTTGGACCCCCTTCGTACTGGTTATGGCAGTTGGACGAGTTGAGCCATGAACTAAGAACACTTACCCTATAAAAATTTAGCCAATGTACAACTACCCTCATTTGTTCGAAAACCAAGGTACGAATTTCATGCGTTAGCACCTTAAAATTTTGCATTTGCATTCGACCCCCCTACCGTAGTTTTAATTTCGAGAACAAAATTTCTTTAAGTTGGGTAGGATATAAAACCCATCAAAATTTAAAGAAATATTTAGATTTATTTTTGGATTTTATTTAATTCTAATTTATTTTTATCTTATTATTATTATATAAATGGACTATAGCCATGGTTGAGTTTGAATATGCAAGACGGCTAGAAAGTATGGCATGCCTAGCGTAGTCGAGTGCTTTAACTATTATGCTAGCCATGTTAGGAATGTCATGGTCATATTGTAATCTTTTGCATGTTAACCATTCAAATTATGTCACAAGTTATATTTTTATTTTATTAATTAGTTAATAAAGCCTTTATGACTTTTTAGGAGACCCGGTTGCACCAAACCTTCCCAAACCTCTTCCAAGTCAAACCCAACCCTATGTAGACATGTTGAGCATTAATAAATATTAATAATTACATATATTGGTATTTAATTCAGATTTGGATTGAATTCCATTGATATAATTAATTAGTTATATATTAGGAAAGACCTTTTTAAATCCTCAGTCCAATCAATTAGCCAACTCACCAAACAACCAAATCATACCATAGTGGACCCCTACCATAGATTTTGGCCAAGCAACCCCCCCATGGCCGAACACCCCATAGGAAAAGGATTCCCACTCCTTTTCATACATGCAACCCAATAAAGCCCATATATATACATCAACTTAGCCCAAACCCTAACCCTAGCCTAATTCCTCCTTTCTTTCCACCCCCATAGCCGACCACCCCTTTCCCTCTCCATATTTTTGGCAGTACTTCTCTCCCCATAGCCTCCATACATCATCTCGTCCATTGTACATCTCTCCATCCTTCACAAAAACTCATATCCTCCACCATACATCTACCCAACTCCTCAAAATAAATCCTAAAAACTCCATCTTCTCCATCCAACCATCTATAACCATTGCCAACCCTTCTATACTCACCAAAAGAGGATTTGCAAGCAAGGATAGCGACAAAGGTTGGAGCTTTGGCGAGGAGAAGTCGTCACAACCTCTCTAGCAAGGACCTTTGGTAAGAAATCCTAATCTTTTCATCTCAAACGCTTATTAAAATTCTCTAAAAAATATGTGAAATATGTAGAAATCATATTTTGATGGCTTTTGTTATGTATAATCATCCATAAATGTTTCATGAAATATAGGCATAATATTCATGTTTCGGTAGGATCAAAATAAACCCCATTGTGAAGGAACTATGAGATATTGGTGCCTATTCTCGAAAATAAATTTTATGTGTGTTCATATATATAAATTAGGATTTTTAAGTATTTTTTCACGATTTTAGCAACTCAAATCTGGTCGAAAATATTATAGGTCAAAACTAGCTAATTTCGGGTAACCAGCTGACCTAGAATGTCCCAAACTTATAGTATAACTCAACCCTTGTACCTATGATATTATTCTTAAAATAAGATATTTTATTGCTGTTTAAAATACATATTTAGTTATTTTAGAAATTTTGAGTCATTAACTACGTTCCGGGCGAGTTTCGGGTAGACTAGCTAACTTAGTAATCAACCAGTCATAAATGTCTTTAGAAATATTAATTCTAGAATTTTAGAGATAAATTTGTAGAAAATTAGTTTAAATATTACTTTTATGATTTTTTATATGATTTTTAAGTATATTATTGAAGTAAGGGCATAATCGACTAATTAAGAGTTAGAAACCCTAAAACTGTGTTTCGATGTCTCGTGGAACCTGTGTGTGATTGTATGGATCTAAATGGTTCCACGAGAGATTGAATATAATTTTAACACATTACTTTGACTAATTAAGTTGTATCGTAAGTTTCATAAGTAGTGACTTAATCTAGTTAATTAATTATCTAGGAGCGTCGGGTTCCGGATGCGGGGACGCGGGAGTGGCGTTTCATATTTACAGTACGGAATCAGGCAAGATACCTTGCCACCTTACTCTGTGATGTACATATTCTAATTTTCAGTACTTATTTTGAGCATTTCTTATTTGTTACTATAAAACTGTGCGTCCAAGTCACACTTGGGTACAAGCGACTCTATCGGTCATTTTTTTGCTTTTATTTATCTCTCTTGCATTGACTTAGCCTAGTGACCACCCATTGTTGATGAGGTATTGGTATATCTCATACGGCCTTGACACTTGCTTTACCATGTGTTGTAAGTCACATATAGGACACGTACCCGCATAGTCGGCTGGCTACCGATACGTATGAAGCGTGCGACGGATAGGAGTAACTGCCAGTAGAATTGCATACTAGAAGACTTGGCAGTTACTAGAGGTTCATATCAGTCATAGAGATGATGATACTAGGCATTGGGTGGGGAGAACAATACCTGACGTATGGGCTTCGATTACACATCCCTTGTAACCCGGAAGCTCCCCTGGAGATACGGGTATGCTTAACCCCTCAGGTTGGCCACTGACGTTCTTGAATGTTATGCGCTTGGTCACTGGTGCCTAAGAGGGGACTATACCGGATCCTATATTCAGCTAAGGCTCATGCGTCGAAGGATTGTATCTCAACTGCATATTCACAGTAGAATGGTTAGGTACCATATTGCATGCATCACTTTATTTCCTATTTATTATCACAGTTTATATGGCATGGTATTTTCTTGTATCTTGCTACGTCCCTCTGAGGACCTGGTTATCTCTCTAGGAGTAGATGACTTCCCGCAGGAGTACGGAGCGGCACTGGATCCATCCTATTTTGATGACGAGGCATCTCTTGCTGATTTTTAGGCTATTCATTTATTGAGACATTAGTGGATATTTTTATATCTCTTTTCTTTATATTTTACGGAGGTTGGACTCCGATCTTATGAGACTATTTTCATAGCTGTTTGGAGTGAGTATGTTCACCCGGCTATCTTTTGATACACTCATTTATTATCTGGACTTTATTATCTTCTGTGTTGAGCTGTGATGAGATTATATTATATTATTCTCGCTCGTGATGATTTATTATACAGCTTATGTACGTATACGAGGATTCCATATATTGGAGCATTCTTCATATATGTGTAGCTGGCATATAAGCGTACTCGGTCCTATACATTTTAGGACTGGGGTGTTACACATTCGAAGCCTAGTCTACTCGTCGCCTGAAAGCACAGAGGCTCTGTCGTCTCCACAAGCACGGTCTACTCGTCGCTCCAAAAGCACAGCAGTGCTTAGACCTCACCAGCGGCACAGGAAGCATGGGTCCACCCCAATTGGTTTATTTAAACTGCCTTATGCAGAAAAGATTGGGATTAAATCATGATTGATATCATATAAGATTGATTTAAATCTTAGACGACTCCAAATCTAGGATAAAATCCTAAGATTTATTCGGCTTTATCCGAGCAAGCAAATCGGCACACGGCACGTTTCATCTCCTTCGATTATGTTAATAACCACCAGAGATCTCGATTGAGGGTAATCTCGATGTCCGACATGTGTCAGCGTCTCAGAAGCCCGTATCGTATAATGACGGTAGATTCTTTTATATCTCAGGAACCCTAATGCACATTGCATATGTGCTCGGTTCAATACAAATAGAAGAAGTTCTCCTTTATGTTAAAAGGAAAGAACCTTCATCCAAGGAGGAACAATCCACCAACCAACCAACAGAAGAACAACCACCTCCAAGGGATCTTCTCCTCCAGACAGCCTCTTGATCGGTGACCCTAGAGTTCCATCAAAGGTGCCAGAAAGCCAGAGCAAGGTTGATTCGTTGTCAGATCATCAACGGAGTAAAGGAGCCGATGCAGTGCTCGATCTCCATCGTCTCACTTTTCTATAAACCTCTTCTCCCTGTACTTAGAATATCATGTTTAGGACTTCCTTCTTTATACACAAATACCTTATATGTTCAATAAAGCAAAAAGTTCGTTCAACTTTTTGTTATATCGAAAAAAATGGCGACTCTGCTTGGGACTACCTTCTCCTCCAACGAGAAGGCGGTGACGCAATCTGATAACTTGCTAGGATCTTTCCAAGACATGCTGGTCGTACGTTTCGACCAACAAGCTTTTGAAGATCTCCTCTCTAATGAAAAGTGGAAGACTTCGAAGCAGTTCGTACAACCGAAGAAGACTGAACATGTCTGGAGGCCTAAGGCGGCTGTAGCTAACAGCATGATGGTGGGAACTGCGTCTCAGGACCCCCTCAATGTCGAAGCCACGTAGAAGATTTTGCCTGCTACAGCCTTATCCCCTCGCTCCATTCCTGTCATGGAAAAGCATGGCGAGGAAGACGGTGGTTCTATGATTGATCTGACGAAGGCACGGCGCCAAAGGAAGCACACACCGGTCCAACCCCTCACGACTGGAGCATTGTCGGTAAGAAGATCTGTCTTCGACAGAATTGCTTTCCCTTTAGACGAGCCTTCGGCGGACTCTGAATACTTCATCCGCTGGGGGTAGTAGAAAGAGATCACAGGTGGTTCGTGCTTCGTACAATAAGCATATAGCACCTATGGCATACCAGAGGCCTGCGTTGAGAGCGAAGGATCCACGGCTCTGAGAGCCAAGCCAGGGGTACGTCCTACGGAGAGGGAGCTATGGGAACAGTTTTTCCACAAAAGCGACAAGAGGCTTCTCCGCCAGACCCGCTCTGACCGTACTTGCGTGCAGCTTTCCTGCACGTACAATAGGGGTGCCATGAGGGAAGATCCGAACCTCTCCCAAGCGAAAGAAGAATCTGTGGCATAGGGAGTGCCTAAATCAAGGCACTCTTGCACCCAGATTACCATCAACTGCTGCTGCCAGCATACGGTCGTGCCATCATCGAGCCAGCATTCCATCTTCCAGAGACTTTACTCCAAGTCGACCCCATGCCAGAGGATCAACAAGGGTTCGGTAAGCCATAGAGAAGATGAATCCCGTATCGTCATGTGCTACGCGGCGCAGGGTTCCAGAGCTTTCAAGAGGCCCTCCCAGAATCCTTCCTTGTCGGTCGCTAAACCGAAAAGGAGGCCGGAGAGCAGCAAAGCTAAGGTACCCGATGCTGGTGTGTTCCAAGGCACCCGTTCCAGATCTGTATTGGGTGCCATAAAAAATACTGGGGGTTGCCAGCCTCCTACCATGCACGACAACCCTGTGTTCCGATCTGAGGAGGAGCAATACGACACGGATGCCTCCATAGGTACAACTAATCACCAGACTGGGGTAGCAACCGTGCTAAGTTCGAGGAAGATCACAATCTTACGATGTATCCTCAAGACGGCGAGGCTTAGGCGTCTTAGCCAGAGAGCAAAGGATCAACGGCTCCCTTGACTCATCCTCATACTTGGTCTGTGTTAATGGCCGATGGCAATGAGGAAGACAACAACGAAGCTCTCAGACGTATCGAAGACCTTGAGACAAAGTTAGATACGCTGACGGACATCCTAAAGACTTTGTCCTTGGTCATAATCGACCTCAAGAGCAATATGGTCCCCGCTGCCTCTACACCTACGCTTGATCCGCCAACCAATGACGGATCCAGCAGGCTGCCTGCCGCCCACCAGGCAGGACCCTCCTCATCTACTCCATCAGCTACAGGTTCTGTAATACCGGTCGAGATACAGTTGGCCATCAAGGAGCTATATGCTCGTCATGATGCCAAGAAGAAGCAGACAACACTCCGAAAGAGGGGTATCCGACAGCCATACCCTGCCGAGTGGGACAACATCGTTTACCCTCCCAAATATAATCCGCAGACGCATACACCCACGAAGGAAAGGGGTCTCCTCGACAATGCTTGAGGTACTTTACCTCGGTAACTGGGCACCTGCCAAAGGATAACGCCCTCCGATCCAACATATTCATAGGAGCCCTGTGGGGGGTAGCTTATGAATGGTTCTGCAATCTTTTGTATCTCGTCATTTGAAGACCTGAAGACTCTGTTCATGGACCGATTCTACGAAGGAGGGATGGACATGACGATGTCGACCCTCATGGAGATTATCTAGAGGGAGAAGGAGCCTGTCCGTGCATACATCGAGCACTTCCGCCAGGCAGCCCTCAGTTTACCGCCCGACATGCCTGACCCCATGCTTATGGACTCATGCCGCAAGAATATGCTACCCGCAATCATATTATGGCATAGTGCTCCATGCATGAAGTGGACGCCTTTCATTACAGAGGCGGGCACCGCATAGAGGAAAGTCCAGGACGCACAGCTCCTGGGGCTACACTTTCCTGCGCCTGAAGACAAGGGAGACGCTCGTCCAGCAGCAACCCTAAAGATAGAAAAGGCAAGCAGGCCATAACCGTCAATATCTTCAAAGTTTCAGCATCCGTGAACCCCAAGACCGTAGAAACACAGAGGCCGAGGGAGACTTACTCCTTAAATGACGAGGATACACTGGATCTCTTCGAGATGCTTACGAAGAGTGGTAAACTGTCCATCCTGGCACCCAGGCATCCTGATGAAGTCAGAAAGGTGGACCATCCCAAGTATTGCCATGACCACCAATATGTCCACCACTCAATACGAGATTGCTATGTGTTGAAAAGGCAAATCCAGTACCTCATCAACGCCAACTTCATATCGTTGGATTATGAGAAGAAGACCGTCACGGCCAACATGGTTACTCTACAGTTTGGGAGTTTTCTAGCTACAGAGGTGCAAGACGACGTCGTCCATATTCTAAAGGTAACAATAGAAGTAGTCAACCTTCCACCTGCACGGGCCAACGCTCAAGGGCTCATCCCATTCTCCACACCACAAGGCGGAGTCATCTGGGTCCATCCTGACCTGACTCCCGATATGATAAACCAGTGATCATTGTAACTCTTGGAAAACATTTCATGTCCTTCTCACATCTGAAATGTTATCCTTAGTTGTGTCTACCATGTCCTCTTTACCTTTGAGTAGTCACCTCTTCCCATAGTAGCTGTAAGCTGTCATAATTTTTAGAAAACATTTTACGTCCATATTACCTCTAAAGTGTTATTCTATATTGTGTCTACCATGTCAATATTACCTCTGAGTAGTCACCCTGTTATGATAACCCCAAAGTTGTCATAACAACCTAAAAAACAGTCACGTCTATATTACCTCTAAACTGTTATTCTAGTAGAAAGATGCTTGCCATGTCCATATAACCTCTGAGCAACGCACCCTTTCCTTGACAATTCTCTACAATTGTCATCTATAGAACCCTTCACATCAATATTACCTCTGAGTCATTCTATACCCCAGGATAGTCTATCCTTACCATGTCAATATCACCTCTGAGTAAGGAAAGTGTCTCTACAAAATCTCCCCGTGTTTGCCATGTCCACACAACCTCTGAGTAAACGCCCCATCCCCAATAAAGCTATGTGCTCTGAGGGAATTCTCATCTCTGTACAGGATTCACAACCATAAAGATAGACAAAACAGAGAAAGAAAACAAAAACTTCAGATACACATAAGGCAATATTTTCTATTACAAAAATACATATGGTCTCTCATAAACTGAGGGACAAGAAGAAACAAGAAGTCAAAATTAGGAAGACCGGTCCTGGATGTCTTCCAGCCAGCTCCTCAGATGAGTCTTCTGCTGTGCGATCGATGCTCGGACCCTCCTTTTGGCCTTCTGGCGTCTGACAGTGTCATCTCCGACAGAGGTCCAAGCCTGATGCGCAAGAGTCAACTCGGCCTGACAGGCATTGATATCTACCCTTTCTCGAGTCAGAGTCTCCGAGCGTTGGCGAAGGACATCCTTCTGGTCATCTGATTCCCCATCCTCAGTAAGGAACAGAGCATCCGTCAGCTTCTAAATCTGTTCCCGGAGGTCTTTGCAGTGCTCCTCCGTGGTTGCACAAGGCGGACTCGAGCCCCTTCGGCGTCAGCCAGTTCGAAAATCTTTGATTCGACCTCCACAAGTCGATCAGAAAGAGCTCGGCGCATCTACTCTTGGCGGGACTCCTCAGAAACCATTTTCTCCAATTCTGCTGTAGCTAAGATCGGCATGGTACAATCGAGACCATGGAGTTCCGGGGCAAATATTTTTATATCAGCCAACAATCCTTTTACAATCACGACCTGAGCCTCATACTCTGGATAATTGTATAAGAGCTGCAACGGACCTTCCACTAGGTCCCAGATCCATCCCACCAACGGCTGACCGTGCAAGACACCCTCTACACCATGAGTCAAAGCGTTGCGGATGGCCTCCAGCAGAAGTTGGACGCATGATTCCTTATCGGCCCGACTCATTGAAGTCATTGGAGAAACTACAACCCAAGGGACCAGGAGCGGAAGCAAGAGCCGAACTCTGCCCCTGTACTTGAGAGGACACAGAAGGAGCCGTCGATGAGACGATCGATGGTTCAGGAGGCATTGCCATCTGTACAACCACCTTGACCGTCGAGACTAGCCTTACAGCAATTCTTTGGGCCTTTGCTTCGATGGCCATATCGTTGGTCGTCTGCCCGACAGTTAGAACATCGGCTCCAGCACGGGCCTGTATGGGGGTAGGAGGAGGAATCCCTCCCGAATCAGAACGAGCAGCGGTAGCGTCCCCCTCATCTTCCTCCACGTTTCGAGGTGCATCAAGCGAGGCTCTTCAGAAAATCCCTGCTCTGACCAAGAAGCTCCCGCCTGCCCAAACTGCACAATTATAAGATGTAAAAAGAACAGGCAAGTTCGAAGAATAAAAGGACTTACCCTGGAGGAAGACCTAACATAGAGAGTCATTGTACCCTTTGCAGGCGCAGGGGTCATTCTAGCTCTTTTTACAGGAGGGAAAGTTTTCTTAGGTAAGAGCGGGCATCCTCGCAAGCTACCAAGAGTTCGTTCCTCCTCTATCTCCTCTGCAGACAAGCTAGAACCATCATTGGCTTCACTCTCAGAGGGCGCTGTCTCGGATGGAAGAGGAAAGGGTGAAGGAGGGGTTTCAAATTTTATCCCCTTAAGCAGACTCCGCTGACGATCATACTCCGGTGAGAAGGTATTGTATACACAGTAGAGCTAGGCAGCTGAGTATAGAAGACTCCCACCCCTCTGTAAACGAGGGGTAGTAAATATTGCCCCCGTACGACTGGCATTATAATAATGCCAGGCCCGAGCACCTTCTAAGAGACTATCTTTATGACCAAGATAGAGGTTCAATTACCCATCATCGCTTGGCTATAGCCAAATTGGCGGGTAAAACGACTGGGTAAATAAGTCTCCAAAAATACCCTGTTTTGGTTCCTATACACCAGGTGGGAAGGATGGATGGACTGTAACCAGAAGAACGCCCCAGGGGTCAGGTTCTCGTCCACCAACTTCTCGTCGGAACGGAAGCCACGAAAGGGGGGTAAAACCTGACAGATGGCATACTCGCCCAACCAACCAGCATCCACCGATAAGTAGGAAGGTCCCGAGGGACCCACACCAGGCACTTGTAATTGTGCAGAGTTGCATCCCCAACCTTATAACCGAAAATTGTATCGAGCTTTATCAGACCGGTACGATGTAGAGCCAACGAACCCATCCGGTAGTAATAAGAGAGCTCATCTGACGGGAAGTCCTCGTTACTACCCTCACAATCACGAATCTTCTGGGAGAACTCCCGCAGACCACGCAACAGGTTGCACACCATCGCCGGTAACAATTATAAAGGTTGCTTGAAAGCGAGCCTCACGACGGGCAGAATTAGATCCTGGCTAATCCGGTCAGCAGAACTAGAACCCCCTGGCACTACGACCATCCGCAGCCACACCATCAAGAAGGCCGCCAAGGTCGCTTTCGGGCTCACTGGGACCAGATTCTGGATGAAGAAACTATGAATGTTAGAAGTGGGACCACCCTCAGCATTGACAGACATAGCCGATACCCTAGCGGCACTCATCATGTCATCTACCTCATCAGCAGTATACGCTAGGCGTGAGGCATAGTAGGGCATCACCGACGTCGAGGGAACCAGGATGAAGATATAATTGACCCAAGCGTGGATCTAGGGCAGGTCCTGCGCCTGGTCTTGCTACCTGCATACTTGGTAGTGGCAGAATAGCTCCTTATACACATTCATCATATTAGGATACTCGATCTCCAAGGCTAACCATGAAGGCGCATGAGCATGCAACCACAGCCCCTTTAGTGGTCAAACTAAAAGGGAAGCGTCCTCCCCCTCCTCCCGCAACAGCTCTAGTCCTCACCGACGAAGAGCTAGAAGACTACGTCTGTGCCAATATTGAGGCACACTCTTTCGACGATGTAATCCCCCAGGATAAAATATCCCACTATATTAACAGGAAGTTGTCTTCGAACTACTCTGGTGCATGCTGGAACACCAAATATTTTCTAGACAACTCTCTGTATAAGCTACAGACGCAGGTGACGACCGTCAACCATGTGAGCCGAGTTGTCCATGCCCGGGATGCCTACTTCGTAGTTCCAGCCAGGAAAAAAGAAAATGGCAAGATGCAGTTCTATCGCTATACTGTGCAGGCAAAAAATCTTATCCAGAAGATGGGTTATGACCTGCACAACAACAAAGGGCTCAATTATGGCAAGGGTCGGTGTCTTCCCTTACAGATTCATGCTCCAAAGAGAAAAGCTCAAAACTATTACTAACGTATCCGTTGAGGGTTGGGGTACGTTACACCTACTTCAACCTCAGAAGACTCAGAGGAAGAAGTCATGAGGCACTTACACTCTTCTGACTCCTCCGCTTGGGACTCTGACACCAGCACCGGTCAAGTCTTTAAGAAAATGTTGTCTGCTAATGTGGCCTCTGCAAGCTTAACCGTCGAAGATAATCAGCACAGACGGTTACAAGAGTTAGAAGTGCAGGATAAAAGCACTTGCTCGCACAGCAAATGATCGAGCTTTACCAAGCCCGCATCTCCGTGGCCTTCAACAAAAAGGTCCACGAAAGATCATACCAAGTGGGGGACCTCGTCTTGGCAGTATGAAGACCGATGGTAATGACTCACAAGACGGCTGGAAAGTTCGAGCCCAAGTGGGAAGGGCCATTCGTCATAGAAACGGTATACTCCAACGGTACTTATCGGCTAGCTACGCCTAATGGTGACTTGCTAATGATGTCCATCAATGACAAGTTTCTAATGAAATATTATGTCTGAAGGCAGAACTAGCATAGGTGCCCACATCTACTGAAAAGGGTACCTATGAGTTCTGGTAAGGGGATCTCCCTCTCTCTCTTATATATTCTCTCAAGTAGATGAAGCACTTCACGTCCACATTACCTCTGGATTGCTCCACTACACCTGGAAGATGCGGCTACCATGTCTATATTAGCTCTGAGTAGTCATTCTTTTCGTATCAGTTCTATGGTTATTCCGGTGATCTAGAAAACAGTTCACGTCCATATTACCTCTGGATTGTTGTTCTATATCCAGGCAAAGATTAAGCCTACCACGTTCATACTACCTCTGGTCAGGAAAATCCCTGGTGAAGATTCCCTCTTTATTTTGAAGACAAGCAAAAGGGAGATGAAAGCTTCTATATTAAAAAATATGTGGCTACAAAGACCTATTACAGACCCGTCGTATTGCAGTACAAGCTTACAAAAGTACGGGGGAGGCGGTGAAAGAGCCAATCACTTCCTGGTTAAAAGAAAGCCACCGCCAGAAGCAGCTAGTGGCCCAAGCCGGGTATAAAGACTAGCACAGGACTTCCCTATCTCCCCAGCTGGCCATTGGAGCAACCACAGCTGCAGGCCTTGCTATTCCTCGGAATGCCAAGCAATCCAAATCCAGGAAGCAGAGGTCCAAGACGCCATTGACGCCCACGACATCCAGAGCATGGGGACGTCTCGAGGTCTAGTGGTAGTTCTACTATCGGTTCTTCGGATGAAAAGGTTTGCCACCGACGGCCACCTCAAGCAAACTCCAGGGTCTTCAGCAGCCGAGGGTCGGGCAAGCAAGGCCATTGTGGAAGTAGCTGAGTCTTCACTTGGAAGGGGTAGTCCATTATATAGACTATTCGCGTGGTCCAAGCACGAGCCAGATATCGGTCAGAAGAAAGCTTACAAGCTAAGCCAAAGCTCCACTCTGTGTCAGATGACAGTACTGCGAGTGACCGAAGGAACGTGACTCTAAACCACCTCTACCAAAGAGATTCGCAATCCCTGCAATGATGTAAGAGACTCCAATATCATGAAGTCATCAGAAGCTCTTGCTCTAAAATGATGACTCGGAAAAATTAACACTAAAGAGCTAGGCGTGATAACAGCCATCACCCAGCTCGTACAATCCTGCCACCTGTTCATGCTTCTGTTCAAAGTATTTGGAGCTTGACTCAAGTTCGGAACACTTTGAAGGGGGTCTTGTAGAAGCATGAAAAATCTCAACTGATGATGTCCCTTCACCATAAAGAAGATGATACAAAGGCTCAGCCTAAGTGCTAAAAAGACAAAACAGAAGATATAAAAAGAAGTCCCTTATGTGTCACGTCTACCAAAGTCTAGTACATACACATCAAGACTACACAAAAAGGACTAATTTTGTTCGTCTACAAAGGATCTGGTACAAATTTGACAGAGCTTATAAGGGTCTACAAAGGATTTGGTCTTCGTCAAAGCGCAACCCTTCTTCTTCATGCCAGAAGATTGACCTCCATCGAGGCATATTCTGACCTTTTTATGGGTACAGCCTCCCAGAAGCATATCAGCCACTCGGCCACTACAAGCAGCTTCCTGAAGCAGTCATTGGCCCGAGCCTTCAAAGAACGCAGCAGGCCGTAAAGCCCTGAATGGGAAGGACATAACACAACCTGTGGCTCTTCGGGTTGGCTATCCACCCATGACCTACGTCATCAAGACCTCGAAGATCTCCCAGACATCGCCAGAGTTGAACTCCCTAAGGAGGATATTTACGTACTTCTTAAGGGCAGCAATGGCTTCTTCTACACAGAGTTCTTCTATGAGAACATGGCTCTTATGAACGAAAAAAGCCTCAACCAGCAGCCAACTTATACAAGACCGATCACCGCTCGAAGTTAAGTTTGGATATTGAATGGTAGTAAAGGATGCCAAGAAGAAGATAGCGACTCTTCAGAGGAGAAATTCCTCTTTTATATGACCGAGAATGGCCCAGAGTGCACGCCACAAAGCCGACGGTCAGAATTCCCACATTAATAGGATGAATCTAAGACTTAGCACGATGAGTGTCAGTTTTAGACCTTTAGAATTTCCCATATTACGGTGGCAATTAAGAGGAAAGTCCTTAAAGAGCGGGTATTTAGCACTCTTTACTTCGGAAGCTAAAGCCTTCAAGCCAGAGGCACAGCTACTCCCCTGCGCCAAACTCAGAAGCAAGATGGTGGTAGGCCTCCCCCTTTCCTTTACTTCAAAAGCCAGTGTCTTCACTCCAGAGGCGCAGCTACCTACCAGCGCCAACCCCAGACGCATAAGGGTGTTATACCCTTTCCTCCAATGCCAACGCCTTTAAAGTTCAGATGCACAGCTACTTAAATGCTTCCACATGAGGCGCATGATGGTGATATGTTTACACCATCTCCATTCCCATGGCACAGTCATCTGCTCCGATCCAGAAGCTGAAGTCACTTCGCTATAAGAGACATAAGAACTCCCACTGCAACCAATACAAGTCAGCCTGTCGCTCGAAAAGTACAGTAACCTCGCCAACCTGAAGAACAAGCCTACTCGTCGCCTACAGCATAGTGAATCTTTTGCTCTGAAATACAGCTTCATCGTTACTCTAACTGCACAAAAGTCTCTCGCCATTTGAAGCCAAGTCCACTCGTTATCTGAAAGCACAGAGGCTCCTTCGTCTCTAGAAGCACAGTCTACTCGTCGCTCCAGAAGCACAACAGTACTTAGTCCTCACCAGAGGCGCAGGAAGCATGGGTCTACCCCAATTGGTTTATTTAAACCTCCTCTTACAGAAAAGATTGGGATTAAATCATTATTGATATTATATCAGATTGATTTAAATCTTAGACGAGGATCAATTATACTGCAAATTTGGAATAAAATTCCAAGATTTACTCGGCTGTATCCGAGCAAGCAAATCAGCATGCGCCACGTGTCACCTTCAGTAATATTGATAACCACTAGAGATCTCGATTGAGGAGAATCTCGATGTCCGCCACGTATTAGCACCGCAGAAGCCCGTACCGTACAATGATGACAGATTCTTTTATATCTCAGGAACCCATATGCAGATCGCATATGTGCTCGGTCCTCCATAAATAGAAGGAGTTGTCCTTCAACTTAATGAGTGACAACCTTCATCTAAGAAGGAACAATCAACCAACCAACCAACAGAAGAACAACCCCCTCCAAGGGATCTTCTCCTCTAGACAGCCTCATGATCAGTGACCCCATTCTTCCATCAAAGGCGCCAGAGAGCCAGAGCAAGGTTGATTCATCATCAGATCGTCAACGGAGTAAAGGAGCCACTGTTGTACTCGATCTCCACCGTCACACTTTCCCAGAAACCTTTTCTTCCTGTACTTAGAATATCTTGTTTAGGACTTCCTTCTTTGTACACAGATACCGTATACATTCAATAAAGCAAAAAGTTTGTTCAACCTTTTGTTATGTCGAACAGCTGCACCCTATAAGTAGTGGTTGTTCGGAGAGAGAAAAGCTTTCCTTCTTTTTCCTTCCAACAATATCTTTTCGTTAGAGCTTTCTTCTTCCTTCAAACACTAGCTTTCTTGCCATAGCTCCCAAGAAATCAAGAACTACGAAAGCTCCTGCAGCGAGCTCCAAGAAGGCCCGAAGGGCAGCGGCTAGCTCTAGACCGGCTGGGGGAGCTGCGACGAGTGTGAGACAAACTAGAAAGTCGTCGATAAGACAAGCTGGAGAGGACACGACAAGCGCTCAATAGGCCAAAGGGAAGCAGTTAGCCTCATAAGCCGTCATCGTTGGGCAAGCTCCTGTCGTAGGAGTCGTGGTGCACGGAGACGTACGGCCACCCGTTGCTAGTAGGTGTTCAATTATCATTGACATCTTGGTTTACTGATGCATATGAGAGTCGAATCCTAAAAGCGTCGTCTTAAAGATATGCTAATGCTTTTTCTAGATGATGCACATGGGCACCGTTCTTCGGAGTGGCATTCTGAAGATGTGCTAAAGCTTTATCAATCGATATGCATAGTCGCTAAAGCTTTATCAACCGATGCACATAGTCATTACTTTTTATAAAGTAACGACTATAGACGTGCTGAAGTTTTATGTAGACACGCAGCCAGTGTCCATGCACAGTTCTTTTTGTAATGTACCTGCACGGATGCTCGTACAATTACGACACAGTACTTTCGCATTCTTTGTTTTACAGAAGATACTTTTACTTTTTCTGACATACTTTATTCATGTGTAGTTTCCGTGTCAACGCCTCTCTTCGGCGATATCCTTTTTGACTCAACGGTCTGTGCCTTAGGCATAAACATTGACGAGGTGCTTATTAATTTTGCCAAACAGTTAATTACCCAAGGTCATCCGAAAGGGCGCCTAGAGGAGGAGTTGGCCTTTGCTGAGAGTGAGCAGGAGAAGGCAAGAGATCAGTAGGATACCCTTCGCCAGCGCTCCGAGGCCCTAGCTCGGGTGAAGAAAAGTATTGGCGCTCGTCAGACAGAGTTGGATCTTGTACGCCAAAGCTTGTCTCAGCTCGAGGATGGGGCCGCTCGACGTCAAGAGACGGAGCGTCGAGCCAAAGAGTTGGTTGGGCGGCTTTGAGGAGTCTACTGGAAGAACTCTTGCATCAGTCTTTACAATGCTGATGTCTTTTTGTCTTTTTGTCTCTCGCTTTACGAGTGACTCTTCCTATAGCAAAAGAAAGAAAAATATGTCCATTTTATGAATGAAAATTTTGGCTTTGTTTCTTTGCTTGTCTTTTTGCTGTGAACTCTCTTATTCAAGAGTGAGACTTCCCTCAAAGGTAGTATGACGTCAGGGGATGGAGATAACTCCGCTGGGGATAGGGTGTTTTACTCAGAGGTTATATGGACAAGGTAAATACAAAATTTTTGGTGGTAGGATCTTCCTTCCTTAGAGGTAATATGGACATGGCAATAATAAACTCTACGGGTGTATAGAACAACTCAAAGGTGATATGGACGTGAAAACTTCTATAAATAATTATGACGATCATGGAGTTTGTCATGGAAGGGTTGTTTGCCCAGAGGTAATATGGATATGGTAAACAAGAAATTTTTGGTGGTCGGATTTTCCTTACTCAGAGGTAATATGGACATGGCAAGTACAGACTCTACTGATGTATAGAACGACTCGGAGGTGATATGGATGTGAAAGCTTCTATAGATAATTATGACAATCACGGGGTTTGTCATGGAAGGGGTGCTTACTCAGAGGTAATATGGACATTGTAAACACAAAATTTTGTTAGGGTGTAGAAAAATAACTCAGAGGTTATATGTACGTGAAATTTTTCTCTACTGGGGGAAAATGAGATAAATGAACTCATTATTAGAATTCATGAACATCAACGGGGGATGAAGGAATGTATGCCGGTTTGGACCTTAGATAAAGTATTTCTTCAGGAACTTGCCATTGATTGGCATTATTAGCAAGTCGTCGTTGGGTTTGGCCAGTCAGTAGGTACCATTGGAGTAGACCGTTTATATGACGAACGCTCCTTCCCACTTGGGCTTGAACTTTCCAGCTGTCTTATGAGTCATCACCATCGGTCTTCGAACTAATAAGACGAGGTCACCCACCTGGAATGCTCTTTTCCGGACCTTTTTGTTGACGGCCTCTAAAAACTGAGCTTGATAAAGCCCGATCCGTTGCTGAGCTAACATATGCTTTTCGTCCAACGCCTCTAACTCTTGTAGCCGTCGGCGTTGATTGTCTTCGTCAGTCAGCTGCTTGGTGATGGCTACACGTAAAGATGGGATCTGGATCTCCAGAGGGAGCACTGCCTCGCTCCCATAGACAAGGAAAAATGGTGTGTTGCCCTTGGGTGTCGGGACAGTCGTACGGTAAGCCGACATACATTCGACCAGCTTCTCATTCCAGTCGCGCTTATTAGAAGATACAAATTTCTTGAGCAGGTGGACAATAGTCTTGTTGAATGCTCTAGCTAGTTCATTTTCTGCAGGATTGCAAGCTGTCGACGCCATATTCTATATCCGATTCTCATCACAAAACCGATGGAATGCGTAGCTTACGAACTGAGGGCCATTGTCGTAGATAATCCTCCTGGAAACTCTGAAGCGGTATATGACATGATGCTTAATAAAGTTAATCACATTCAAGGTTTTTACCTTAGCCAGAGGTACTGCTTCTATCCACTTAGAAAAGTAGTCGGTGATGGCGAGGATAAACCGGTATCATTTGGAGGACGGTGGGCTAATCGGCCCAATGATGTCCATTCCTTATGCTTCAAACGGCCATGTAATTGACCTACCAGGCACTTATTTGCATAACCAACGGCATCTACCATCATAGTGGGTCAGTAGTAGCCCATACGATGCAGTCGATCCTGTAATTTTGGACCAGGCTAATTGGCTGCGTAGGTACCATCATCTGTCTCCCGTAGTACTTCTTGTGCTTCTGTCTTGGAACATTACAGGAGAAGTCCTTCGTGTCATGACCCGCACCCTATTTAGGGGTACGAGCACGTGGGTATGTCCAGCCTATATCGCAGTATCGGTGGTAGAACGCTGTAAAGGTCATCTAGAATATATAGAATCTAAGACACAATAATATAACCTGTCATCTCTGCATGGAGGAATATAAACACAACTCAATCACATAAATCTAAGGAAGATAGGCACGAATATGATAAAGAAATAAGATGAATAAATAGTCTAAAATAGTGCTGAATCACAATCACAAGTTTAGAATTTAAAGACATAACACAAGATCCTAAATAATTATTATAAGTCTCAAAGTATCATCCTGGAATATAGTCCAGACAAATCTAGCTAAACTAAGTCACTACAAGCGGTGCATTCTCTACGAGCACCGGGTCCACAGGCTTGTCCTGGTCGTAGGCTCCATCGATGCCAAACCCGTAGTAGGTCTGGCAATCTGTATCTAAATCCTCTGAAAAACAACGGGGGTTATCCTGTCAAGATATGAGCAAGTACTAACACCAACAGCAGTTCCATGTGAATTGTCAAATACTATAAGAGACAATTATAATGAAATACAAGATGAAATATAAAGACTGAAAGTAAAACAGTACAAGAGAACAGGATATCATGTCATGTATGAGATATAAGATAAAACTGGAATATAAACAGTGGAAAGTAATCTGAGGTATGATGTAAATATAAAAAGAAAGTGCCATGAGATATTAGAGCGTTATGTGATCGACTTGGGTCAAGATCAGGCTGTTCCATTTGACCGGCTATGCACAAGTAGTATAATAGTATAGGGATCAGGCCGGCCAAAATGGAAAGCTATACACAAGTAGTATAAGGTCAGGCTACACCCTACGTGTGGTGAGCGTGAAGCTATGCATAAGTAATAAACAAGTACGGGTAATGATCACATAACCTCTAATAACTCTCCATCCCCGAATAGTATAATGGATCCAGACATGACAGGTCATGACACGGGATTCAAACCAGGGGGCCAGCCCACTCCCAAATCGTTGTCTATACAAGTACAGAAAACAATATCGAACAATGTACTTATATACCAGGTAAACCAGAAATGACATCTCATGACGAGATTCACGTATACTAGTCCATATATCCTCGTTTAGAGAATCAAGTATATCACTACAACTGAATCGAATATAGTAGATATCAAAGCAATGAAAACTATCAGAGAATGTACTTGTCTGTTGTCTTGAGCTGAGAAAATCGAAACTACAACCCACTCAATGAG
Source organism: Iris pallida (assembly GCA_029216955.1). Lineage (NCBI taxonomy): Eukaryota > Viridiplantae > Streptophyta > Magnoliopsida > Asparagales > Iridaceae > Iris > Iris pallida. The sequence continues at coordinate 5,388,081 of JANAVB010010400.1, forward strand.
CCACGAACAGTCAACTCGCACAACTGTCTCATAATACTGAAACAGACATTACCGGTATTCTCAGAATAATCAAAATATCTAGAAATGCCTATCCATAAGTCCAATTCTGAACACAGGGACAAAACGGTAATTTCGGATCAAAATGGTGTCCGTCGTTGGACCCACTTTGTGCCAAAAAATATGCTAGAACTTATGGTCTCTAAAGTCATCAAACTATATGTCTACAGGTTCAATTTGACGAGACAAATCCAGCAGTTTGTCCAAAGTTGGATTCCGTTGGGCCGTGCATAAATTTGCCCGTTGGATCGGGTTGCGGGCCTACCAAAATAGCGTTCCGGTCGACCTTCTCAGATTCGGACCAAACTTGGCATATAGGACCAAAAAAATGATACGATTCTGTTGGCGTAAGTATTTTCTTGATATGAAGAGCATGCACAAAGTAATTGACAAATTTGGAAAAGGTCGATACGGTGAATTTTTGACGGATACGTATCAAATTCGTCGTGCACACGCGACCAATTTGAATTCCGTCAAAATCCACATGTCCAAGAAGTCGATACATACCTTTCAATAATTTTGGTTCGCGACCATGTCGCCCGGATTGACGGGACGGACGGCGTATCGGGACATTTTTCTAAAATTTTTAGTTTTAAAAACCAGTTTTTTCTCAAACTTCACAAACAAATAAATTTTTGTATAATGCATAAAAATTAAATCTACAAGAAGGGTTTTGATTTTTTATATGTTTTCTATATGTTTTCTACAAGTCTCTTCAGATCGATTTTGACAACTAGCAACATGCTGGTCGCAAATCGGCCACAAAGTTGGGGTTTCGGGATAGTTTCTAACGTCCAATAAATCAAGTTTTTTTCGATTTTGGAACTCATTTTTCGTCGCACATGATGTGAATCGGCACGAACTATTTGAAGGAATATGAAGATGTATATGTTGTGAACATACCAGAAGAAACGGATCATGAAACGATCGAGCTAGCGTCACGCAAGATCAAGGCGAAGTCAGGTTCACGGCAGATGTGCGCTGCTGTCCTGTCTTCGCGTCCTGTCGCAGTTGTACGCGTCCTAGCCGACCTCCAACGTGTCCGAGGTGGCGCGCAAGTAGTTGACGTCGAGGGGGAGGTATACGGCTAGGTTTGGGTTAGGGTTTGTACAAAATCTCTCTCTCTCCCTCTCCACCGAATATATATAACGGAGGGTTCGCTCGGGTTGAACGCATGGAGCTCGGGTTGAGTTGGTATAGCTGTTGCTGTTCAAAATTTTGTGCGTGTGCGCGTTTGTTTGATTTTGACTTTTTATTATTCTATTTTGACTTACTATTATTTATTTTTTATTTCTTTATACTTAATTCATTTATACTTTATATAATAAAGTATATATCAATATATATATCCTCGAGTGCCTGTATGGTCCTCTCTGACTGTCCGTCCATCTGGGGGTGATACGCGGTACTGAACTTGAGCTGGGTGCCCAAGCTAGTATACAAACTTCTCTAAAAGTGGGAAGTGAAATGACTATCCCGATCCGAGACTATGCTCACCGAAACTCCATGCAATCTGACTATCTGTCGCACATACATCTCTGCCAGCTTCTCCGTAGATAGTTCCACCTTGAAAGGCAAAAAGTGGGCCGATTTGGTCAATCTATCAACGATGATCCAAATCGCGTCTGTCCCTCTTGAAGATCGTGGAAGTCCAGATACAAAGTCCATAGTGATGTGCCCCCACATCCACTCTGGAATGGGTAGTAGCTGAAGCAGACCACCTGGTCTCTGTCTCTCGGCTTTCACCTGCTGGCACACTAAGCATCGAGATACAAACTGAGCTACCTCTCGCTTCATGCCATACCACCATACGTGCTCCCTCAGATCTCTGTACATCTTGTTGGCTCCAGGATACATAAAGTACTGAGAACGATGCGCTTCCTGCAGAATCTCCTTCCGAAGCTCTCCACTCGAAATGCACAATCTAGTACCGTGCCTCAGCGACCCATCTTCGACTATAGAGAAATCGTCTAGCAATTCTGTCTGCACCTGCTCCCTGATGCTCCTCAGGGCCACGTCATCAAACTGTACTGATCTGACTCTGTCCATCAACGCAGACTAAATCTGTAAACCCTATATCTGAACCTCTATACTCAGAACGATCACCTCGATACCCAACCTTTCCAGATCAGCCAATAGATGACGATCTGCCGCCAAATACATAGCGACTGGGTACCTGCTTAAGGCATTTGCAACTACGTTGACCTTTCCTGGATGGTACTATAACTAGATATCGAAGTCCTTCATCAGTTCAAACCACCTCCTCTGCCTCATGTTCAATTTCTTTTGGGTGAACACATACTTCAAGCTCTTGTGATCCGTAAAGATCTCAACTTATTGGCACACTCTATCCAGGATACTATACTACACTTATGGGATATTACCTTCTATTGTCTTCCTCAAATGAATACGAGTAAATAAGTAGCATGCGGGGCTCAGTTGAATGGGATACTAGCATCGTGTGGGAAGTAGGCTTAATACGGGTCGTGTCCATATTTTGGGCCAACAAGTTTGGGTCGAAATGGTGCCCCCAATTCGAGTCAGAAATAAAAGTGACTTCGTGGGGTGAACCAAGATTAGGCCTTGTGTCAGAAAAGTTGTGTGATAAAATGAAGCACAAGATAGTGTGCCTGAGTGGGACACGAAGGTCATGGACGTAGGGTATCTTGTCTAGATCATGCATATGAAGTTGGTTTTGAGAAAACAACTAGTCTTGTGCTCCTAAATTAAAAGTCATGGTATTATGGATTTGATAATCATAAATAAAAGTGGGAATGGTCAATGGCCTAAATTGATCCAAAAGTTGTACGATATACTGATAGTACAAGAGAACGTGTTTGAGTGGGACATGATATATCAAAATAAAAATAATCTTGTCTACTACAAACTCATGAAAGAAGTTTCCAGAGATTGACATCTCTGACGCTCCAGAAATCAAAGTCATGGAAGAACATTCGTCTATCTAGGATACTCTCTCTATGGTGTCTACCCAAGTCTTGATACCGTCTACACAAGGCACTAACTCCTCTGTATGATACTTGAATGGTACTTCTATACTAGGTTACTCATGTTCCTCCTCTAACTTGTCACTTAAAATGTTGGTGCCTAAACCGCTATAACACTTGAAATACTATGGCTATTGCTACTAGGTTACTCCTCCTATTCTGGCACCTGGTGCAACTCCTACCTTAACACTTATTAATCACTCTAGAGTTCTCATCTATATTTAATTATCAAGAATCATATAAAATACTTCCTAACCATACTCTAAACTATTAACACTAATACTCAAGGACACAGACAAATTGCAAGTCACCAAACCATCACACTACGAAGAACCTATAATGAAATGAGACACCTGAAATAAAGAACCGAAGGTATCCTTACTCCTAAACTAATTGGGGATGGAACAGAATCTATAATAACATGAGTGAAATGATGGAGATGACATGTTAGGACCCTTCTCAAGATATAATCTGATAATCATACGCGTCTGTCCAAAATCATGATACTCAGAATCCTGCTACGCCAATAAGCAAGGCTGCGATAAACGGTAGATTCAAAAACTGGGTATGCACCTCTATAATCATGTCGTCTGGAATCCTCACCACACCGACTAGTATGGCTGTGAGAAATTCTAAATCTAATAACCAAGATATGTACATCCAAAGTTAGGTCCTTACGTTTTTGCTATACTGGCTAATATAGCTGCAATAAACTCCGGGTTCCATAACCAAATAGACGTTTTACCTTTTCGGTTATATATGTTATCAGAAGATACCGTAACTCAGGCCATAAAATTCATCTCGATATAAAAATCAAAATCAACAATGATCCATCAAAATCAAATTCAATAACAAGAAGCAAGGGTGAACAGAAACAAGAGGAAAGGATTTCAAATTGACATTCAACCAAGATTCTCAAGGGTCATCCCAGGAATCTCTCGAAAGTCCTAATCAAAGAGATCAATATGTCATATGATAAGATATCATCAAAGAAGGACAATTTATTTTGAAATGCAAGGAGAGTTGTCTTGATAATCAAAAGATTAGAATTTTTCTAATATGTGATTGAGTAACTCCTATCACAACCTAAAACCTATATCCTAAGAGCAGGCTCGTAATTAGTACTCTAAGTCGAGTACCATTACAAAATCATACTAGTTGTGACTCTGACCTGCATGGGCCACCATAAAAATGTGTCACGACCCGTACCCTATTTAGGGGCACGAGCACGTGGGTACGTCCAGCCTACGCTGAAGTATCGGCGGAAGAACGCTGTAAAGGACATCTATAATATATAGAATCTAAGACACAATAATATAACATATCATCTCCGCACGGAGGAATATAAATATAACTCAATCACATAAATCTAAGGAAGATAGGCACGAATATGATAAAGAAACAAGACGGATAAATAGTCTGATATAGTGCTGAGTCACAATCACAAGTTCAGAATTTAAAGACATAACACAAGATCCGAAATAAGAACTACAAGTCTCAAAATATCTATCTGGAATATAGTCCAGACAAATCTAGCTAAACTGAGTCACTTCAGGCGGTGCATCCTCTACGAGCACCGGGTCCACAGGCTGGTCCTGGTCGTAGGCTCCATCTATGCCAAACCCGTAGTAGGTCGGGCAATCTGCATCTAAATCCTCTGAAAAATAATGGGGGTTATCCTGTCAGGATATGAGCAAGTACAAACACTAACAGCAGTTCCATGTGAATTGACAAATACTATAAGAGACAGTTATAATGAAATACAAGATGAAATATCAAGACTGAAATTAAAATAGTACAAAAGAACTGGATATCATGTCGTGTGTGAGATATAAGATAAAACTGGAATATAAACAGTAGAAAGTAATCTGAGGTATGATGTAAACATAAAAAAAAGTACCATGAGATATTAGAGCGTTATGTGATCGGCTTGGGTCAAGATCGGGCTGTTCCATTTGACCGACTATACACAAGTAGTATAATAGTATAAGGATCAGGCCAGCCAAAATGGAAAGCTATGCACAAGTAGTATAAGGTCAGGCTACACCCTACGTATGGTTAGGGTGGAGCTATGCACACGTAGTAAACAAGATGATCACATAACCTCTAATAACTCTCCATCCCCGAATAGTATAATGGATCCAGACATGACAGGTCATGACACGGGATTCAAAAATCAGCGGGGCAGCCCACCCCCAAATCGGTGTCTATAAAAATACAGGAAACAATATCAAACAATGTACTCATATACCAGGTAAACCAGGAATGACATTTCATTACTAGATTCACGTATACTAGTCCGTGTATCCTCGTATCGAGAATCCAGTATATCACTACAACTGAATCGTATATAGTAGATATCAAAGCAATAAAAACTAATAAAGAATGTACTTGTCTATTATCTTGAGCAGAGAAAATCGAAACAACAACCCATTCAATGAGCCACGAACGGTCAACTCGCACAACAGTCTCCTAATGCTGAAACAGATATTATCGACGTTCTTAGAATTGTCAAAATAGTTAGAAATGGCTATCCATAAGTCCAATTCTAGATACAGGGACAAAACGGTAATTTTGGGTCAAAATGGTGTCCACCGTTGGACCCACTTTACACCAAAAAATGTGCCAAAACCTACGATCTCTAAGTCATCTAACTATATGTCTGCATGTTCGATTTGACGAGATGAACTCAACTGCATGTCCAAAGTTGGATTCTGGTGGGCCGTGCACAAATTTGCCCGTTGGATTTGGTCACGGGCCCACCAAAATAGCGTTCCGGTCGACTTCTCAGATTCGGACCAAACTTGGCATACAGGACCAGAAAAATGATACGGTCCTGTTGGTGCATGTTTTGTCTCGATATGACGAGCGTGCACAAAGTAATTGAAAAATTTGCAAAAGGTCGATACGGTAAATTGTTGACGGATACGTATCAAATTCGTCGTGCACACGTGACCAATTTGAATTTCGTCAAAGCCCACACGTCCACGAAGTCGATACGCACCTTTCGATACTTTCGGTTCGCGACCACGTCGCCCGGATTGACGGGACGGACGGTGCATCGGGATATTTTTCTAAAATTTTCAGTTTTAAAAACCAGTTTTTACTCAAACTTCACAAGTAAATAACTTTATGTATAAAGCATAAAAATTAATATATATATGTATATAATATGTGTGTGAATGTGTATATAAAAATGCGTATATATATATATATATATATATATATATATATATATATACATATATATATATATATATATATATATATATATATATATATATATATATACCTATTTAATAATTTCAATAATACCTATTTAACTAATAATAAAAACACTAACAATAATAATTTCAATAATATAAAAATAATAATAATAATAATAAAATAGTATAAATGACTATATTAGCCCTATTCATGAAAGTAGGGGTGACACGTCGTATGAACGACGATACAACATTTTGGTAGCCGTGTCATAGAAGAATCAGAGCGAGCGTCTCTTGACAGAAGTTGTAACGTCCCGGTCCCAAAATACTTAGGACAAGTACGTAGATATGCCAACTGCACACATACGAAGTATACTCCAATATTTGAAAATCTCGTATGGATACATAAGCTATAAATATAGTAATCTAGGACAACTAATCTCATCCACAATAAGAAAATAACTGTATAATAAAAACCAACTGTGAATTTTATCATTTGTACTAAGGTTGGAAGTAGACAGATCCACTACCAACTATTTAAATAAGAAGAACAATACAAGAAAAGATAGATAAAAATAGCAATGGACGATCCAAGAGAAATCATCTTCGAAAGAATAGAGAAGATCACGGCCTTGGCTAGAACACCTACAAAAAGTCGTAAAACACACACCTAGAGAGATCACCAGGTCCTCAGAGGGACGTAACAAGATACAAGAAAACATCATGCCGTATAAACAGTGATATATAATAGAAAATAAAGTGATACATGCAAATAGGGTTCCTAACCATTCTACGGTGAAGATGCTATTGAGATACAATCCTTCGACGTATGAGCCCTGGCTGATAATAGGATCCGTTATAGTCCCCTCTTGGGCACCAGTGACCAAGCTCATAACGTTCAAGAACGTCAGTGGCTAACCTGAGGGGGGTAAGCATGCCCGTATCTCCAGCGGAGCTTCCGATTTACAAGGGAAAGTGTAATAGAAGCCCATATGTCAGGTATTGTTTTCCCCACCCAATGCCTAGTATCGTCATCTCCATGACTAATATGAACCTCTATTAACCGCCAAGTCTACTAGCATACAATTATATTGGCAGTTACTCTAATCCGTCGTATGCCTCAGACGTATCGGTGGCCAACCGACTACGCGGGTACATATCCTACATGTGACTCACAACACGTGATAAAGCATGTGTCAAGGCCGTATGAGATATACCAATACCTCATTATCAATGGGTGGTCACTAGGCTAAGTCAATGTATGTGAATAAAACAAAACAAGTAAAACGACCAATATTGTCGTTTGCACCCGAGTGTGACTTGGACGCACAGTGATATAATACTAACAATAGATAAGTAATGCTGAATATAAATAACAAAAAATAAGATAAGGTAAATCAAAGAGTAAGGTGGCAAGTTATCTTGCCTGGTGGTGCGGGAATGACAACTCCAATAGTCACAAACGTCAACAAAAGAAAGACACAATCCACGAATGGCTCCGGATGCTGAGCAAACATCAAGAACATTTCAGGTGTAAAGATATATCTAGGAAATGCCTTTCCAAAAGTCCAATTCTGGATCAGGGACAAAATTATAGTTTTGGGTCAAAACGATGTCCACTGCTGCACCCGTTTTGTACCGTAAAGTGTGCCAATATCTATGGTCTCTAAGGTTGGCAAACTATATGTATACGGATCCGGTTTGACGAGATGAACTCAACGGTATGTCTAATTTTGGATTCCGATGAGCCATGTACAAAATCGCCCTTGGATCGGGTCGCAGGCCTACCAAAAAGGCGTTTTGGTCGACCTTCTCAGAATCGGACCAAACTTGGCATACAGGACCAAAAAATTGATACGGTCCAGTTGGCACAAGTTACATCTCGAACCGACGACTGTACACGATGTTATGACTTAATTTATAAAGTGTCGATACGAGGGTATCTTGACGGATACATACTGATTTCATCGCGCACACGCAACGAAATCGAGTTCTGTTAGTTTCCACACGTCGACAACATCCATACGCGCCTTTTGATGCTTATAGTTTGTGACTACATCGTCCGATTTGTCGGGGCTCATGCCGTATCAAAATTTTTTCTAAAGTTTTTAGTTTCAAAAATAAAGTTTTTCTTGAATCTTTAACAACGAATAACTTCATGAATAATAACTAAAAAGTAAATCTAACAGGTGCATTTTAATCTCGTATATGTTGCCTTGGACTGTTTCTAATTAGATTTTTGAAAGCCCTAATGTATAGTCCAGAAACTGGCTTCCAAGTCGGGGGTTTGGGATGGTTTTTAACTATTTTATAAAATAGTTTTTCTCCAAAGTCGGACATGCTAGCTATGAACCTCTATTTCTAATATGAACCTCTATTTCAGAAACTGGCTTCAAAGTCGGACATGCTAGCTAGCCCCTTGGCGCTACCGGCAGGCAGCGCTAGCCCCTTGGCGCTTGCTGAGGGCTGCGCATGTTCCCCTGTGCGCACTCTGACGTCCGTCGAGGGTTGCGTACAACCAAGCTCGTTCGGAGCTCTGGTTGGTTCCCTTTCCGCTACGGCTACTTCCACCCCTCCTTCCGGCGTCGCGCCTGGACCTCTCCCTAGTGCGGGATCCACCCGCACGTCGGCACTTTCGACGACAAGCACACCCCTTTTGGCCGAGGGCCACTTGCGCCCCCTCCGACGCTAATCTCTCCCGAAGCCAACATCCGAGAGGGCGTCCTTACATCCCCTCCGAATGTGCTCCCTGCGAATCCCTTACCTCTCCTCCCCTGTGCTCCCCGCGAATCCCTCCTCCTCCTTCATTGCCGGACACCCCCCTCATCGGGCATTACCTATTTTGTGGCCCCACCCGGAGCCACATCTCACTATTCTATCCCTAGTGCAAAGGCCCCTCCCAGAGCTCCCTCTTACGTCGAGGTTCTCCGGCCGGATCGAGGGAAGCTCCTAACTCCTCCGGCAGCGAAGATTCAGCTTTCTGACGTTATATTCTCGCCTCCGCCCGCGGGATACCCCATCCGCGTCCCTTTTGCCGCGTTACAGATCTCCTTTCTAGCCGCCCCCTTCAATAAAACGTTTGTCCTTAAATTTGGATCCGGATGCCCAAAAATCCCCTTAGTCCCCGAAGCAGTCGCTAGGTGGGGTCTCTCTTCACCCTACAGGGTTGCTCCGCTAGACCCCAAGCACATGCTCCTTCACCTGTCATCCGAACCAAACTACTCCCTAGTCAGGACCAAGGGCACTCACAGATTTGGCACACAAATCGCTAAAATTGTCAAATGGTCTCCTAACTTCAACCCCAAAGTCGACTCGACTATTATTTCCACATGGATCGCCCTACCCAACTTGCCTATGGTCTGCTTCCCCGCAGCAGCCCTCAAACAGATTGCCAGCTCCCTTGGGACCCTGGTAGCCATCGCAGAAGAAACTCGCAACCTCTCCAAATGCAACTACGCCAAGATATGTGTGGAGCTAGAGCTCGAGAATGATCCTCCCAAACACATAGAGATTGAGCTCGAAGATCGAACACACTGCCAAACGCTGGTTTACGACAACAACATCATTTTCTACAAGTACTGCCAGATGAGGGTCATTTCGAGCAGCACTATTACAGGGCCTATCCTGAGCTTAAAAAGCCTAGACCGCACAACACGTACGCCACGGCTGGTCTACGCGACCCTGATTATGAGAATCAATATCAGTCCCCCAATCCTTCCCTTCTGAGGGAGACGAATGATCTAATGCCCTCCCCCATCAGACCATCGGGACCATCTCCGCCATCATTCCATTCATACCTCTCGCTATCTCCCTCAACAACTCCTTTGAACTTCTCACTTGCACCACTTCCAACAGCACCCATGATAACTCCAGAGAGCCCGCCCTCGGCATTGCCGTTCAGCCAGATTCCACTCAGCCCAGCGGCTCTGCTGAGCGACATAACCTCCCACACACCCCTCACCCAAACATCGACAGCGCTCCCACCGCGCCACCCACCATATCCACCCACACTCTCTTCGAGTACATCACTCCCCCCTTCCGAGGAGTCCCACTCTCCCCCTCTCACCACCTGCTTCTCACACCAGCCAGGAGAAGACCAGATGAAGATACGTCCAGAGCAGGAGCCTAATCCTCGACCTCCACTCACTATCCCAACCTGTCCCATTTCCAAGTCGATTATCCCCCCGACGGGTTTGGGGCTCCTCAAACCCCCTCAGCCTCGCATAGCGACCGTACAACCCAGCCTTAACCTCCCCTTAACCGGCAGGTTCTGGACTGCCTAGGAAGGGGATCCTCAGGACATTGGCTACTTCACCAAGGAAGGTACCGCTGATCCCGCCTTTACCTATAGACTCCAGCAAGCCACGGAAGTGGGTTTCTTAGACCGCGACGACCCCCAAAGCGCTCTGGAAGACCACCTTGATGAGCCAATTTCCTAGACATAGACCAGTAATGGGACATTTAGTGACAACGGGGGCAACGGATCCACCACCTCTCCCACAAAGAAATCTTCCTCCAAAAGGATCAAGAACAAAAACAAACAAAAGCAGCAGTCGGCCATGACAACTAGGTCCGCCTTGAAGCTTAATCTCCCTCCTCCCTCTACATCGTCCAATGCTTAACATCATCTCCTAGAACATCAGAGGGCTTGGGAACAAACCGATGCTGAATAGAATCCTCAGCCTCAAGAAAACGAACTGTATCGACCTCTTAATCATCATTGAACCTAAAAGCCCCCAAAGAAAAATCAAAGCCACCCAACTCAAGCTTGGTTTCACCCACGCCATCTCTGGATGCAATGACATCTGGATATTCTTCGCGTCGAAATTCAGATTCGGTATCATAAAAGATTCGCCTCAGGCATTATCTTGTTAGGTCGAGCACCCGGCCCTCATGTCCCGCTCCATCCTATCCGTCGTCCATGGTCGTTGTGAGATCCCCGCCCGTCGTCTTCTTTGGGATGACCTGCTGGAAGCCACCTTACCCTATCAGGGTCTCCCGTGGCTCTGCCTCGGAGATTTCAACACGGTATCCTGCAGAGAGGAGAGATTCGGGGGCCGATCGCCTCCCTAGCCGGTGATGGATGATTTCAACAACTTTATCTTCCATGGAAACCTAACCTCCATCCCCTTCCACGAAGTGCTTCACCTGGTTGCAACATGCAGGAGGGACATCGTCGTCAATACTCCCGATTGGATCGAGCGTTGGTCAACGACGCTTCGGGACATGGGCCTCATAACTCAACATTTTCATTTAAACTCCATGGAATCGGACCACTCCCCCTGCTCATCAGAATCAACAACCACACCGGCACTAAAAAAGCCTTATGTTTCCTCGACTTCTGACGGCATCATCCTCAATTCTAGAACGTCATAAATGACGCTTGGAACTCTATTTCCATCCTTGATCCTTTGGTACGGATGGCGGTCAAACTCAAACCTACTCGTAAGGCCTTAGCATCCTGGCCAACTAGACTTTGGAGACATCTTCCAGGCTATCAAGGAGGCAGAGGACGACGTCACTCGTGCCAAGCAAGAGTTTGCTATTCACGTTTCCTGACTGCCCCGCCTCGCTCAACCTTGCCAGAGCTCTCCTCAAATCCAGGCTTAAAGTGGAAAAAGAATTCTGGAGACAAAATATCAGATTGAACTGGGACACCGAGGAGACCGGAATACCGGTTTTTTCTATGCTTGCATCAAAGGCTGCAGAAACAATTAAAATTACACCCGATATACGATCACAATGGCGCCCTTCTAGAGGACCAAGACAGCATCCAGGCGGCTGCGAAAACTTCTACCATACCTTTTCACTAAAGAGCCGGTCGTGAAAAATGACGTGCTCCTGTCCGAGATCCCCTCCCTAATCAGCGAGAGCGAGAATGAGACCCTGTTGGCTACTCCTTCAGAAGAGAGGTCAAAGAAGCGGTTTAGTCCATTAACGAACACAGTGCTCCAGGACCAGATGGATTCAACGGCGTCTTCTTTAGAAACTGTTGGGACATCTTAAAAGCAACCTACTGGAGGCTACCATAGCCTTTTTCCAAGGGGCTAGATATCCCAATTCCATCTCTTGCGCCAACATCATCCTTATTCCTAAGAAAGACAATCCAGAAACCTTCCAAGACTTCTGCCCCATAAGCTTATGCACCTTCACCATCAAGATCATATCGAAAATTGTCGCCAACCGGATGTCCAATCTCCTTCCCAAGATCATCTCCAATGCACAAAGCGGGTTTGTTAAGGCCGCCACATCACCGACAATATCCTACTCCATAAGAAATGATCACATGTATGAAGTTCCCGTCTAGGTGGAAACGTTGCCATCAAACTGGATATGGAGAAGGCTTCCGACCGTTTGGACTGGCAGTTAATGATCTGGGTCTTTAGGGCGTTCGGATTCTCCGAATCCTGGATTGATATCATTTTCAGATCCATGAACAATGCTTGGTTCTCCACCGTCATCAACGACCAGGCCGCACGGTTCTTTCCGTTTAACTCGCAGGGTTGACAAGGGCCTCCCTCCCTCTTCAACCATTTTCATCATTGCGGCAGAAGCTCTCAGCAGAAGCCTCAATAACATGCCCAGATTACCCAGTTTCTATCACTTCTATACCACCACAGGTTGCCCGCTTATCACTCACCTGGCGTACGCAGATGACATCCTTATCTTTCTTCTCTGGTGACCTCGGATCGATCGAGGTGGTTCTTAGACGCTCGATCGTTATAACCAGATGCTCCGGACAACGCATCAACAATACAAGAGCGTCATTTGTACCCATCATAAAACTCATAGATCCTGCTCTACGGACCTCTCCAATATGACCTTATTCACCACGGCCTACCCGCCGTTCCTATACTTGGGCTGCCCGCTGGTGTACGGGAAAGCGAACTCGGTCATATTTGAACACCTTGTAGACAAGATCCACAAAATAATTGATGGATGGCACAGCGCCACTCCTTCCCCTGGGGCAAGAGGATCCTTATCAAACATTTCTTTCTTTCCATCCCATTATACACCCTTGCTGTCTGCTCCCCGCCCAAGAAGGTCCTCCACTCTCTCGAAGCCCTATTCGCTAAGTTCTTCTGGGTCATGGCAACGAAAAGGACAAATACCACTGGGCCAGTTGGGATACCATGGACAAACCCACAGCAGAAGGGGGTCTGGGATTCAGCAGGCTAGTCCATATCGTGGACGCATGTTCCATGAAGCTATGGTGGAAGTTGCGTTCGGAGACCTCGTTGTGGACGAGATTCATGAGAGCCAGATATGCTAGATTATCTCATCTGACGAGGCGGTCACCAACAACATCTTCGACGTCGTGGCATCGCATATCTCAGGGACGCAACCTCGCTGAACCTTCCATTCGTCTGATACTGGGCGACGGAGATCATCGTCTTGTCTGGAGTGGTGGATGGGTGCAGACCCCATCCAGCCCA